>CM056055.1:146262156-146568422 GCA_029574335.1 Rana kukunoris
TTCATCATCAACATGAAAAGTCATTCTATAGATTGCTATATAAAGCTTCCTTATTCCTAAATGATGCTCCTATTACTGAGCCTGCAATGTACAAAAAGATACAATTCAATTACAGCAACATGTTATGCTTTAAAGGACAATAGACTTTATTGTCAGCGCCTTTGCACACAATTGCCTGTCCTAACCTACAGGACAGTCCATCAGGTTTGGTAAATCCGGTGACCCCTGTCAGTCATTTTATTTCTGGAACAATTTATCAAATCGCAATAAGAAACAACACAAATCACAGCAATACATGCAATGCCTGGGGATACAGATCATAATGAGATAATAATACGTACATTAAAAATAAAAAATAAATGAATACAAAACAGCAATAAATATATATGTGAGAGAACAATAAGTGATCGTGCTATGCAAGAACACTTAATAATAATAATAATAATAATAATAATAATAATATAAAATATATACAAATATATCATAAATAAAGTTACAAAATAAAAATATAATACAAAGAAAAATCTATCTATATAGACACCTCTCTCTCTATATATAGATATATATCTAGATAGATAGATAGTAGATAGATAGATAGATAGATAGATAGATAGATAGATAGATAGATAGATAGATAGATAGATAGATAGATAGAAAAGCAGATAATAATAATAATATAAAATATATCATAAATAAAGTTATAAAATAAAAATATAATAAAAAAAAATCTATCTATATAGACACCTCTCTCTATATATAGATATTTATCTGCATAGATAGATAGATAGAAAAGCAGATATTAATAATATAAAATATATACAAATATATCACAAACAAAGTTATAAAATAAAAAAATATAATAATAAATAAATAAATATCTATATATATCGATCTATATAGACATTGCTCTCTATATAGATAGATAGACAGAAAAGCAGATAATAATAATAATGATAATTTCCAGATGATAAAGTATCTCTGGCAGGATGTCAGGTTGGCATGGAGTTGGAGAGCAGAGTGTGGTGAAGGGTGCAGCAGGTGACAGGGGACCAGGAAAGTTTGCAATGAACTTTTATATTTGATGGGGCAGATGATACTCCTTGAGGGGAGACCCTTCCCCATAGTCCTTGTTATCACCCTTACCCATAGTCCTCGGTGTGATGCTGCCCCAGGTCCTGGGCACCCCCTGGTCAGGCTGTGACCCCCCCCAGCTCTGATTAGGACATATTAGGGGGACCTAGCATGCAATCTGAAGATGGGGGATCAGGGAAGCCTGCATGTTATCATGTCCCAGGGCTGTACTTCACCCTCCCTGCACCATCCCGGCCCTCCATCCTGCCAGATCTCTTTATTATTAAATCAATGGGAGAAGAAAAACGCCTTACGTTGCATTGGCAGCCCGAGGATTTCTGGAAGCCCCTTGACGGGAGGGTCTGTGGCGAGTGCTGAGCTTTGCATCATTGTCTCCGGGCGGTGTGGATGGGGTGACAAGGGGGGTAGTAGGATGGGATGTGGAGGGATCAGGCGGCTGTGCTATAGGGATCGGTGTGGGGGGCGATCGGCTTCTCCGGACTCGGCATGTGTGGGGCAGATGACAGGGGGGTGTCCCCGGAGAAGGGGAGGAGGGGGGAGACGTGCCTCTGTCCCGGGTCCCGGGCTCCTGCCTGGACTGATGCTGCAGCACTTCCCAGCCTGAGTGCCGCTTACACCCCGGCCACTTTGATTCATTCACACTGCAGGAGCTGCTCTGACGTCACCGGCCGCCGGGTCACCACGCCCCCGTCGCCAATCACACGCGGAGAGGCGTTTTTGACATCCCGTAAGTAAGTAGTGGAGATGGGCGGGGGCTAACTCGGACGGGGCGTGGCGTATCCTCCCCACACCCCCACGGGCTCTGAAGTGCAGCGGCAGCAGGTGTGAGGGCTCTGGCTGTAATCTGCTGAGCCCCGCACACCCCCCCCTGATCTACAGCGCCACCAACAGGTCCGGCACAGAGCGGGAGGACCGATCCATAGAGAATGGGCATTCAACGGGGGCCCGGAGTGACCTCCATCACTTCTATATGACACACAGAACCTTATATTGGCAATCAGTTCATAATTATTCCTCTGCTGTAGGAAGAATAGAATATTCATAGACAAAGGCAGTATTTCCAATGATACTTCCCAATTTGGGCACTCATAGGGCCAGATTCACATAGAATTAGATTATCGTGGCGTTTCCCAAATACACTACGCCGCCGTATTTTACCTGGCTCTACGTGGAATCCAGGTAGATTTTGTCCAGTAAATGACGGCGGCGTAGTGTATTTCTCCCGGCGCAATCCATCTACGCGATTAGGGGGCGTGAAGCATTTGAAATAGGCGCGTTCCCGCGGCGATCGAACTGCGCATGCTCCGTTCCCAAATTTCCCGCCGTGCATTGCGCGAAATCACGTCGTTACGTCGTAGTAGCGTCGTTTACGTACATTCCTATTCCCGAACGAGTTACGTTAAAAAAAAATTAAATAAATTAAATTCGACGCGGGAACGACGGCCATACTTAACATGGGTTACGCACTGTTAGACCAGCAAAAAGCTGCTCTAACATTACATAGCCAAAAAATGACGTAGGCGATTGCGAAGGACACTCGTACCTTCGTGGATCGCCGTAAAAACTCATTTGCATACCCCGACGGTGAAAACGACGCGGACTCCACCCAGCGGCCGCAAAAATATCGCAACGTAGATCCGAAGGCTTACGAAGACGTAAGCCTCTCGGATCGAAGCCCGAAGGCGCCGTATCATGGTTTGAGGATTCAAACTAGTGATACGGCGCTCGAAATTTGAAATTACTCCTGTCTAACACCAGTTAGACAGGCGTAATCGCTCTCTGAATCTGGGCTTATATATCTATCTATATACGGTATATCTATCTATCTATCTATCTATCTATCTATCTATCTATCTATCTATCTATCTATCTATCTATCTATCTATCTATCTATACATATAGATATAGATATATATAGCTATATCTATAAATACATATATCTATATCTATAAAGATATATAGCTATATCTATAAAGATATATATAGCTATATCTTTATAAATATCTATATATCTATAGATATATAGATATATATATCTATAGATATATTTATATATAAAATCTATATCGATATTGATATCAATATCTATCTATCTATCTATCTATCTATCTATCTATCTATCTATCTATCTATCTATCTATCTATAGATAAATATATCTATATATAGATATATACAGGTGATATTCAAAAAAATTGAATATCGTGCAAAAGTTCATTTATTTCACTAATGAAACTTAAAAGGTGAAACTAGTATATGAGATAGACTCATTACATGCAAAGCAAGATAGTTCAAGCTGTGATTTGTCATAATTGTGATGATTATGGCTTACAGCTCATAAAAAAAAACAAATCCACAATCTCAGAAAATTAGAATATTGTGAAAAGGTGCAATATTCTAGTCTCAAAGTGTCCCGCTCGAATCGGCTAATTAAGCCATAACACCTGCGAAGGGTTCCTGAGTCTTTAAATGGTCTCTCAGTCTGGTTCAGTAGAAATCACAATCATGGGAAAGACTGCTGACCTCACAGTTGTGCAGAAAACCTTCATTGACACCCTCCATAAGAAGGGAAAGCCTCAAAGGTAATTGCAAAAGAAGTTGGATGTTCCCAAAGTGCTGTATTAGAGTGGGACACTTTGAGCTTAGAATATTGCACCTTTTCACAATATTCAAATTTTCTGAGATTGTGGATTTGGGGTTTTCATGAGCTGTAAGCCATAATCATCACAATTATGACAAATCATCATGGCTTGAACTATCTTGCTTGTACACCCTAAACATACATTTCTAAACATGATGCTGCTATAAAGATCAATATACAAATAGAACTACAGAGAATAGCACACACATATAAATAATCTTACAAGGCTACTTAAAAACATTTGATCTTATTAAAATACCCCATTTTCAGTGGGTCCTACATTATTCATAAAATACATTTTTTTCCCCCACATATAAAACTTTCTTTTGGTGGTATTCGATCACCTCTATGGTTTTTATTTTTTTGCCCTATAAAGAAATAAAAGAAGGGGAGATTGGGACTTTAGCCGCTTGCCGAAAAGCCACCGTCATAATACTGCGGCAGGTTGGCACAGCTGCGCAAACCGTCATAGGTGAACGTCGGCCGCTTTAAAAGCTATAGGGGGTGCACGCAAGCCTGTTGGTGACCAGCAATCGCTCCTCAGAGAGCCAGAACAGAGATCTGTCAAAAGAAACAAACAGATTCCCGTTCTGTCAGGGAAGTAGAGAGAGATCTGCTGTTCCTAGTGATAAGGAACAGCGATCTCTCTGTACTCCCAGTCAGTCCCATCCCTCCACAGTTAGAAACACCTCCTAGTGAACACTTAACCCCTTGATTGCCCACTGGTGTTAACCTATTCCCTGCTAGTGATATTTATACAGTAATCAGTGGCTATTTTAGCTCTGATCACTTAAGGACCCATTCATGCCGATATACGTCGGCAGAATGGCACGTCTGAGCACATCCACGTACCTGTACGTGGCCCTTTAAGCCCAGCCATGGGGTCACGCGTGCGCCACCGGCACGCACACGCGACCTGGTCCGAAGCTCCATGACCATGCCCGCGGGACCCGTGGACCCAATCGCTGCCGGTGTCTCGTGAACGGTTCTCCGGAGCTGAAGAACGGGGAGAGCTGTGTGTAAACACAGCTTCCCTGTGGCAGTGTCATTGATCGTGTGTTCCCTTATATAGGGAAACACGATCAATGACGTCACATGTGCAGCCCCGCCCCCCTACAGTTAGAAACACAAATGAGGTCACACTTAACCCCTTCAGCGCCTCCTAGTGGTTAACTCCCAAACTGCAATTGTCATTTTCACAGTAAACAATGCATTTTTATAGCATTTTTTGCTGTGAAAATGACAATGGTCCCAAAAATGTGTCAAATTGTCTGATGTGTCTGCCATAATGCCGCAGTCATGAAAAAAATCGCTGATCACCGCCATTAGTAGTAAAAAAAAATATTAATAAAAATGCAATAAAATGATCTCCTATTTTGTAAACGCTATAAATTTTGCGCAAACCAATCCATAAAAGCTTATTGCGATTTTTTTTAATCAAAAATAGGTAGAAGAATACGTATCGGCCGAAACTGAGAATTTTTTATTTTTTTATATATTTTTTGGGGATATTTATTATAGCAAAAAGTAAAAAATATTGATTTTTTTTCAAAATTGTCGCTCTATTTTTGTTTATAGTGCAAAAAATAAAACCCGTGGAGGTGATCAAATACCACCAAAAGAAAGCTCTATTTGTGGGAAAAAAAAGGACGCCAATTTTGTTTGGGAGCCACGTCGCACGACCGCGCAATTGTCAGTTAAAACGACGCAGTGCCGAATCACAAAAACTGGCCAGGTCCTTTCCCTGCCTAAAGGTCCGGGTCTTAACCTCCCTGGCGGTATGATTCTTTCAGATTTTAGGTGCTGAAAGCGGTACCATTATTTTGCATGGAAATTTGGCGTGTTAGATTGCAGGCTTGCAATTCTTAGGAATAACTCACCTAAATCTGTCCAAACCAGAGTCTCTAGTAGACTATGACAAAGTTTGAAACACAAAATCATAAATTATAATATAATAAATAATAACAAATAATAATTTAATAATAACAATACTTTTTATTCAATACATTTTAACAAATAATATATTCATAAACTCTGATTTTTTTGGGGGTCAAAAAAGTGTGCAAAATCATTATTTAGTAAATGTCTCGGGTATGAAATTCATTTAAGCAAGGAATGGCGCAAAGTCCAACGTCGCAGCCGAGACAACAGAAGCGCGTTTCTTTGCGTATTTTGTTTCCGCTGTTGTCGCGCTTGGAGCAGCAAACCACACACATCCGTGAGGGTGCTGATTTTTTTGCAGTGGGTGGTACATAGTCCATGAAATGACGACCAGTCAGGCGCTCAGGATTTACAACACCAGAAGCCCGTCGTCCAGAACGGTTTACCGCCGTTGGCGTCTGGTGTTTTAGAAAAATGTGTTCTGCCACCTTCCACATAAAGTCTGCATGGACCATAGACCTGGCATTTTTTTTTTCAGCAGGATGAATGCATTCCACAGACATTGCTCCAAGAGATGTCTGAAATTTTTTTTATAATATTTTTTTTGCTGCTTTCGCATAGCTGGATAAAATGTCATGGCTTGGTCCGCCCTGTCCACACCTCCCATCGTGTGGTTGTAGTCCAATACAACTTGGGGCTTTCTCACATCTTTTCCACCTCTGGTATGCACCATGACGGTCGAGGTATTGTGCACTGTGCTCATCAGGGAAATGTCCTTTTTGTCCCGCCACTTTAGTGCCAACATTTTCCCTTTTTGCCATGCAGCAACTTCTCCTTTATCTAGCTTTTTGTTGTAAAATCCTGCCGGCATGTCCCGCCGGTTAGGCCTCACGGTTCCATAAGCGTCCGTCTTGTTCATTAGAAGGAACTCGTACAGTTCTGGGGAAGTGTAGAAATTGTCTGTAGTGAGACAGTAGCCCTGGTTGAGCAAGGGCTCTATCAATGACAGAACTGACGCGCTTGCCATCCCAAAAAAACTAAATCTCGGGGAGAATTTGGTCCCTTTCCCAGTGTACATTACTGTGTTCCAAATATACCCAGAGCTGGATTCACACAGCATAAAGGATTTGATCCCAAAGCGAGCGCGCTTAGACGCAATAAATTGTAGCCAACTGAGCCTACCTTTATAGGCCACCAGACTTTCGTCAATAGTAATGTCCCGCTCAGGAACATAGGTCTGCTGGAAGTTCTGCAGTATCATTTGGTAAACATCCCAAATTTTTTTTAGCTTTGGAGCTGGATGGGATTGTTCGTCGAATTCCTCATTATTTGCGAAGTGCAAATACTTCATAATTAAAGAAAATCTATATTCGGACATTACCGATCCAAAAAAAGGTGTGGCCAATAATTTATTTGTGGTCCAGTACCACTTTTGGAGTGGTTTCCCCACCACTCCCTGTAAAATTAGGAGGCCAAGGAATTTCCAGATATCGTCGCTGGTCACAGGCTCCCATTTTCTGCGCCGCGAAAATAGCTGATGGGTAGCAGCTTGCTGATCTTGATACCTGTTTGTCTCCAACACTATTTTGTCAATCACCTCATCCGTCAAAAAAAGCCGGAGGTAATCCAACGGATTGTCACCCACTATGTCCAATTTTATCCCAGGTGATCCTGTGAAGGGAAACCTTGGGGGCGCTACGTGCTCTGTAGCGCAATCAATTGCGCACCAAGTCCGCACATCGCTGGCCACAGGTGCAGGATCGTCACTCGCATCACTTTCTTCATCCGATGATGAGCTTTCCCACGCGTCGCTGTCGCTCAGCTCCTCTGCAAGGGATTCTGCATCGCTGACGCTGTTTGGCAGCATGTCGCATAGCGATTTGGATGTAGAGGCGCGCTTTGCCATGATTGCAGTACCAGTGTCTGTATACTGAGCAGCAATCTGCAGACAGGTCACTTGGGAAAACACTGGGGGGGGGCAATCAAAGGTCACTGTATTTTTTTTTAATTTTTATCCAATTGTATCAGTGTGTTTTTACTGTGTTTCACTATGTTTCTACTTATACATTTGAATTTGGCGCTGTTCCCCCCCCTTCCGCCCCCCTGCGTCGCGACGCTCGCAGGGAAGGGAATCGGAGGTACACACAGCATCAGGCGGACATCCGGCCGCCGTGTACTGCGGGGATTCATCGCTGGATCGCAGAGAAAAGGTAAGAAAACTCTTTTCTGCATCCAGCGAGGCAAGTCCGTGTGTGGCACGGGGTTACCGATCGTAGCTTGAAAATCTCACCCCGGGCCACACACGGGAATACCGCCAGGGAGGTTAAGTGGATAAAAAGTGTCAAAAGTGTCTGATCTGTCTGCTGCTAAAAATCGGTTATTACTAGTAAAAAAAAAAAAAAAGAATAATAAGAATGCCATAAATTAAATCCCCTATTTTGTAGACGCTATGGGGTAGATTCATGTACAGATCCGACGGTGTATCTACTGATACACCGTCGGATCTGTGAGATCCGACGCTCGGATCTATGCGGCTGATTCCTCGAATCAGGTTCCGCATAGATCTCCCTTAGAGCCGACTGGTGTAAGTGAGTTACACTGTCGGTTCTTAGGCTGCATTCTCCCGCCGTCCGCTAGGTGGCGCTTCTTTTTTTCTACGCGACGAATATGCAAATGAGGAGAACCGCCGATTCAGAACCGAACACCCGGCCGTCGCTTTTTTTTTACGTCGTTTGCGTTCGTCTTTTTCCGGCGGATCGTTACCCCTGCTATATGCGGGGTAAGTGCGGCGGATCCTATGTTAAGTATGGCCGTCGTTCCCGCGTCGAGTTTTGAATTTTTTACGTCGTTTACGTAAGTCGTCCGGGAATACGGCCATACGTTAATTGCGTTAACATCGAAAACAATGACGTCCTTGCGACGTCATTTAAAGCAATGCACGTTGGGAAATTTTGCCGGCGGCGCATGCGCAGTACGATCGGCGCGGGGACGCGCGTGATTTAAATAGTAAACTCCCCCTAGCCGCGGAATTTGCATTCCGCCGGGGGATTTACGATCCGCCAGGGCTAATTACCAGGCAAGTGATTTCTGAATACAGCACTTGCCTCAAAAACTGGCGCAGGCGGATCGTAAAAAAGATAGATCACGCGGATCAAAAGATCCGCTGATCTACATGAATCTACCCCTATAACTTTTGCACGCTTATTGCGTTTTTTACCAAAATAATACAAAGAATACATAAACCGATGAAGAATTTGACATTTTTTTAGGGATATTTATTATACCAAAAAGTTTCAAATATATTTTTTTCAAAATTGTTTTTTTTTGTTATAGCAGGAAAAATTTAAAACCACAGAGGTGATAAAAATACCATCAAAAGAAAGCTCTATTTGTGGGGAAAAAAGGACATTAATTTTGTTTGGGTACAACTTCGCACGTAATGCCGTATCTCAAAAAATGGCCTGGTCATTAAGGGGGTAAATCCTTCTGGGGCTAAAGTGCTTAAATAAAGTGCATAACCAATAATTGGTCTGTTGTATGAAAACATAGTATAAATTAATATACAAAAAATGTATATTATTAAAGAACAAATATTTGATTTCAATAAAAAGCCTCATCAGCAAGTTATGGGAGTTTTACATCATAGTTACAGTGATACTTATAGTAAACTTATATCCATTGATAATACAACTGAGCAATAGCATTTTAAGATATATAACATACAGAGCTGATTTCGTGGAAAATTGCAATAGTATTACACTTATTGATCCATAAAAGTAGCATTTATACAGGGCATTATCCTAATTTTGTTCTTTTCAATTTATATATTTTTTGTCAATCATCTAATATACTGTGTGTACTGTGTGTACTGTGTGTATATGTATGTGTATACTTTGTGCGTGTACTGTGTATTATGTGTGTATGTATACTGTGTGTGTATATTGTGTGTCTGTATTGTGTACAGGCATACCCAACTTTTAAGTACACAATGGGGTTTATTTACAAAAGCTGGAAAGTGCAAAATCAGGCTCACTTCTGCACAGAAACCAATGAGCTTCTAACTCCAGCTTGTTCAATTAAGTTTTGGTAATAAAACCTGGAAGCTCATTGGTTTCTATGCAGAAGTGAGCCTGATTTTGCACTTTCTAGCCTTAGTAAATAAACCCAATTGTGTACTTAAAAGTGGGGTATGCCTGTATAATGTATATGTGTGTGTGTGTGTGTGTGTGTGTGTGTGTATACTGTGTGGCCTCGTAATCTATTGCCTGGGGGCCCCATAATTTCCTATTGCCCGGGGCCCCATAATCTCCTATTGCCTGGGGGTCCCAATAATCTCCTATTGCCTGGGGGTCCCAATAATCTTGTATTGCCTGGGGGCCCCATAATCTCCTATTGCCTGGGGCCCCATGATTTGTCAGTCCGCCCCTGTTCGGCAGACAATTCGGACACTAACTGACACTTTTGACACTTTTTGGGGACCAGTGTCACGAATACAGTGATCAGTGCTAAAATATATGCACTGTCCCACTAGGTGGGAAGAGGTTAACATCAGGGGTGATCAGAGGGTTAACTGTGTGCCTAGCCTGTGATTCAGTGAAGTGGGGAGGTGTTTTTACTAGTGGAAGACATGGATTGGTGTTCATACAGGAACACAGAATCCATGCCTTCTGTACTGACCGAACGGGTATCTGCCTCATTTACATAGACTGCTATTCTGCCTGTGTACCAAAGCATCGGCAGGTGCTGGCTGACATCGAGTCCGCCATACCGCCTGACCAAAAAAATTACCACTGGCCGACACGACACGATAACAATGTAATAGTTGTGCTCTGACCAGGTACCCCTACCCGGGCTGTGGGAGAGCATACATGGCAGAAAAGAGCAGGGAAGAATGAAGGACCAGTAGATTTCTGCAGGGCTAGCACTCTATTTCTGTAACGAAAAGGGAAAATATTTTGGATTTTTAATAAAAAAATATGCAAGCACCCCTGCCAGTGTTAGGTGGTTTGTCGCGGTCGCGGTTTCTATCCCCCCTTTTAAAAAAGTTCTCCGAACCCCTTTGACTAGCATTTGTTTGGAGTCCCACATACACACTTGTGTATGAACACTGCTGTCAGTTTCTGTACTGTGGGATACGGCATCTCGCCAGCCTGTCTGTGTGTGCACATTCGTTCTGGATATCCGTCCACCTCCAGAGGGCGCACCAATCTCTACACCGTTGGGTCCTGTGTCTTTGTTCACGCCCCCTTCACATGTCAGCGCTGTTACGTTCCACTGAACTGACCGCTAGTCTGGTGCCCGCTGTGACACAGCCGCTGCTGTTTGCCATCCTGATCCAGTGTCATCTGTACCCTCCTGCTCTCTGGAGCCATCACGACTGTCTGCCCGACGGTCGGTGAGATGGATTCCTACAGGTCTACACCGCATGTGCAGGCACCCACGGTGACGTGAGTACATCAGTACCACAGCAGTATCCCTTTTACCATCTGAGGTACTGTGTCCTTATGCATGGGTCACTAAGTCTGATGAACTGATGCCCATACAGCAGCCCAGGTGATTGATACCAGTCTCTGATTTTTACCACTCCATCACAGGACTCCTTTCAATGCTATGCATTTGGTAGCTAATTTATGTACCCTAATTGTCCACCACGGCATATTAACTTGTGCACATTTGTTTGATGCCCATTTTTTACTTTTTACTTTTTCAACTATAACGTTTTTATTACTTCAACTCATAGAGCGCTGCTTGTTTTTGTTGCTTATCCATGTACACTGATATACAGTAAGCGCCACACTGCTGCATTAAGTCACCTTTGAGTGTGGTCCCCAATCCAAAACTTCATGAGTTCCCAGCTATGGCACATACACCTACCACCACCAGCATAAGAATATGACTACCCACCTAATATTGAGTAGGTTCCACTTTTTCAACCAAAACAGCACTGACCCAAAGATACATAGACTCCACTAGACCACTGAAGGTATGCTGTGGTATCTGGCACCAAGCCAACAGTAGCAGATCTTTTAAGCTCCTGTAAGTTGCAAGGTGGGGCCTCTTTGGACTATATTTCAAGCACACCCCACAGATGCTTAATTGGAATGAGATCTGGAGAATTGGGAGGCCAAGTCAACACCTCATAATTGTTGTGTTCTTTAAACCATTCTTGAACTATTAGTGCAGTGTGGCAGGGTGCATTATCCTGCTGAAAGAGGTCACTGCCATCAGGGAATACTGTTTCCATGAAGGGGTATACAGTGCCTTGAAAACGTATTCACACCCCTTGAAACTTTCCACATTTGTCATGTTACAACCAAAAACATAAATGTATTTTATTGGGATTTTATGTGATAGACCAACACAAAGTGGCACATAATTGTGGAAGGAAAATGATAATGGGTTTTCATTTTTTTTTACAAATAAATATCTGAAAAGTGTGGTGTGCATTTGTATTAAGCCTTCTTTACTGTGATACCCCTAACTAAGATCTAATGGAACCAATTGCCCTCATAAGTCAACTAATTAGTAATACATGTCTACCTGTGTAATTTAATCTCAGTATAAATACAGCTGTTCTGTGAAGCCCTCATAGGTTTGTTAGAGAACCTTAGTGAACAAACAGCATCATGAAGGCAAAGAAACACACCAGACAGGTCAGAGATATAGTTGTGTAAAAATTTAAAGCAGGGTTAGGTTATAACAAAATATCTCAAGCTTGGAGGTGCTCAGGTCAGGTGAGACCAAAATTATTTTTGGCCTAAAAGCAAAAAACTAGGTGTGGCACAAAACTAACACTGCACATCACCTTGAATACACCATCCCCACTGTGAAACATGATGGTGAAATAATCATGTTGTGGGGATGCTTTTCTTCAGCAGGGACAGGTAAGCTGGTCAGAGTTGATGAGAAGATGCATGGAGGCAAATACAGGGAAATCTTGGAAGAAAACCTGCTAGAGTCTGCAAAAGACTCGAGACTTGGGCAGAGATTCACCTTCCAGCAGGACAACGACCCTAAACATACAGCCAGAGCTACAATTGAGAGGTTTAGATCAAAGCATATTCATGTGTTATGCCGCGTACACACGGTCGTTTTTTGCGATGAAAAAAAACAACGTTTTCTGTGAAGTAAAAAACTACGTTTTTGAAACGTCACTTTTCAAAGACAATTTTGCATACACACCATCGTTTTTTCACAAAAAGCGAGGTTACGTTCACCACTCTTTTCCATTGAAGCTCGCTTCATAACTAGCTTCTGGGCATGCGCGGGTTGAAAAACGTCGTTTTGAACGACGTTTTTGCTACACACGGTGACTTTTTGTGAAACAAAAAACGATGTTTTGAAAAACGACACAAAAAATTCAAGCATGTTGGAATTTTTTTTTGGTCGTTTTTTTTAAGACAAAAAACGACGTTTTGCCCACACACGATCAATTTAAATGACGTTTTAAAAAACGCCGTTTTTTTTTCATCGCAAAAAACGACCGTGTGTACGCGGCATTAGAATGGCCCAATCTAAGTCCAGACCTAAATCCAATTAAAGCGGGGGTTCATCCAAAAATCAACTTTCTGACATTAGTTCCAGCATACTGCTAACATCTGCAGTATGCTGTTTTTTTTTTGTACTTATCGTTTTATGAGCCGTTGTTATCTGGCACCGAGTGGGCATTGCTTCCGGGTATAGGCTTTCCTAAGCCAAGAGGAGTTGATTGACGGGCTGCTAAAGTGCCCAAAGTGACACTCGAGTGTTTACGGCGCCTGCGCAGTCAGATCTACACGGCAGGCGCCGTATAGCGCCGTAAACACCCGAGTGTCACTTCGGGTATTTTCGGAAGGTATGACGTGCCTTAGCACCCCGTCAATCAACTCCTCTTGGCTTAGAAACGCCTACTCCCTGCAGAATTCCCCGCTCGGAGCCGGATAACAACGGCTCATAAAACGATAAGTACAAAAAAAAAAACAGCATACTGCAGATGTTAGCAGTATGCTGGATCTAATGTCAAAAAGTTGATTTTTGGGTGAACCTCCGCTTTAAGAATCTATGTCAAGACTTGACCATTGCTGTTCACAGACGCTCTCCATTCAATCTGACCGAGCTAAGAATGGGCAAAAATGTCTCTAGATGTGCAAAGCTGGTAGAGACACCCCCAAAAAGATGTTAATTGTAGCAAAAGGTGGTTCTACAAAGTATTGACTCAGGGGGCTGAATACAAATGCACGCCACACTTTCACATATTTATTTGTAAAAAAAAAATGTAAAAACTATTATTTCTTCCACTTCACAATTATGTGCCACTTTGGGCCAGATTCAGGTAGAGTTGCGCTGGAGTGTTTCGATATGCACCGCGTAACTGTCAAGATGCGCCGTTGTATCTCCGCGGCCGTACCCACCAAACTAGATGCGACAGAAAACGGGCTTTCCCCAACCGGCTTAACTTTCCGACGCCAGAGTATCGTCAGCGCATAGTTTCGCTTGGCGCATCAGTCGCGCCAATTGATTTCCCCTGCAAATATGCAAATGAGGGAGATTTCCCAATTCTCGAACGGATTAGCACCATACGCTGGCTACATGCGCCGCGCATATGTCGTCCGTCCGTCGCAAAGTTATTTCTACAAAAGGCTGCTTTATCTTTACTCCAGACGGTCACAGGTCAGCAGGAGAGCAGCTACAGCAGCGTTACCGACGATAAGAGCTAGCTGAGCACCCCCACTTGCAGGACAACACCTCTGTCCATGCTTGTCTGTCAACTTTTACAGCCATGGAGGAAGACATCATAGGTCTCCATAGCCGAGATGACGGCTGACAGCTCCTGGCCTTTAAAGTTCAGCTTTCTCCTGTGTTTGCGGGGAACGGGAGCAGCCATCTCAGAACAAAAGTAACTTCACTGCGGGGAGGGGGAACAGGATATACTTTAGTGCCGGAATGGCGCATCTACGGGCGCATTTAAACGTCCAACGGAACACATTGCGCTGTCGTTTCCAAGGAAGTGGTGCCGACGGAAATTGTGAGCATGCGCACTGGGATGCATTGACAGTCGACGCATGCGCAGTACGTTCGCCGCGGGATCGCGCCTAGTTTTAATAATACATGCCCCGTACCCGCCCAATTTGAATAACGCCGGCTCATTTTCGATACGCTGCCGCAACTTTAGGAGCAAGTGCTTCATGAATAACAGCACTTGCTCCTAAAATTTCGCCAGAGTAACGTAAATGAGAAACGTTACTCCAGATTAAAGATGCGCCCATCTACCTGAATCTGGCCCTTTGTGTTGGTCTATCACATAAAAGCCTAATAAAATACATTTAAGTTTTTGGTTGTAACATGACAAAATGTGGAAAATTTCAAGGGGTATGAATACTTTTTCAAGTCATTGTACTTAGTCAGCATTAATGATTAGGTAGGTCATACATGTCAAAGTAATATCCATATGAATGGCAGGACCTAAGATTTCTGAGCAAGACAATGTTCAAAGCATCACACTGTCTCCTCTGGCTTGCCTTCTTTCCATACTGCATCCTGGTGCAATCTCTTCCCCAGGTAATGGATGCACACACACCCAGCCACCCACAAGATGTAAAATTGAACATGATTCATCAGACCAGGCTACCATGTGCCCATTGTAGGCGCTTTTGGCTGTGGATATGGGTCAGCGTGACGTGGCTGGGCATGAGAGGATCTCAGTGGGTCAATGCTGGATCCACTGGTTGGGTGAGTATCTGAAATGTGCAGATACTGCCATCAGGTAAGCAGGGCCAAAAAAAAGGGTGGTCGGCTGAAGTTCCTATTAAAGTTTATTGAATTTACTGTATAATGGAACAACGTATTGTTTGTTTACACTTGTGCAGGTCAAGAATGCATGTATATTTGCGTGCATTCCCAGCCGAACCAGAAACACACTGCTCTTTATCAGATACCCGTAATGGCACCCCCGCACATCAGCACCTGTGCATATTTTAGCATGCGCGTCGTGCGTTATTTAAAAAGGGTCGTGGACTTTTTTCTCGATATTTCTTGTGGGTACAGCAGCCCATTCAAATGAATGGGCTGCTGTACCCATGACATGTAAGCACAAACCTGCATGCACATACACTATATTAACAAAAGGATTGGGACTCCTGCCTTTACACCAGGGGTGCCCAACCTGTGGCCTGGGGGCCACATGTGGCCCGCAAAGCCCTCTGATGTGGCCCACAGAGCCCTCTGATGTGGCCTGTGGAGCCCTCTGATGTGGCCCGCGGAGCCCTCTGATGTGGCCCGCGGAGCCCTCTGATGTGGCCCCCGGAGCCCTCTTCCTGACCTCAAAAATGCACTTCTGGAAGAATGGTCAAACATTCCCATAGACACACTCCTAAACTTTGTGGACAGCCTTCTCATAGGAGTTGAAGCTGTTATAGCTGCAAAGGGTGGACCAACTCATTATTAAACCCTACAGACTAAGACTGGAATGCCATTAACTTCCCTGGCGGTATGATTATTTCAGATTTAGGTGCTGAAGGCGGTACAATTATTTTGCAAGGAAATTTGGCGTTTTACATTGTAGGCCTGTAATTCTTAGGAATAATTCACTTAAATCTGTCCAAACAAGAGTCTAGTAGACATCTCGAGTATGATAAAGTTTGAAAAACAAAATCATAAATTATAATATAATAAATAATTATAAATAATTATAACAAATAATAATATAATTATAATAAAAATTATTCAATAATGTAATCAACTCAAAATCACCGAAATTTGCTCAGTTGCAGAATTGTTGCTGTAATTACTTTAATTTTTTATGACGAATTTCCCCACAAATTGCTATTGCTCAATTCTGTAAGTGATTATCATTTATTATCGCTGTTTTTAGCTGCTTTAAAATCCCTTTTTACATAAAGGGACCAGTGGCGGCCCGTCCATAGGGGGCGCATGGGCGCCACCCCCCCCCCGCCGCATCCCCCCCCTCCAAAGCCTTTAAAAAAAAAAAAGCCTTTTTTTTTTAAAAGGTCCCCTTTAAGAGCACTGTGTTAGGGGTGTGGGCGGGCACCGGGCGCCGGGCACAGTGCAATTTTAAAGCGTGATGCCAATGCAATCCTGTGGTTGCAGACAAGATGCTTCATTTGCAGTGATTTTTGACTCCCTGTGGCGTTCTCGACTGCGCCTCTGATCGCTCATTGGGTCATTCTGCTTCATGGCTTCATGTCTGGGCGGTGCTGTCCCCGGGCGGTGTGTCACTTCCGGTTTTTCGGCTCTGGGTGAATGGAGAAGCCAGGTAATGTTTATTACGAACAGCCTGTCAGTTATTGCCTATTCACCTTTTTTGCTGCATGTATTCTCAGTCTGTGATCAGACTGAGAGTGGATGGAGCCGTGCTTCACCTCTCTGCCCTGCCTGGAATCACCTCCGCTCAGCCCTTCACCTGACAGTCTGCTGGGAGGCCTTCATTACACATCTCCAGTATGTGTGTAACATAAGGTGACCATATTTTTAAAATGAAATCCAGGGACATTTTTTTTTACTAGTAATGGCGGCAATCGGCGACTCTCTGCCCGTCGCTGCCGCCGCCGCCCGCCTCACAGTCTGTCAAGTCTTACTCTTCGGGCCCCGGCTACTACTGGGTGGGGAGCGGATGAAGATCACTCCGCCAGGGAAGGCAAGGAGATAGGCAGGCGACTGGCCGGGACTTGAGCCAAGGCAGAAGAACATGCGAGTGGGAGCAGAACAGGCATGAAGAAACTGAAGACATATTCCCTCCGCTCCAACCGACACATGATCATCAGAAAGGGGCACAGATAATGGGAAAAATACAACCCCCCTAAACTAGTAGGAGCAGCAGAGCGGGGTGGTGTAATTCAGATTTTTCTTCTTTTTTTATTCTGCACTGACTGGGGCAGATTCATATAGAGATACGACGGTGTATCTACTGATTCGCCGTCGTATCTCTGAGTTCCATTGGTCGGATCTATGCGGCTGATTCATCGAATCAGGTTCCGCATAGATCTCCCTAAGATCCGACAGGTGTAAGTGACTTACACCGTCGGATCTTAGGCTGCAATCTCCCGCTGGCCACTAGGTGGCGCTTCCGTTTGTATACGCGACAAATATGCAAATGAGGAGATCCGCCGATTCAGATACACTTTTTCCGGCGGATAGTTACCTCTGCTATATGAGGGGTAAGTGCGGCGTATCCTATGTTAAGTATGGCCGTCGTTCCCGTGCCGAGTTTTGAATTTTTTACGTTGTTTGCGTAAGTCGTTCGCGAATTCGGCCATACGGAATTTGCGTTAATGGCGAAACCAATGATGTCCTTGCGACGTAATTTGGAGCAATGCACACTGGGAAATTTAGCTTGGCAGCGCATGCGCAGTTAAACCGGCGCGGGGACGCGCTTGATTTAAATAATACACTCCTCCTATCCGCGGAATTTGAATTCCGCCGGGGGATTTACGATCCGCCGGTGCCACTTTAGAGGCAAGTGCTTTGTGAATACAGCACTTGCCTCAAAAACTGGCGCTGGCGGATCGTAAATAAGATAGATTACGCGGATCTAAAGATCAGCTGATCTATGTGAATCTACCCCACTGTCTTTATAATTGCCCCAGCCCCTGTTTAAATCCAATCTGGGGACAAAACCGGGGACAGACTTGGGCTGGGGACAGTGTCTTCAATCCGGGGACTGTCCCCGGAAACCGGGGACGTCTGGTCACGAGGGCTCCTAGCTCTGCGACCTCCTAGAGTCATGCAGCTCATGCTGTGTATAGGTCTGTATTCTCTCATCTCTCTCATCTCTCTCTCTCTCTCATCTCTCTCATATCTCTCTCTCTCTCTCTCTCTCTCTATCTTCTTGTAACACAGAATCTAGGTGCAGGCTGGTTAGGAAAAATACAGCATACCGTGGATTCTATATATAGCTGATTGATTGACAGGTCTGTGCTGCAAGAAGTTCTGCAACAGATCTGGCAAGTTAAAGATTGCCTTTGGTGATACAGAACAGTAAGTTAGATAGTTTCTTGATTGGCAGGTCTAGTTTTCAAGAGGTTCTGCAGCAGCTTTCTTGTAACTCTAGGTCACTCTAGGCGGAGGCTGGTTAGAAAAGCACAGAGCGTTCCTTGGATTCCCTATGAGCTGATTGATTGACAGGTCTGTGAAGCAAGAGGTTCTGCAGCAGTTCCGTTGTAGCACAGGGTCTAGATGGAGGTTGGTTAGGAAGCACATTGCTTATCTTGGATTGCCTTTGGTTCCAAGATGCAATAAGTAATAAGGAGATGTGTAGCTGACAGGTCTAGATTGCAAGAGGTTCTGCAGCAGCTCTCTTGTAACACTGGATCTAGGCAGGGGCTGGTTACTGGTTAGCAAAGTACAGAGCATTTCTTGGATTCCCTATAGAGCAATAGATGAGCTGGTGATTGAAAGGTCTGTAAGAGGTTCTGCAGCAGTGCTGGCAATGAGACATAGTGAAGATTGTCTCTGGTAATGTACAGCAGTAAGTCATAATGAGTTATATGACTGGTGTCATTTGCAAGAGGTTCTGTAGGAGCTCTGTTTTAGCACAGGATCTAGGAGGGGGTTGGCGACGAAGCACATGTCTTACCATGCTTTGCTTTTGGTGCCAAAATGCAATAATTGACAAAGAGCTTGTTTGACAGACAGGTCAAATTTGCAAGAGGTTCTGCAGCAGCTTTCTTGTAACACTGGATCTATGATACCTTGGATTCCCTATATAGAAATAGTTCAGCTGATTGACAGGTCTGTGCTGAAAGAGGTTCTGGAGCTGTTCTGGCAATGAGACAAGTTGAAGATTGCTTCTGATGATACAGAGCAGTAAGTTATATCAAGTTATTTGATTGACAGGTCTAGTTTTCAAGAGGTTCTGCAGCAGGTCGCTTGTATCACAGAGTTTAGATGGAGACAGGTTAGGCAAACACAGAGCATTGCTTGGATTGCCTACAGAGGTCTGTGCTGCAAGAGGTTCTGCAGCAGTTCTGTCAATGAGATATATTGAGGATTGCAGTGCAATGGGAAGTGTGATATATTTGGCACAGTGTATGGGTATAGGCACATTGGGTATGGTGGGATAGTGTACATACTGGAACCAGTTATAAAGAGTCTGGGAGCCGTGGGCAGACTTGGTCTGGAGAGGTCAAGCACATAATCCAGCAATGCACAGTAGGTGCAATATAGAGACTATAGGTACAATGCCATTGGGTACATAATCTAGCAGTGCACAGTAAGTGCAATAAAGGAGCTATAGGTGCACAGAACAGTGATTTTTGGGGCCAGGTGGGTGATCTATAATTTACAGTGACATCATAGAACCTATAGGTGCACAGAAATGCACAGTAGGTGCAATAAAAGAGCTATACAGTGGCTTGAAAAAGTATTCATACCCCTTGAAATGTCCCACAGTTTGTCATTGTACAACCAAAAACGTAAATGTATTTTATTGGGATTTTATGTGATAGACCAACACAAAGTGCCACATAATTGTGAAGTGGAAGGAAAATGATAAATGGTTTTCAACATGTTTTACAAATAAATATGTGAAAAGTGTGGTTGGGGGGTACATTTGTATTCAGCCCCCTTTACTCTGATTCCCCCAACTAAAATCTAGTGGGATTAATTGCCTTCAGAAGTCACCTAATTAGTAAACCATGATAGGGTAAGTGCCGGTCAGACAGCGGGCGGTGGGGCTGCATTTGATGTTTTTGTTTCAGTATTTTTCAAAATTATTTAGTTCGTTTTTTGCGCCCCCCAAAAATTTTTGAGCACCAGCCGCCACTGAAAGGGACACTTTTTGGTTGCTATGGACAATCTACAGTTTGCAGGCAGAAAAAAATGTGTTTTTTTTTCTTTACCCCTGGTTTATTATATAAAAGTGCATGTAGGACACTGGGCAGACCACTAGGGACAAAGGGGGGGTGTATTTTTTACATACAGTACTGTAATCTATAAGATTACAGTATACTGTTTGTAATGTGTTTATTTACTTTTTTGAATTTGGCGCCGTTCTCCGCCCCCGTGCGTCGTAACGTCGCAGGGAAAGGAGCTCGGCGGCACACAGGGACACTGTGAATCGAGCGAGGAGACACCGCTCGATCACACAGCGTGGCGGCATCGCAGGATCCAGGGACAAGGTAAGGAAACCCTGCCTGTGGCTGCTGCGAGGTGATCCCGAGTCTGGGTTGGGGTTAACGCTTTTGGTAATGAAATGTAACCCCCGACCAGACTCAGGAATACCGCCAGGGGGGTTAAAGTTCATGTGCAAAGGCAGGTGTCCCAATACTTTTGGTAATATAGTAAATGTGAACCTAGCTTAAATAGTTTAACATAAGGTGGCCCTGTAGCATCCCCTGAGATCAATGGTCCACTGAGGGAACTTTTGACTTTAGCAAAACAAATCAGTTCACAGTGTGTACCTTTTTTGAATTGCTATACAAATTGAAGATAAGTGACAGAACAACATTATAAACTACGTAACCCTTGGAAAAGCACATTAGGTATTGTACATTAATTTGACAACAAAAAAAGTGAACACTTCATTCCTATTAGCTGCCATTAAGGCCAATGTGTTGGTACAATACGGCTCTATGTTTGGTGCAGCTCTGCAGACTGACAGGACAAGAAGTCTGTATCTGATCTATGATGACAATACAACACTCGTATTACTTTGAAAAGCTGAAGTAGCTAGGTGGATACTTTCAGAAGAATAACGAGAAGTTCAGTTGTCACATTCAGCTCTGCTTTTGGCTCTGTCTGGCAGGGTTAATGTATTCTCAAGGTCACACAAAGGCGACCTTGAACTCTAGTGATTTGCCTCATGTCAGTCTGCTGTGCAGCCTTGTCCGTATCTTCCATCAAGTGTCTGAGAAAGAACTAACGCCCCATCCATTAACACAATTGTGTTTGGGGCCCAAAAGAGAGAGAGGAGGCAGAGTGGTGGGAAGAGCCGAAGAAGAGAGGAGAGGGAAAAGGTGGAGGAGAGGAAAGGGAAAGGAGGAAGGAGACTGATATAGAAGATGAAAGAAGAAGAGAGTAAAGATAACTAGAATGGAAGGAGAGAACGATGTGATAGATGGATGGTTAAGGGAGAAAGGGAGAAGATAGACAGGAAATACAAATATGATTATACAGTGCTGTGCAAAAGTTTTAGCCAGGTGTAAAGAAAAACTTTCAGAAATATATTTTTAAATACTTTTTTTTTATAAATTTTATAAATTTACAAAAGTCAGAGGAAAAATCTACATCAAATCAATATTTAGTGTAAATACCCTTTGGCTTCAAACCACCATCAATTCTTATGCCGCATACACACGGTCGTTTTTTGCGATGAAAAAAAACGTTGTTTTTTAAAACGTCATTTAAATTGATCGTGTGTGGGCAAAACGTCGTTTTTTGTCTTAAAAAAAACGACCAAAAAAAAATTCCAACATGCTTGAATTTTTTGTGTCGTTTTTCAAAACGTCGTTTTTTGTTTCACAAAAAGTCACCGTGTGTAGCAAAAACGTCGTTTAAAACGACGTTTTTCAACCCGCGCATGCCCAGAAGCTAGTTATGAAGCGAGCTTCAATGGAAAAGAGTGGTGAACGTAACCTCGCTTTTTGTGAAAAAACGATGGTGTGTATGCAACATCATCTTTGAAAAGTGACGTTTCAAAAACTTCGTTTTTTACTTCACAGAAAACGTCGTTTTTTTTCATCACAAAAAATGATCCTGTGTACGCGGCATCAAACTTGCACACTTAAACATAGTCAGGGATTTTGTAAAATTAGAGCCAGGTTTATGATTACCTTATTATACCAAACAGGTGCTATGATCATCAATTTCTTATATGAGTAAAAACACACTAGGAAGCTTAAAATTGGGTGAGGAACAGCCAAACTCTGCTACCATAGTGAGGTTGTAGAAGACAATTTCATGTCACAGGTCATACACCATGGCAAGTCTGAGCACAGCAACAAAACACCAGGTAGTTATACTGCATCAGCAAGGTCTCTCCCAGGAAAATATCTCAAAGCAGACTGGGGTTCCAAGATGTGCTGTTCAAGCTCATTTGAAGAAGCACAAAGAAACGGGCAATGTTGTGGATTGCAGACATAGTGGTTGGCCAAGAAAATGTAATGCTGCATATGAAAGAGTCATGCTTACTTCCCTTTGACAGCGGAAGATGTCCAGCAGTGACATCAGTGCAGAACTGGTGGAAACAAGTAGGGCCCAGGCAGGCCCGTCGGCACAGGACAGGCAAAACAAGCAACTGCTTGGGGCCCCAAGCTGGCCTGGGGCCCCAGCAGAGCGGGCCCTTGCCGCGCCACCGCTTCCTATAAATGCTGCAGCCTGTAGCATGGCCAAGCTCCTTTCCTAATTCCTCCTGCAGTCCAGCCAGGTACCGTAACCGCGTGGTACAGGAGATTCAGTTTCCTGTTCCCGGCCGGACTGACAAAAAGTGCACACACTCAGTACTCATTTTCTTTCAGTCCGGCCGGGAACAGCAAACTGAATCTTCTACAGCGCGGTATGCGGTAAGGGGGGGGGGGTAAATCGAACATGGGGTGAGCCGGGGGAGCAATCAGAAGAAGTACTAGCCGATGTTCGGCAGCAGCAGCTGCATCCGGCGGTATGCGGTAAGGAGGGGGCAGCAGCTGTATGCAGTGGTATGCGTTAGGGAGGGGAGGGGGGGTTAAAAAGAACATAGGGGGGAGGCAGTCAGAAGAAGTACTAGACGACAGCAACACTCCCTTCCCTCGCTACTTGCTTGGGGCCCCCAAATTCCTTCAAACGGCCATGGGCCAAAGTATACCCATGTCAAGAGGAGTTTGACCAGAAGTGGTCTTCGTGGAAGAAATGTGGCCAAAAGGCCATACCTCCAACTATGCACAAAAACATAGGAACTGGGGTGCAGAAAAATGATAGCATGTGCTCTGCACTGATGAGTTTTAATATTTGCCTGTAGCAGGAGGTTGCGTATTCGCCAAAGGGCTGGAGAGAGGTACAATAATGAGTGTCTGAGGCAACAGTAAGGCATGGTGGAGATTCTTTGCAAGTTTGGGGATGCATTTCTGGAAATAGAGTTGGGAATTTGCTCAGAATCAATGGTGTCCTTAATGCTAAGAAATACAGGCAGATACTTATCCATAATGCCATACAATCAGTAAGGCATGCTTTTGGCCCTAAATGTATTCTGCAGCTGGAAAAAGACCACAAACATATAGCCAATGTCACTAGGAACTATCTTTGTGTGAAGAAGAATAAGGAGGAGTGGAAGTGATGGATTGGCCCCCACAGAGCCCTGATCTCAACATCATAGAGTCTGCCTGGGATTACATGAAGACAGATAGATTTGAGGCAGCCTACATCTATAGAAGATCTGTGGTTAGTTCTCCAAGATGTTTGAAACATCCTACTGACTGCGTTCTTTCAAAATTGTGTCCCAGTGTAACAAGAATTGATGCTGTTTTGAAGGCAAAGGGTGGCCACACCAATTTTTTGGATTTCATTTACTTTTCACTTTGTTAATTGATAAAAACAAACTATTAACATTTCTATTCTGAAAGTACTCTAAATATTTTTTTTCATACTTGCCTAAAACTTTGCACAGTAGTGTATATCATATAGTATACACAGTATAATACGGAATGAGTGCACTGTGAGTTTAATGGAATACAAATATAGAATATTTAACTTGTTTTATTTCTACAAGGACCCAATGGTTCTGGAGATATTCTGTGGCCTTCCACATATCCCTGCTGATTTTCTTTGGTCAATCTGGAGAGTGCAGGAGGAAAATAATGGCCAGCAGAGCACCCTAAAACTCCTCTACAAATGAACTGTGAAAGGCTACTGGGAAGTTTGACATGTTGCTCGATACTGACGATGTACCAGGTTGTGTTTTTTTTTTCTTTTTAGGGAGCAACAATTATTTGCAAGCTAAGAGCTGCCACCTTGGGTACCTGCTACACAGCCATGCAGTTAAAGGGTCACTAAAGGAATTTTTTTTTTTTTTGCTGAAATTACTGTTTACAGGGTATAGAGACATAAAAGTTAACCGATTCCTTTAAAAAATGATTAAAAATAGATAAAAATCAATTATATAATGTGCCTCTAGTTTCACTTTAGTTTTAAAAATGGTTTCATGTTTCTGTGAAGTAGAGAAGACACACAGAACAAAAACAAACAAATCCAGGGCACTGTTTTGTTTTTAACCACTTGGTTACTGGGCACATAAATCTCCTTCGTTCCCAGGCGAAATTTCAGCTTCCGGCACTGCGTCGCTTTAACTGACTTTTGCGCGGTCGTGCGACGTGGCTCCCAAACAAAATTGACTTCCTATTTTCCCCACAAATAGAGCTTTATTTTGGTGGTATTTGATCACCTCTGCGGTTTTTATTTTTTGCGCTATAAACAAAAAAAGAGCGACAATTTAAAAAATATATATATTTTTTTTTCTTGTTGCTATAATAAATATCCCAATTTTTTTTTAAAAAAACTATTTTTTTCACAGTTAAGGCCGATACGTATTTTTCGATGTATTTTTGGAAAATAAAAAAAAAACCGCAATAAGCGACTGGTTTGCGCAAAAGTTATAGCGCCTACAAAATGGGGAACAAAATTATGATTTTTTTATTATTATTTTTTTTACTAGTAATGGCGGCGATCTGCGATTTTTATTGCGACTGCGACATTGCGGCAGAACATATCGGACACATTTGACACAAATTTAGGACCATTCACATTTATACAGCGATCAGTGGTAAAAAAAAATGCACTAATTACTGTATAAATGTGACTGGCAGGGAAGGGGTTAACACTAGGGGGTGAGGAAGGGGTTAAAGGGGTATTTCAGCCGAATTTGCTATTTTTTTAAAAAGTCCTTTCTTCCCTTATGCTAGTATAGCATAATGTACTCACATGTTCCATCATCCTAGGCGCCAGTATCGATGTTTGCGGTAAAATATATCTTTATATTTCTGGGTGATGGACGTTTCCATCTTAACTGCGGGCACTTTGAAGCCCAGCGTCACCGTCTTCCGGGATGCGGCGAATGCTGGAGTCCCAGCATTCACCGCTCTATCCCGCGCATGCCCAGTGTTGACGGCGACCCGTGCCGTCAACACTGGACAGTTACCAGGACAACGACGCTGCGTCCTGTGAAGGACTCGCCCCTTCACAGCGAGTGATCTTTTCTTTTCTATCAGCTGCTCAGAAGGCATCGAGCAGGTGATAGAAAAGGTAAGTCTATGCCACCCACCCCAGCTCTTGTTAAAAAAAACTAATTATTTGCAAACCAAAACTAACAAATGTACAAATGTTGAAATGTAATTTTAAAATCTTTAAAATAATTATTTATATAAAAATATATACATATAGTATTTATATATATACACAGGACATATACACACACATTGTTTGTGTATGTATATATATATATATATATATATATATATATATCGAATCCTCCCTCGTCACATGACTCGCTGCAGGAGTCATGTGACTTGCGGAAATAACGCGAGATTAGCACACACGATGTTTATGTTTATTTTCCTGAAATCGTGAGCCTGCAATCCCAGCAACCTTAGCGCGCAGGAAAGAAAAAAATCAACACGCCCATCCCCGCTCAGCCAGACCAGGAAGTGACTGCAGATCAAAGGTATAGAAACGTTTTAAAACATTTTTAATGGCGAAAGTTTATTAGGCGCAATGTGCCCTTGTGTGTAGGGTAAAGTAGCTAGATAGGGAGAACTACCCCTTTAAATGTATTTCCTGGGTGTGTTCTAACTGTGTGGGGGGAGGGGGGTCACTGGGGGAGGTGACCGATGCTGTGTCCCTATGTACAAGAGACACAGATCGGTCTGCTCTCCGCTGACAGCACGTGGAGCTCTGTGTTTACACACAGAGCTCCATGTCCCTGCTGTCATCTGTTCGTTTTCCCGCCGATCGCATGTACCCGACGGACATCGCGGCCGCCAGGTACATGCATCGGATCCCCAGCGATGCGGCGGGACAGTGTTTACCCGCCGTGCGCCACCCAGTGGCGCGCGCGGGTAATGCACAAAAATTACGTCCACAGACGTCTAGTTGGCGCCTGAGGTCCGCGCTGTTGACGAATAATGTCAATAGCGCGGGTCTGACGTGGTTAAAATTAATCTGATTGGTTCTGAGGAGTTTTAGACACACAGCTTAGACCACAGTAAAAATCTGCCATGAGTTTTTTCATAAGGAGCCAGACAACCAGGAAGTGTGGAGAGCAGAGAAGTATTACAGCTACTTCAAAGCAAGAACGAACAATGAGAACATGAAAACAGCACTGCATTAAGGTAAAGGAAGCTATTTAGCTAAAAAAAAAACATTTTCTTTAGTGATCCTTTAAGCTGGCCATAGACATTTGAGAATGGTCAGACTTGCATGCATGATCCAACCATCTAATGATGTCTCCTGGGTTAGTTAATTCCACAAACAGGGGCATTCGTATGGCTAAAGCTGAGATGAAAAGATGTGCACTCTTCTGATTTCATGATGAAATATGAACAGTTCCAAGTACATTTGTGGCTCTGTTGTACCTAAAGTCTTATATGTAGGCTTATTTTTGCAATCATAAAACAAAAAAAGTGCTTGGAGAGGGAGAGAGAGAAATAGAGAGAGAGAGGGAGAGAGAAGCGCTAACAATACATGGTCAAAGTAGTGGGTTACGCTTTCTGTTAAGAAGCTCCCTTGAGAATGTGAAGAATCTGAATGTGAAGAATAGGGGCTCACCAGACGTTCAAAGTAAAGACAAATGACGTTTCCCTGTTAAAAAAAAAAAAAGAAGACAAATGACGTGAGAACAAATGTTAACACAGTGACGTACTACACTACGACGAGCCTATACAAATTAAGTTCAATGCTTCCGAGCATGCGTCAAATTGTATCCGAGCTTGCGTTTCATACAGACGAGCGGAATATCCAAAATAGTTTTTTTCCGTCGGAAAAAAAGAGAACATGTTCTCTTTCTAAGTCCGTCAGAATTTCTGACAGAAAAAGTCCGATGGGGCATACACACGGTCAGAATATCCAATGAAAAAATTCCATCTGACTTTTTCCATCGGAAATTCCGATCGCGTGTACGAGGCATTAGGAACTCTGGTGAAGGAATCATAGGTATGCATGCTTGCTGTCGTAATTGACATCCTGTTGGATTTTTGATTAATGTTTTACTAAGGGAGATCCTGTAACATGAAAAAGTGGACAAGAACACACAAAACTCCCAGTTGAGCAACAACAAAGTTGGGAATTATACTTTGAAGATCTCGCTTTTGTAGAATGCAAGAAATACATGTAGCTGGGGGCTGACTCGGCCACCAGGCACCATCTCAATTTCATAATATCAATTGTTGGTGTCCTTTTCAGTTCCCTAAAATAAAAGGAAAAATTTGGGAAAGAAATTGAATGGTTAAGAATTTTAAATAACATTTTGGGGTGACTATACAAATGAAGAAAGTACAACTGATACTAGGAAAATGAGGTATGGTAGCCAGAAAAATATTTGTCCATTTATGAGCTTTAAAATGGATATATGCTCAGAAATTAAGCTATCTTCCTTTCTATAATCCCTAATATAAATTAAAGGGGTTGTAAAGACAAAAATATTTTCCTCTTAAATTAAAGTCTGACAGTAGCTGATAAATAGTGATGAGCGGAATACGCCATATTCGATTTTGCGATATTTCACGAATATATAGAAGAATATTCGCGAAATATTCGTTAATATCGAATATTCGTGATATTTTATCAAAAAAAATTTTTTTGCGAAATTTCGCTAATGCGATTGCGAAATTTCGCTAATGCGAATGCGAAATTGATTGCGAAATTCTCGTCAACACGCGAAAACGGAGATCATTTCCTGGATTACTAAACTAATATGCACTAATGCCGCGTACACACGGTCGTTTTTTGCGATGAAAAAAAAAACGTCGTTTTTTAAAACGTCATTTAAATTGATCGTGTGTGGGCAAAACGTTGTTTTTTGTCTTCAAAAAAACGACAAAAAAAAATTCCAACATGCTTGAATTTTTTGTGTCGTTTTTCAAAACGTCGTTTTTTGTTTCACAAAAAGTCACCGTGTGTAGCAAAAACGTCGTTTAAAACAACGTTTTTCAACCTGCACATGCCCAGAAGCTAGTTATGAAGCGAGCTTCAATGGAAAAGAGTGGTGAACGTGACCTCTCTTTTTGTGAAAAAAACGATGGTGTGTATGCAACATCGTCTTTGAAAAGTGACGTTTCAAAAACGTCGTTTTTTACTTCACAGAAAACGTCGTTTTTTTTCATCACAAAAAATGGTCGTGTGTACGCGGCATTACTCTAATTACACAAACTTATATGACTAAACTAAAGCTATTTTTTTTTTTGTTTTTTATACACAAAACACAGAAGGGCAGAGAAAGTATTCGCGAATATTCGCATTACGAATATTCGCATTGCGAATATTCGGCAACATAAAACGATCGCCTCAGCTACTCGGCCCAGGGTCTCTAATCATACCAGCAATGCTTTTAGACGTCGATGGAGATCACTAGGATGTGATCTTTTTTAAAAATAAATTTGAAAAAATACGAATATTCGCAATATCGAATATTCACCGCGATATTCGATTTATTCGCGAATACTCGAATATGCAATATTCATTACGAATATTCGCAATGCGAATATTCGTGAGCAACACTACTGATAAAGTAAAAAGTAATGTTTTGCATTATAACTAGTTGATACCTGTTGAAATCGAGCTGTTTTATTCACCTCCGTCACTCCTGAATCTTTATTCTCACCGACTTCCTGGTTTGCGGTGAGCGTTCATTCTTGCTACATCACGGCCTAATGGGAACTACATTTCCTATTAGGCTAAGCCTCCATGCCTATGAGGGATAAGAGAGCATCTTCACGCAGGGCTGTAGTCATGGGGAGGGGTGAGCACATTCTGCTTTCCACCATACGGGTGCTGGTGGAAAGCAAGAAGAGGAGAGACAGGAAATGGCATTTTCAAACCTGGATTACTGTGTTTTGGAAGTCAAAAGGAAAAACGAGGTAAGTGATATTTAAATGCTCTAGCTTACAGCAATCAATTGATCTAATAAAAAACGAACCTTTATGCCGCGTACACACGATCATTTTTTGTGATGAAAAAAAACGACGTTTTCTGTGAAGTAAAAAACGACGTTTTTGAAACGTCACTTTTCAAAGACGATGTTGCATACACACCATTGTTTTTTTCACAAAAAGCGAGGTTACGTTCACCACTCTTTTCCATTGAAGCTCGCTTCATAACTAGCTTCTGGGCATGCGCGGGTTGAAAAACGTCGTTTTAAACAACGTTTTTGCTACACACGGTGACTTTTTGTGAAACAAAAAACGACGTTTTGAAAAACGACACAAAAAATTCAAGCATGTTGGAATTTTTTTTTGGTCGTTTTTTTGAAGACAAAAAACAACGTTTTGCCCACACACGATCAATTTAAATGACGTTTTAAAAAACAACGTTTTTTTTCATCGCAAAAAACGACCGTGTGTACGCGGCATTAGTGTTCCTTTAATATAAAGATCTCTGCAATACAGTGAAGCCTCGGATTGCAAGTAATACGGTTAACGAGCATTTCGCAATATGACCATTTTTAATCCTTACTCGGTTTGCGAGTGTTGCCTCGCAAAATGAGCAGGATTCAAGTCACACAGCAGTGTGCAGTACTGCATTTGGCTAGACATGTGGGGGCCAATCGGAGCCGTTCGGAAATACTCAGAAAAACGCAGAAATACTCAGTTCCTGAGCCTTTCCGAGTTTAGCTGAGCTGTCCCGAGTATTTCTGATGCTCTTCGGCGCCCCCTACCTCTGACCACATGTGGTATTACATGCCATAGAAGTCAATGCGGAACAAATGATTTTAGTTTCCATTGACTTCTATGGGGAAACTCGCTTTGATATGTGGGTGCTTTGGAAACGAGCATTCTCCTGGATTATGCTTGTAATCCAAGGTTTCACTAGTACTCACTTTTCAGGATTTTTCTGGCTACACACATGTTGCTGATACTGGGAAAGAATCAGTGTGCAGACAAAGACACTGATTGGCTGCCTTTGTCTAAGCAGCTAATCATTGCCTCTAACTGCCTGTTGAGACCTGAGCTGGATGGAACCTGAACCCACTAAGACAGGGGTGCCCAACCTGTGGCCCGCGGAGCCCTCTGATGTGGCATGCGACTTCCTGCTCTGGGATGGATAAGAATAGAATACTGTTAATAAAGTGTATATATGGGCATATCTGTTCTGCAGTGGATACTTGGCTGCTTTCAAGCTAATCGGCAGATGCAGAGCAGAGCACCTACAGGTTACGTGCACTGAGCCATACCCTTCTGTTATTACCTGCGAGTTTGGTGAGCTTCCTGAAAGTGTACCAAACCTGCAGAATATAATAGAAGTCTATTGCAAAGTGCAGAAAGCCGAAGGTACACTGCGTTGCATCCGCGGTGAGGGTAAACCGCAGTGCATTAGTGTGAAAACAGCCATGGGTCCCTTTCACACGGTCAGTCCAACCCAATTGGACCCTCCATTCACCTCTAAGGAGTGGCAGATGTAAACCTACATGTGTCCTACCTCCAATCTGATCCGGCTGTGTCCGTGTCTGCATATGCAGAGCGGACATGGACCTGTCATCCACCCGCTGCACTGATTGTGGCCTGCGACCGGTTACCCAGATGCTTAAGTGGCCCTCGTGCTTTAAAAGTTTGGGCACCCCTGCCCCAAGAGGTTAGTACTGCAGAGCTTCTTGTATTTGTTTAGGTTATGGGACAGCATGTAAAGGTCATATAGCTAAAGCTGATTTACCAATTTAGGCCACTATAAAGATAAGCCCTTGCTTGCATCATGTGCCAGCAACCTGTGGGCTTTAATACCCTGATCCTGATATATACATTTATATAGAATAAAAGAAAATGCTTAATTAATTACACAGGGTGCAAGCATATTATGGGTCTACTATGATTAGAATGTGTAAAATGATGGAAGGACCCCCCGTGTAGAATACCACGGTCACTCTGTATGGTCAGTGAATATGTACAGGAGCAGTTTTTTGTCACTGCTTGCCTCTGCCCCACAATAAAATCCATATACTGCACGACAAATCGGATTGCTCTATCCAGCTTTTAATAGAGTTGATTAGCAGCCGCTCAGTTATCCCTATATATCCACAGCAGGGCAGGGGCAGGATTACCCAGGATAACTTGTTCCATAATACCATTCAATTGGTTACATGAGGATTTAACAGATGGGCTCCTCTGTGAGTGCAAACATCGGATCCCCCAGTACCCAGATTATCCGGGACCAGAGATATGACTAGTATAGACAGCTGGCACAGTGACATAAGGGGCTGCACCACAATCACAAACACAGATTGTAACACCAGGTAGAAAAATGCACCGCCATCCTGATAAACACAATCGTGTGCTGGAGGGAAGCTGGCATCATGTCACAAAGAATACGGCTTGGGACATGTCTACTGCAACGCATGCATACAGGAGGAGGGACACTTTAATGTACCTTCCTTATAATGATTGTATGCTATATTGTACACAAACACATCCCTACATATTAGCTGTCCTGTATTGCACATTTTGTAATGTTTCTGTTCTAGACATTTACCAGCATTCTGCTGGGGAGATTCAGAACAGCTGTACTTGTATTTATTGGGTTTTTATTGTGAGTGAGTTCATCAATCTTAAGAAAGAATCGACATGTGCAGAACAAAAATTGTTATTTACTTTTTTGTTTAGTTTCGTCTCGTTCCGTAGGTTCGTAAAGATTAGTAATTTCGTATGACGCAAGTTTTCCTATTCAGACCCGTTCATATTTTGTAAGACGCAAGTTTTCCTATTCTAACCCGTTCGTATTTCGTAAGACGCAAGTTTTCCTATTCAGACCCGTTCGTATTTCGTAAGACGGCAAGTTTTCCTATTCGGACCCGTTCGTATTTCGTAAGACGGCAAGTTTTCCTATTCGGACCCGTTCGTATTTCGTAAGACGGCAAGTTTTCCTATTCGGACCCGTTCGTATTTCGTAAGACGCAAGTTTTCCTATTCGGACCCGTTCGTGTTTCGTAAGACGCAAGTTTTCCTATTCAGACCCGTTCGTATTTTGTAAGACGCAAGTTTTCCTATTCGGACCCGTTCGTATTTTGTAAGACGCAAGTTTTCCCATTCGGACCCGTTCGTATTTTCGTAATAGTTCTATTTTCGTTTATACCGAATGATTCGTAATTCTGTCTAATTTATTTTCAATAATTTGAAATTTGTAATTTTGGTAGATAATAATTTTTGTTTAATGGATTCGTAATGTTGTACTTTTGTAAATACATTGTGGCACGGTCATTCGCAATCTCGTATTTTAGTTTAATTTTAAACACACGGCTAATCCATATTAAGATAGACTCCATGGTCATACTTTTTGCCAACAAACTTCAAAATAAGCATTTTCCAAAAAATCCGAACGTGTGTACGCTCCATCAGACAAACTTTTTCGGTTTCAAAAGTCCGGCCAACTACCTTCGGACAAAAATCCATGGGAAAGTTTGTTTGAAGTCTGATTGTGTGTACGAGGCTTTACACTGTCTAATGTGACTCAGCACAAAAGAGATAAGCTGATTGGCTAAGATATTAAGTAAGATACATCACTCACTAACTACTACACTGCCCATTCAAAAGAACTATTTGAGTATACAAATTTACGAACAGACAAAGGATTTAAAGTACGGAATGCAAACCGTTAGTTTTAGATGTCATTTTCGTTGTTTTGTTGTTTCGGTGTTTCGTATTTTAGTAAGATTGTCCAATCGTACGTTCATATTTTCACTTGTACGTTATTTTGCTTTTTCGTAATTCCGTAATTTTTGTATTTTGGTTCTTTCAGCTTTTCGGATGTTTGAATTGATCCGAATGTACGAATAGTAACAAATTCGTACGAAAATACATTTGTTACGAACGGGAACGCACATGTCTAGGAAAGAACACAAACATAGGCCTCCAGACATCGAATGTAAATTGTGGGCTGTTTGACCCTGTCTCCTCTGATCCTCCTCTTCTTCCACAGTCCCCAAATCATCTCCTGACAGTACAGAGCCTTAAGGACACTATGCACATGCTCAGTTTGGTATGTATTGCTATAGAGTTTCTTCCTTGGGAGGGTGCATGTAATCAGCACTGTCCAGAAAGAGGGTCAGGTGTCCTACAGCTTCATAGGACAGTCAGAGGAGAATGAAAACTCCCCCTACAAGCTTCAACCAGACACTTATAGAAGTCATAAGACTGCTATATGCTGCTGATGAGAAAAGGTATTTAGCATTTTATATTTACTAAAATAATTGCATTTGAATGTTCTGTGTACTGTGGGAGACCAAATATAGTGAACGCAGGGTCCTGGGTTTAGTAACACTTTAATTTCTGCAACTGGGAGAGGCAGCTGCATCATACAGTCACCCATAGTAATGAATGTCTGGACCCACCGCTAATAAACTATTAAAATTACCTATTTCTTCTGGTTATACACTGTCTATATTCAGGAGCTGCTGAATTGAACTCTTCCTTAGCAAGGCTACTACTTGTACCCTACACCAGCACTGTTAAATATAACTGTTCATCTGCATATAGCATGTGTGAAATGAAGTCCTTTCAAGCCACCCTGTCCTGATAAGCCTGGAAAAAAAGGTCAAGCAGAAAGTGAAATGTTTCCACCAACAAACTGGCTGCTGGTTTTGCCTCCTTATCATGAAGTGGCCAACATGGCTGGGAACAATGGCTTGAACATTATGGCCTCCTTAAAGGGACATGCTTGGCTTATACTAGGGTGACCAAACATCCCCGGTTTTCGGGGACAGCCCCCAGATTGAGGACACTGTCCCCTGACCAAGTCTGTCCCTGGTTTTGTCCCCGGATTGGATTTGAAAAGGGGCTGGGGCAATTTCAAAGACAGTTCAGAATTAAAAAGAAAACAATTCTGAATTACACACCCCCACCCCCACTATTTTTTTACATTATCTGTGCTCCTTTCTGATGATCATGTGTTGGTCAGATCAGAGGGAATATTTCTTCAGTTTCGGGTGCATGCCCATTCAGCTCCGCTCGCATGTTCTTCTGCCTTGGCTCAAGTCCCAGCCAGCCACCTGCCTATCTCCTTGCCTTCTCTGGCGGAGTGATCTTCCTCCACTCCCCACCCAGTAGAACCCAGGGGCCCGGAGACTAAAGCCTCATACACACTGTAGCTGGCCAGCTAGAACCTGTCCTAGGTCGCTAATATAACCTACATGTATATACAGCTAAACCTGCTAAGAACCTAAATGTAGTGCACATGTGTATATGTGAGAGACAAAAGCAGAGTTATTCACTGTGATTTTATGCTTGGATGTCATATAACAGTTGTATGTTGTGTTCACAGAAGCAAAAGAAAAAATATGCCTTTTAAGAATCGTTTATTTATATGACAGTGAGGAGCTAAGCAATAACACAGTAGAATTCATACCAGAAAGCATAGAGTTAAGCTTTTGTGACTCATCAGAAGCCTTGGCCAATCACAGCCAATCTCACATTGAGCAGAGTCTTGACCAGTCACAGCCAGCTTTGCATCCACTCTGTCTGGGAAGTTTCCAGCACATGGTCTGCAAAATCTTTTCCAGCACAGATAGAGAGCAGAGCAGACACACATACCAGAGTTCTGTTTTATGGAAGCAAAGGGGCCAAATAGATATGTCATACAGTTATATCAATGTTCCTATTGTAAATAATGTGATTAGAACTATATACTGAACTAGTTATGTGTTCACTTGTAGTTCCACCGAACGAACAAACATAATTTAAACAAACCAAACTTAATCCACACCAAACTAATTGACAAACCTAATTCAAGAGCTAACTCACCTAACTGAACTAAATCAACCTCATCAAACCCTGCAAACCAAATTAGAGAAATCAGAGAATGCTTTAATAACTTACAGAGAGAGAGAGAGAGAGTAAATACTGAAGAAATAAATATATCCCCCATCTTATGTTAAATGACAAGATGGAATATTTGCACCACCACTTTCTATTATACTTATTCATCACGTGTTTTTGTACATGGACTGTCTGCTGCAAAGCAGCAGTGTTATATATGAAGAAAAGTGAAGTTAATAAAGAAGTTATTTTAAGCATTTGGTGTGCTCTTTAAACCTACTGCTTCCATAGAACGGCGCTAGAGGAATTTTCAGAGTAATAGACAGTCTTGTTGGACTGAAAAGTCAGAGATATCACAATTCTTCTAATGCCACAGCGCATGAGGCACTTCATGGTGCCGCGCCTGCCACACACACGCACGGTTTTCTAGGCAAAAAAGCGGCTGGGAGAAAACCGTGCGGGTGTATGGTTTCTCGTCGAGAAAACTGCCTGGAATCTCGACAAGAAAAATAGAGAACCTGCTCTCTATTTTCTCGTTGTGATTCTTGGCAGTGTTTTCCTGCCGAGAAGCCGGAGCGTCTGTATACTTACCTGCCTCCATGGAAACCTGCTCATGCTCGATGAGACTTTGCCGCATGCGTGGTAGCTACCAAGGCATAGTGTAGGGTGTAGCAAGATGGCGGCGACGGCATCAAATGTGACAAGCTCGTCGTAGTCGATGACGTCACCGCGTTCTTGCCATTCAAAAGAACGGCAGGTCTTTTGAATGGCCCGTGTGTACACTCGGGGAGCAAGAAAGTTTGCCAGGAATCTCATCAGGAAAAACAATGTTTTTTTCCTGACGAGATTCCCAGCCGTGTGTACAGGGCTTTAGACATGACAGGCTGGGAGGTGGGCGGCGGTGGTGGCAACGGGCAGAGAGTTGCTGATTTCATTTTAAAAATCTGGACACCTTATCTTATACTAAATTTTGTGCAGCAAAAATGGACTCAAGAATTCTCTGGCCTAGCCAGGTCTTATGAATACGTTTTTACCTTCTAAACACAATAAAGGAAATATAAAACACTTCCCATTCTTTTTAAAATGCTGTTATAGAATGTATTGCTAAGTGTCACATTTAGATGGCCAACGTTGATATGATTCATAGTTAACCTCTTGTGGATGATGTTGTTGATTCCCCAAACAACAGAGGATTTGTGTATTTTGTGAAGAGGGCTCTTCACATTTGTCAGCTTGAAATGAAGATTTCTATGGTGTAGCAAGTCTGACAAGACCCTGAATTACCATTACATCCACTTGTGTACTGTGGTTCGGTTTTATTTTCGCAGGTGTCGCAAAGTCTGCTTCTGGCAAGAATTAAATAAATCCAGGACACCACCAGAAAAGTCCTGCAAAGCTGGAAACAAAAGAAGTATTATATTTAAGCCCCGGAAAACATTGGTATTGTACTTAAAATAATTGCCATAAAAGTGATTTTTTTTCTTCAATCTGCTATTGGAAATAAAAGTATAAGTATAGCCACACGTTTGTTTTTTGGAGTGTGTGTGTGTGTGTGTGTGTGGGTGATTTAAAGGTGTTGTAAATGTTTTTTTCCTAAATAGCTTCCTTTACCTTAGTGCAGTCCTCCTTCACTTACCTCATCCTTCCATTTTGCTTTTAAATGTCCTTATTTCTTCTGAGAAATCCTCACTTCCTGTTCTTCTGTCTGTAACTACACACCATAATGCAAGGCTTTCTCCCTGATGTGGAGTGTCGTGCTCGCCCCCTCCCTTGGACTACAGGACAGTCAGGATGCCCACTAACACACAGCTCCTTTCTCTATCTGCAACGTAGAGAGCGTCCTGACTCTCCTGTAGTCCAAGGGAGGGGACGAGCACGACACTCCACACCAGGGAGATAGCCTTGCATTACTGCGTGGAGTTATAGACAGAAGAACAGGAATTGAGGATTTCTCAGAAGAAATAAGGACATTTAAATGAAAAATGGAAGGATGAGGTAACTGGAGGAGGACTGCACTAAGGTAAAGGAAGCTATTTAGGGGAAAAAATAATACTTTCACAACCTCTTTAAACCTAAGCCAATTTTGTTTGTCTGTTTACAATTTTGGAAGCTTCTCTTCACTGTCCCAGAAACGCAAGAGGAAGTAAAAAAAAAACTCCCAAAGTGAGGGCAATTCCCGTCTAATCTTAGTCCATCCATTCTCAATCAGGGTTCCATGGAAACCTAGGATCCCTCTGGAGGTTGCTAGGGGTCCCTTGAGCTGTGGTTGATCGACCTCCCACCTTGTGATGCCTGCATAGTTCTAGAGTAGGGTGACCAGACATCCCCGGTTTCTCGTTTTCAGTCCCCGGATTGAGGACACTGTCCCCGGACCAAGTCTGTTCTTGGTTTTGTCCCCGGATTGGATTTGAACAGGGGCTGGGGCAATTTCAAAGACAGCCAGTGCAGAATTAAAAAAAAAAAAATTCAGAATTACACACCTCTGTTCTGCCACTCCTACTAGCTTAGGGGGGTCTATTTCTTTCCATTATCTGTGCCCCTTTCTGATGATCATGTGCTGGTCAGAGTGGTGGGAATATTTCTTCAGTCCCAGGCACATGCCCATCCAGCTCGGCTCGCTGTTCTTCTGCCTTGGCTCAAGTCCCGGCCTGCCGCCTGCCTGCTTATCTCCTTGCCTTCCCTAGTGGAGTGATTTTCCTCCACTTTCCACCCAGTAGTAGCCAGGGCCCTAAGAGCAAGACTTTACAGGCTGTCAGGGCAGGCAGCGATCGGCAGAGAGTCGCTGATTGCCGCCATTTCATTTTAAAAATCTGGTCACCTTATTCTAGGGCCAATAGCATTTCTAGGGCCTAAAGGCTTTACACCAATCATATTTTTAGCTGTTTGCAGGGGTAGCAGTCTGGCCACTATTGTAAAGGGGAACATTCATCCATCTGGTCACCAATGTAGATTAAGGGGTATTGCCTCTCTTAAGATATTTGAAGTGTAGGCAGTAGTGTATTTAGGTTTTGTGCTGCCCTAGGCCTGACTAAACTCGTGCACCCCCTAATTTAAATATGACCCATCCCTTTCTTTCAAGGCCAGACCCCTTTCTGTTTAAGACTTGCCCTGAAATTTTCGAGTGGGGACACTAGTTCTGATGGCCTGGGGGGGGGCTTATGTATTTCCTTAATTTGCATAGATTTCCTCTCACTTCCTGTCTGGCTATGGGGCAGGAAGTGAAGAAAAAATCTCTGCAATGGGACAGGGAGGGTTTAAAAAAAACTGACAGGGGCAATAACCCTCCCTTACTCTATCCATAATGAAAAAGAAAGTGTTGTCTATAGTTCTACTTTAAGCAAATTTTATGGAGAGGACTAAGAGGGTATAACCATGCCAATGGTGCAGCAGAAAACATATAGCACAGTGAGGAAGGTTTGCGGTCCAGGATGATAGTACAGTCAAAATTAGAAGCAGAGCCCCCCTCACAGTTGCGGAATGCCGGCTGCCCGCATACTGGAAGTAATGTGGCCGCTTTATGGGGGCACTAGACTAATTTTCCTCTCAGCCCAGTCCACCCCATAAGACTGGCGCTATACTAACAGTGTAGCGCAAGCCGATGGAGACTCTTTCTGTGCTGCCCCCCTGCAAAGTGCTACCCTGGGCCTAGGCCTCAGTACGTCGTTGTGTTTTACGTCACGGCGTTGGACACGATCGGATTTTTAACCGGTTGTGTGTAGGCAAAACTGATGAAAGTCAGCAGCTTTATCGGATATCTGATGAAAAAATCCATTGGTTTTCATCAGACGAACCAATCGTGTGTACAGGGCATTAGACAGCTGTCCATAGAACAGGTGTTCTCATTAAAAGATCTTGCTCTAGGGATGGCTCCAAAAATGTTTATTTCCCCTCATATTCCTTCCTGGTGACAATGGTTATGGTTATCAGTACAAAAATAGAGGTGTGAAATAGAGGTGTGAATCTAAAGCCCCATACACACTATCAGTTTTCCTGACAGTTTTCTCTTCAGGTTTACCAAAACCATCTAATATGAGGTCAAACCTCAAGAGTTTCATTTTGTATGCAATCAGGCAGGCCCTTGCACTACATGGTTTTGGTAAACCTGAAGAGAAAACTGTCAGGAAAACTGATAGTGTGTATGGGGCTTTACTGATGGGTAAACATACAGCATTAAAAGCTAAACAGAGATTCTAACTCTCCTCCACCCTATCCCAAACTAAAGTAGACAATAGAGTTTTCACGTAAATGGGCAGATCAGGGAACTGTTGTATGTTTGTTTGTAACAACTCCTAAATGTTGGTCAACCCCGTTTAGTGAAAGGTGAAGCCCCGTACACACGGCCGAGGTTCCCGGCAGAATCCAGCGAGAACCTCGCTGGGAGCCGCATTCTGCCGAGAACCTCGGCCGTGTGTACGCTCTTGGCAAGCCCCGTCTGTCGGGAAACCCGGCGAGCAAATAGAGAGCAGGTTCTCTATTTGCTCGACGGCCCGTCGGGATGAATGGCTGGTTGCCATTCCCGACGGGCGGGTCGCCGATTCTGACGGCCGGCAGAGAACCTCAACGGGCGGAATGATGTGTTCCGCCCGTCGAGGTTCTCTGCCGTGTGTACTGGGCCTGAGAGATTTTGCAATTTGTGGCAAGGTTCATATCTATGGCCTCATACACACGACCGTTTTAATCGACAGAATCCATCAAGAAAAATGCTGGCAGAGCTTTTTTGCAGAGGAAATCGGTTGTGTGCATGTTTTTCGTAGAGAAAACTGACGTGGAACTCTTTTTCCTCGTCGGGAGTCTCAATTTCCTCATCGTATTCCTCGTCGGGCTGGTTTACAACGAGAAACACATTTGTGTGTATGCTTAGAAACCCGCGCTTAGAATAAAGTATGAGACGCACCTTCGGTAAAAGTATCGTTCGTAATGGGAGATAGCACATTCGTCACGCTGTAACAGACTGAAAAGTGCGAATCGTCTCTTGCCAAACTTTTACTTAACACGCAGTAACATAAGATTAGCAAAAGCAGCCCCAAGGGTTGTGCCAGTGGAATGGAACTTCCCCTTTATAGTGCCGTCGTACGTGTTGTACGTCACCGCGTTTGAGAACAACGAGATTTTGTCTTGACAGTGTGTGCGCAAAGAAAGCTTGTCAAGATTCTCGACAAACCTGACATGGAACTCGTCGAGGAAAACGATGTGTCTTTTACGACGAGGATCTCGGTCATGTGAACGAGGCCTTAGCCGGTGCGGGATTGTATGTAAATCACACGTTTTCCTGCCCCTGCAGCAAAGACAATTAGCAGAGGTGCAGGAGTGCCATTAATTCTTATGCCGCGTACACACGATCGGAAATGTGTAGGCTCCATTGGACATTTGCTGTCGCAATTTCCAGCAACAAAAATTTGAGAGCTAGTTCTCAAATTTTCCGACAACAAGTTTACACAATTCAGATGCACAAAATTCCACGCATGTTCGGAATTAAGCAGAAGAGCCGCACTGGCTACTGAACTTAATTTTTCTCGGCTCGTCGTAGTGTCGTACATGATCGCGTTCTTGACGTTCGGAATTTTCGACAACATTTGTGTGACTGTGTGTATGCAAGACAAGTTTGAGCCAACATCTGTCGGAAAAAAAAACACGGTTTTGTTGTCGGAATTTCCGATCGTCTGTACACAGCATTACACTGGGAACTGTAGCGGGTTTACATGCTGGGAACCGCATAGCACAATACAGTTTCCCTGCGGCTGTGATTTTGGAAAAGAGAAAACCCACAAGGATGGTTCATCTTTTGTCTTCGCTCCCCTCTCTTCACTTTTTATGTGCCCAATGCCATACAATGTTACAATTTTGAGTGTTTTGGTTTACTTACCTTATAACCTATGGTAACTATTTATTAATTATTGTATGTGTATAAATATTGCGCAAAGCCCTATTCTAAAGAGTAGGCAGCCAACACAACAAAGAAAGTTGTAAATAGTGTAAAAAAAGGCAAGTGTACCGCCAAAAGTGAAATCACTCCACGTGTGAGGTGAGTATTGGGGGCATGGACAAAAGTGTCCAACTTTCCACCTGAAGTGTCCCTTATTCAAAAAGGAAAAAATAAAAAATAAATAACAAAAGTGTATATATATATATATCACTACAGGTGATAATCATCCTAACCACACAAAAATGTGAACATATGCGTGATCATAAATATGCATAAAGTGTGAACCAGGGCCACAAGTTTGTTCAGGCTTGGGCCAAAGAAAAGTGTTACTCTGCAATCACAATAATAACATTCCAAATAAATAAAATATATGAAACAAATAAAAAATAACCCGAGGTGTAGGGTTGCGAGCAAAAATAAGACCTCTGGACATACAGCACTTGTTATAGTCCTAAAGGCCACACAGATTAAATATGGATAAAAGAGAAGGCAATCATGGGAAGAAGAAGATGTACGTCCTCACAATCTGTGGATCGTGTTGATGTCACTTTCTCTCTTAGTGAACACAGTTGAATTCATATACTTCAGAGAATGAAAACCAAAATCCCGGCAATAGGAAAAAGATGAAATACCCTTACCAGATTCTGTGGACCCGTGACTCACCGTACGGTGGAGGGTCTCATAGGCATGGACAGATTGAAGGCTGTCTTCCCTTTATTCTCTGTGTGATGTCATCAGCGGACTTTCCAGATCTAAGAGGCTTCCAAAAGGTTCCAAATAGTGCTCGCATCCAGGGTGTAAAATAATATCCCCGTGGACCCAAAGAGTGGTGTGACCAATCAATGGGTTAACATGCCCAAAAAAGGAGAGAAAAAACTCTCATAGTGTAAAAAAGTAACAAACTTTAATTAAAAATTTCTTAAATAGGCATTCCCACTGCAATATATCTCACTCTACTATCCCAATGGAATGGGTAGGAGTGTGTAAACAAGGAGTGTGCAAGAAATTGGGGGTGAACCCAGGGTACGCTGGGTTCACCCCCAATTTCTTGCACACTCCTTGTTTACACACTCCTACCCATTCCATTGGGATAGTAGAGCGATTGTGCATTTACCTTCTGTGTTGTAGAGCTTTATTGTGACCTGTTCTTTTTTTTTAATTTTGAATTGGAGTGAGATATATTGCAGTGGGAATGCCTATTTAAGAAAATTTTTATTAAAGTTTGTTACTTTTTTACACTATGGTAGTTTTTTCTCTACTTTTTTGGGCATGTTAACCCATTGATTGGTCACACCACTCTTTGGGTCCACGGAGATATTATTTTACACCCTGGATGCGAGCACTATTTGGAACCTTTTGGAAGCCTCTTAGATCTGGAAAGTCCGCTGATGACATCACACAGAGAATAAAGGGAAGACAGCCTTCAATCTGTCCATGCCTAGGAGACCCTCCACCGTACGGTGAGTCACGGGTCCACAGAATCTGGTAAGGGTATTTCATCTTTTTCCTATTGCCGGGATTTTGGTTTTCATTCTCTGAAGTATATGAATTCAACTGTGTTCACTAAGAGAGAAAGTGACATCAACACGATCCACAGATTGTGAGGACGTACATCTTCTTCTTCCCATGATTGCCATCTCTTTGATCCATATTTAATCTGTGTGGCCTTTAGGACTATAACAAGTGCTGTTTGTCCAGAGGACTTATTTTTGCTCGCAACCCTACACCTCGGGTTATTTTTTATTTGTTTCATATATTTTATTTATTTGGAATGTTATTATTGTGATTGCAGAGTAACATTTATTAATTATTAATTTACCATGATTACCCTACAAGCAGGCTCTTCTAATCCTCGCAATCATTTTATTTAATGATCTATTCGGCCATGGCTGATGATCTAATTTTACCAACATGCACTTGCAGGTATTGATCTGTTTTGTGCATGTTTTAGATCCACAACCCAATCTATAAATGCCAGTCTTAATCTATTTCTGTCATTTTTCTGTCTGCTCACTCATATAAAAATATAAAAATACATTGAAATATTAAATTTATTGCTATGCAATTCTTTAAGTAACTTTGTAATTACATGTTCAATACTCTGCCGTAGGTGCTGGGACCCCCCTTTCTTCTCTCTTTTTTCCCCCTTCCTCATGCTGGTTGTCCTGTGGACTTTCTCCATAACCTGTGACTCCTTGTTAGCTGCACGTGATGTCCTTCTGTGCGTTTTTTTCTTTCGGAACGCTGCCTGGTTTTGGAGGTTCATCCGGGATCTTTTGTGGACTACATTTTAATGAAAACTCTGGTTCAAGTCATTCATGCTCACACACAGTAAATTGATAGCTATGCAATCTATTTATATATACTAGGGTTGTCCAGATACTAGTATCGGTATCGAGTACTTGTACTTGCGCAAATGCTCCCGATACCTAAATAGAATACTTTTTTTGTATTTATCAACATGTTCTGTGAAAATTCTTTGAGTTTTTTACTACTGCGTGACAAGAAAATAAAACATTTTTATAAATTTTTACTCATTTTTATTCTTTTATAATGTCTTGAGTTAGAGTTCTTCATAATTCTATAGAAAATATCCTTAGTCTGTATTGTGGTTTGAAAACTGGCACATGACATTTAAAAAAAGTATCAGTATTCGGTATCGGCAAGTACATGAAAAAAAGTATCGGTACTTGTACTCGGTCCTAAAAAAGTGGTATCGGGACAACCCTAATATATACTATAGGCCAGATTCAGGTAGATGGGCGAATCTTTATTCTGGCGTAACGTTGCTCATTTACGTTACTCCGCCTAAACTTTAGGAGAAAATACTGTATTCACAAAGCACTTGCTCCTAAAGTTGCGGCGGTGTAGCCAAAATGGGCCGGCGGAATTCAAATTGGGTGAGTAGGGGGCGTGTAGTATTTAAAATAGGAGCGATCCCGCGGCGAACGTACTGCGCATGCCCCGGCTGTCAATGTATCCCAGTGCGCATGCTCCAAATTATGATGGTGTTTTTCGAAGTGAACGTCAATTAGGTCAATCCCCATTCACGAACGAGTTACGCAAACGACGTTAAACTTTTTCAAATCGACGCGGTCACGACGGCCATACTTAACATAGGATGCGCCTGCTTTTTGTTGCTTTATTTTTACGCCAGGAAACCCGTTACGGAAACGTCGTAAAGTGACTGCTTCGGGCCCGCGTAGGTTTGTGAGTTTCGTATCTCGCTGATTTACATATTCTCGGCGTAAATCAGCGGGAACGGCGGCCATTTTAAAACTGCCTTTAAGATCCGACGGTGTAATACAATTACGCCTGTCGGATCTTTGCAACAAACCAGCGTATCTTGTTTTCTGCATACAGAAAACAGATAAGCCGGCTCAAAGTGTGAGTTATGCTGGCGTATCACTGATACGCCGGCGTAACTCTACCTGAATTTGGCCCTATATGCTTTCTTCAGTAATTTGTAGAAGCAAAGTTTGTTTACCCATGCATTTTGTTACAGCAGCATCAAAAACCTCTGAAGAAGACCCCCTCAAGAGGTTGAAACGCGTCAGTTCGTGTCCAATATCCCGTTGTAAGACAATTTTTATGCTTGCATTCCTGACTGTGTATATTGTACAAGATTTTATATCAGAGCTCATATCTCAACTGCTATGATTCTAATCATTTTTAAACAATAAAACTTCTTATTATACACCTCTGCAATTTTTTGAATTCAGCTGCCTAAAAACCACACTGGGGGATTTTCCCATATTCTATTTTTCGGGCTGAGCAGCACCTCTTCCTTTCCATTCCAAGAGAAAACCCTTTTCCCTGCGTATTCCTTGGGAACAGCAGCTCATTTAAATGAATGGTCTGCTGTGCCCGTGCAAACATGGTCGCAGGGGAAACCACAATATTGTGAAACTAGCCTAATTTCTATGGCCGTCATCTGGCACAGGAAAGAGCCATCAAAGCTCTCTCTTTACTTCACCAAAAACATGCAAAATCACAACACATTTGTAGAAAGATATGTACCGTATATACTCGAGTATAAGCCATCCTGAATATAAGCCGAGGCACCTAATTTTACCACAAAAAAATGGGAAAACGTATTGACTCGAGTATAAGCCTATGGTGTCCATCTGCCTGCCTCACTGTGCCTCACTGTGCCTCACTGTGTCCATGTGCATGCCTCACTGTATCCATGCCTCACTGTGCCCATGCCTCACTGTGCCCATGCCTCACTGTGTCCATGACTAGACTGATGTTTAACATGGGAATCTATGGAAGGGGTGCCCGGTCTGAAAAATCAGTTCACCCCAGCCATAGGTTCCCCAGACAACAAACTTTGCACACTTGTAGAGGAGGAATGGGGCTACATGTGTGTAAAGTTCAGTGTCCCAGGGGACCTATGACTGGCTGTTACCGGGTCCCCAAAGTCACTGGAGAAATTACCATTTAACATGGGAGTCTATGGAAGGGGTGCCTGGCTTTGAAAAATCAGTGCTCCCCGGTCATAGGTCTCCTGGACAACAAACTTTGCACACTTGTAGAGGAAGAGTGGGGCTACATATGTGCCAAGGTTGGGGTCCAGGGGACCTACACCCGGCCGGTACCGGGTCCCCAAATCCAGGAGATCAGGTGCAAAAGGTGACTCGAGTATAAGTCGAGGGGGGCATTTTTAGCACAAAAAAAATGTACTGAAAAACTCGGCTTATACTCGAGTATATACGGTAGTTAAGATCTTTTGGTAGACAACCTAAATTATAATTAAAGGCAAACACAAATTCTTACTCTATCCAAAACAAAAAAAAGTGTTGCCTTTAATTCTACTTTAAAGTATATCCATCTTATAAGAATTATGGTTATGGGGCCCATCGCTGACCTTCTCATAAACAGACTTGAAAAAAGCATTCAGCAATTGAAGGTCAAAATTCTTATATCTCTGCTTTCTCTACCAAAGTTAATTTTGTATAAAATGTCTATTAAGCTATCATATTAGTGGCGGCTGGTCACGGATGGCACCCACCCCCGGGTCAGTTAGTTAGTAGGTCGGGGGCCCGCACTTACCCCATCTCACGGGCAGCGCTCCTCCTGGTGGCCGATTGGCTCTTCTTTCGGGCCAGTCTGGGGACAGTTCTCACGACCCACTTCCTGATTGGAGCTTAGAGTGCAGTGCTCTTCGCCCTGAGCCCACCCTTTTTTAAAGGCTATTAGAGCCTCTGCCTCTAAACACGTACTTAAAAAAAAAACACCCCGGCTATTGGAATCCATGCATCCGGCGTAATGCATGTAGATCAGGGGGCCGGACGCATGGATCGAGGGTGCTGCACCCGCATGCCCCTAATGGATGGGCTACCACTGTATCATATGACTTTATTGTATCAGGCTTCTTGTGCGGATTACGCATAGAGAGAAATCAGAAATCTTAAAAGCAAGAGTTGAGCAGTGAAATACTGCAGCAGAAATGTATTGTAAACATATTTTCCCTAATGCTAGATATATTTTTGCCAAGTTGAAAGTGTGAAGAATAAAAGTAAGGATGCAGTTATTTTTGCACATAGAATGAAAACAAAATAATGACTCCCTCTTGTGGTTGTTTCAAGTAACTAATGATGCACACAGTGAGGATGATTTACTGAAGGAGTTCAGAACGTTTGCATAATAATTATTTTAATTTAATTATCCAGTCATAGGCAGAAAAAAATAAGTAAACAGGGATCTAATTTTCACATAATTGGAGGCAAGGGCAGTGCTAGAATAGTAAAAGTCCAAAATATGTGAGCAATATTGCGCTTGTGTAACAATAAAACCAAAAACGTAATTAAATCAAAGAAAAGCTGCAACACTAATTGTGAGACATTTTACACAACAAAAATACAGCATACCAAATATGTTGTGCTAAAAAGAGAAAACAAAAAAAGAAGAAAAAATTAATATCCAAAAAATGATGGTATAGATTGCATAGACAGTGTGGCGGCGCCGGAAACTGCAATATAAAACCTTTTCTCTTTCCTTTGGTGTACTGTTTCAAAATTTGGATGACCAGAGATCTATACCAGGGATCTCCAAACTGTTGCCCTGGGGCCAGATGTGGCCCTTTGCTTGCCTTAATGCGGCCCTTGGGGCATTATTCCATTTAATCCAATTTGATCACCTCTGTGGTTTTTATTTTTTGCGCTATAAACAAAAATAGAGCAACAATTTTGAAAAAAGCAATATTTTTAACTTTTTGCTATAATAAATATCCCCAAAAAATATATAAAATGTTTTTTTTTTTCCCCAGTTTAGACCGATATGTATTCTTCTACATATTTTTGGTAAAAAAAAAAATCACAATAAGCATCTATTGATCAGTTTGCGCAAAAGTAATAGGGGATAGTTTTATGGCATTTTATGGCATTTTTATTCATATTTTTTTCTTACTAGTAATGGCGGCCATCATCGATTTTTATTGTGACTGCGACATTATGGCAGACACATCGGACACTTTTGACACATTTTTGAGACCATTGTAATTTTTACAGTGATCAGTGCTATAAAAATGCACTGATACTGTGAAAATTACACTGGCAGTGAAGGGGTTGACCACTAGGTGGCGATGTAGGGGCTAAGTGTGCCCCGATGAGTGCTTCTAACTGTAGGGGAGATGGACTGCATGTGACAAGACAGTAATCACTGCTTTCGATTACAGGAAGCGGTGATCACTGTGATTGTCACTAGGCAGAGCGGGGAGATGCTTGTTTACACATATTTGGTATCCTAGGATTGTAAAAGACCTGGTACTCTTTTGGGGACCAGAGTGGGAGCAAGAATGTGGCGTGCGTAGCGTGCCCTGGTGAACAGTGGGTTGGCCAAGTTGTGCTGAGAGTGGAACATGGTTAACAAACACCCGAGACTCCTTGTACCCATAAAATATGCTTTGATTGCCACAAGCAAGTGTCTCACAGACATGTATAAACCCCAGCACAATCTTTTTACCACTTCCCATCCCAGCCATAGTAATATGACGGCCACAAGGTGGCTCTGTCATCCCAGGTGGCTGTCATATGACGACCTTGGCTTCCTGGCCGCTAGGGGGCGTGCGTGTGCCTAGCACCCACAATAGCCGGTCACAGAGCAGGGAAGTGGATCTGTGTGTGTAAACACACAGATCCATGTCCTGTCAAAGGAGAGGAGACCTATCGTGTGTTCCTTATATAGGAACACACGATCGGTCACCTCCCCCAGTCAGTCCCCTCCCCCCACAGTTATAATCACTCCCTAGATAAGACATTTAACCCCTTGATCGCCCACTAGTGTTATCCCTTTCCCTGCCAATGACCTTTACATAGTAATCAGTCCATAGTTAGAATGTCTCCCTGCAATCTTCTGGGTCCCACCACAGGTCCCAGAAGATTACCCGACCATTAATAGCGCGCAGCACTGCTCACGCATTTGCAGTGCCACCCGGCTGTGAAGCCACAGCCAGGCGCTCACATTTAGAATGTCTGTACCTTGGAGCGGGGCTTCGTGAGCCCACATTGCTGGACCATGAGTGTCTGATTATTAAAACTCAGCAGCTACACTTTTTGTGAAGCGCACAGTAGCCAGTTATAGTGTCTGACCACCTGCATTGGGGTAGATGTTACCATTGTGACAGAGGGTTAAGGCAGTGCTGTAAAATGATGGCTACACAAAATATTGACACTTTGGGCCCAATTTGGACATTTTCACTTAGGAGTGTACTCATTTTTGTTGTCAGCAGTTTAGACATTAATGGTTGTGTGTAGGGTTGTCCCGATACCGATACCAGTATCGGGACCGATACCGAGTATTTGCGGGAGTACTTTTACTCCCGCAAATACCCCCGATACCAAAATAGAATACTTTCCCCCCCCCCCCCCGCCGCTGCCGTACCCGCCGCGACAACGAAAGCCGCCGCCGCATGTTTAAAGCGTGCGGAAACATCACAGCTTTCATTTGAATAGCTGTAGTGTTCCCGCCGCGTATAGACAGACACTCCCCCTTGCTCGGGATTGGATGGGTGATCGTAATCTGTCTAATTACGAGCAAGGGGGAGTGTCTATATGCGGACGGGAAAACAGCTATTCAAATGAAAGCTGTGATGTTCCCCGGGCGGCTGCGACGGCGGCTGCTGCCAGGTATGGGGGAAATGGCTGCGGGGACATGGATGGATGGATGGAGGGACATGGATTGTGGGGACATGGATTGTGGGGACATGGATTGATGGGACATGGATTGTGGGGACATGGATTGATGGGACATGGATTGATGGGACATGGATTGTGGGGACATGGATTGATGGGACATGGATTGATGGGACATGGATTGTGGGGACATGGATTGTGGGGACATGGATTGTGGGGACATGGATTGTGGGGACATGGATTGATGGGACATGGATTGATGGGACATGGATTGATGGGACATGGATTGTGGGGACATGGATTGTGGGGACATGGATTGTGGGGACATGGCTGGAGGGACATGGCTGGGGGGACATGGCTGCAATATGTGGGGGACATGGCTGCATATGTGGGGGACATGGCTGCAATATGTGGGGGACATGGCTGCATTTGGGGACACATTTAAAAAAAGTATTGGTATTCGGTATCGGCGACTACTTGAAAAAAGTGGTATCGGAACAACCCTAGTTGTGTGTTGAGTTATTTTGAGGGGGACAGCAAATTTACACTGTTATACAAGCTGTACACTCACTACTTGTAGGAAAGTGTCATTTCTTTAGTGTTGTCACATGAAAAGATATAATAAAATATTTACAAAAATTTGAGGGGTGTACTCATTTTGTGAAATACTGTACTTACTTGAGTCCTCACTCAAGCCAGCACTGTGCCCATCTTGGTCCAGCTGTGCCCAAAAAGAGGAGCCAGGAGTGCTGGCAGGGGACCCAAGAGGAGGAAGTTTAGGGCTGCTCTGTGCAATTTAAAAAAAACAAGACTTTACAATGACTTTAAGGGTATGACATAAGCCACACATCCGCCTTTGTTGTAGAAACATATTTTTAATAGGTTTATTTTATTTTGTTAGTCGGTACAGGAGGACAACTTCAGTGCATTTCGTTTTGGTCTTTACTGATTGTCTTAGGCTATCACAGAACTTCCACAGGTTAAACCAGGTATTTTTGGCATCTGAAACAGTTCCATCTGTAACATGACATACCACAAGTCTGCCGCCCTAGTTAATGCACGGTAGTATTTAAGTCAAGGTTGTGGACATCTGCACCGTTGACGGAAAAATCGTGATCTGACATTAAGGTACAGATACATAGCAAGGAGGCCCATGCTGGTGAGGAAATAAAGAATAATACACAAACTGATGTCTAAGCGGGAAAACCCAACTTCCAGCATCTTCACCCAGCGTCCTTTCCAGTTAACGTCGCCTTCCTTTACCATCACCCCAAGAAGGTATTTTGTGTCAATCCCCCTTTTGAGCAATCTTTCCTTTACTGCTTCTTCATTAAACTCAGCATCACTGGGATCCAGCAATGTCTTTGGGTGGAGAGCACGTTTATGGAGCTTTGAGTCGGAGTCCTGCAAAGTTCTACCTTGGAAATAATGATTTTCATAGGCATCTAGGTCAAAAATCTCGTCCTTTCCATCTCTTTGCAGAGCTGTGTTGCTCTTCTTCTTTATAATGGTAGGTCTGTGACGTAGGATCTGCTTTGCTTTGGTTGTTGGAAGTAAGTCATCATTTCCTTCCTTTTCAGCTTTACCTGGTGGGACCATATTTGGTGGGACCATATTTGGTGGGACCATATTATAATTTCTGCCTGCTGTGTCCTGTTTTTTGTTCAAAACTTTTGTTTCCCTTTTCTCTCTTGTGGTGTTTGTGCTTGTGTCTGCCCTCAGCTTTTTCAATAGCTCCTTCTCATCTTCCAAATATTCAAAGGATATGTTGCTCTCAGAAAATCGCTGTTTTAGGAAACGAAGAACATTTGGAGCATCCCAAATTTCATTATTCAGGAGTTTCCTCCGGCAATTTGAGCAAAGGTCTTTGGATGGCCATTGGGTCTTTGGGAACTCTGGGTCTTCTTCATCATTTCCTAGGAAAACAAACACGTGGTTACTACAGCATAAAGCTTTCCAATCGCACATATTTCCCTACACGCAACAATGCCCAACATAGGAAATCCCATTATTTTATATTGTGGTTGTTTACATCTCTACACTCAGTTGCTTGACGTTCGAAAAGGTACATGAGCTTTATTGTGGATTTTTGGCTATATGTACTTTAATGGACGCATCTGGAAATGTGTGATGCAACAGTCATCAGAGGTTCTGGAAGGACACTGGGAAACAAGTGTAACCAGATTGAGAGTCATACTCCGTCACACCTCAAGACAACACTACATCACAAACCAAGAAAAAGATACATGAAGATGCCTACATATAATGTCACAGGTTTAAAGCGGAGTTCCACACAAAAATCGAACTTCCGCTTTTCGGAACCTTCCTCCCCTCCGGCGTCACATTTGGCCCCTTTCAGGGGGGAGGGGGTGCAGATACCTGTCTAAGACAGGTATTTGGACCCACTTCCGGGCATAGACTCCCGTGAGGTTGCGATTACAGTTGCAAGTTTTTTTGGGGATGTCTCTACCAGCTTTGTACATCTAGATAGCTAAATTTTTCCATAAAGAGCCAGTCACAATCTCCTGCTATTGAGAATTGTATGCAGGTAAACCGCATCCAATTCGCAATAGTGTGAACCCAGACTATCAGGTTTTCTTCTAAAATTGCCCTGTATTTGGCACCATCCATCTTCCTATCAATTCTGACCAGCTTCCCTGTCCCTGCTAAAGAAAATAATCCCCACAACATAATGCCGCCACCACCATGTTTCACAGTGGGGATAATGTGTTCAGGGTGATGTGCGGTGCGCTGCCACACATAGCATTTTGTTTTTTGGCCTAAAAGTTCAATTTGGTCTCATCTGACCTAAGCACCTTCTTCCACGTGTTGGCTGTGTTCCCCACATGGATTCTCGCAAACTGCAAATAGGACTTCTTATGGTTGCCTTTCAATAATGGCTTTCTTCTAGCCACTCTTCCATAAAGACAAGATTTGTGGAGTAAAAATAGAAAAGATCCCCTGATGAAGTCACGTGGGCATGACGTAACATGTACGGAATCAGTGGAGGTATCCCGAAAGCGATGATATTAATGAGTTTGGCACTCATGGATTTTTACTGCTTCTCTGCTTTTTAAATGTGAGGGATACTATGCTATTATTTTAATAAACTTATTTACAATGGTACTACACTACAAGAGCTTTCTACTTTCTTTATACATCCTCATTGGGAGGGTACCGGAGAGGATTCCCTAGTAAGAATAGAGACCCAGTACCATTACAAGAGAGCAGACCATTGGAAACATCTATATAGGACCCCTAGAGGTGACCACACAATATTACATCTGTGAGAGATTATATCCTATGCTGGCTTTTAGCATATCTAAAGTGAGAGGCTAGAGAGCATGGAGGTGACATGGGAAGAAAGTTATATTGTCACCCATATCATGAACTGTCACAACTAATGGTGAAGAGATAGATCACGCATAACTATCCAGAATGTTTTAAGGATTTTTATATAAGGAATGCATTCATGGACTTGTTTATCCTCTTTTGATGTGTGAATACTTGGTGTCCATCCTTGAGACACACAGATGCATTAACTGTTTATGCACGGGAATCACTTTTATTATATGATTTTTAATGTTATGCATCACTGAAATTACCAATTAGGTTGATTAATTGTCATTTATCTTTTGATTTTTCTTCATAGTTATTTACACTGGGATCACTTTATATAAGGATTGCGTCGATCACTTGGTGTCCATCCTTGAGACACATGGAAACATTAACCATTCATGCACTGGAATCACTTTAATTATATGAATTTGAATGTTAGGCACAACTGTAGCTACCTATTTAGGTTGATTAATTGATATTCACATTTTGAGACACAGGAATCACAATTATTATAGAGACACAAGATTGCACTTTATACACAGGAATCACTTTAGCCACTTCAATACCAGGCACTTACGCACCTTCCTGCCCAAGCCAATTTTCAGCGCTGTCGCACTTTGAATGACAATTGCGCGGTCATGCTACACTGTACCCAAACTATTTTTTTTATAATTTTGTTCCCATAAATAGAGCTTTCTTTTGGTGCTTTTGGTGATTTGATCACCTCTGCGATTTTTATTTTTTCCTGTAAATAAGTAAGTTTTCTTCTTCAATTACAGACAACGATGAGGTAGCAGTGATGGGCACCGATAGGCGGCACTGATAAGCGGCGCTGGTATGCGGCACTGATGGTCACTGATAGGCGGCACTGATGGTCACTGATAGGCAGCACTGATGGTCACTGATAGGTGGCACTGATGGGCACTGATAGGCGGCGCTGGTATGCGGCACTGATAGGCACTCATAGGTGGCACTGATGGGTATTTATGGGTGGCACAGATGGGCACTGAGAGGTGACACTGATGGACACTGAGGGGTGGCACTGATGATGGCATTGTTGGGCATCACTTGTTTATTTATTTACCAATTTTTGCCAGTCAGTGCCCATGTTGCCAGTCAGTGCCCATTTGTGGCATCTATTGTCCTTATTTTTTACATGTACCTGGCCATCCACATGTTGCCCCCTTCTCTGGTGGTCCAGTGTGGACATCCGAGGGGGGGGGGCTGCGCTGATAAACAATCAGTGTGAACCCCCCTTCAAGATAGCCGCTGATCGGCTCTTTCTGTTTACATCGTGATCAACCATGATTGGACACGGCTGGTCACGAGATGCAGGGTGTCAGACTGACACCCCGCATCACTGATCGCCGTGCTGCGCACCCCCACGGGTACCTGCCGGGATGTTATCCTGCTGGACGTCAATAGACGTCCAGTCAGGATAACAGAACCACTTCCCGGATGTCAATTTACTATTGACCGGGCGGGAAGTGGTTAATAACTGACAGCACATCACTATTTTCTATTTTTATCACTATTATTAGCCACGGATACACTATTTAAGTGAGGGCAGCAGTCACGTTTATATATTTACCTTACATCCACAGTGGTAGCGCGAGAGTAACACACATTGCTAAGATTTGTTGTTCTGTGAACAGATTCTCCCACCTGAGTTGTGAATCTCTGCTGCTCCTCCAGAGTTACCAGGGGCATCTTGGCTGCTTCTCTAATTAATGCTCTCCTTGCTCGGCCTGTCAGTTTAGGTGGACGGCCATGTTTTGGTAGGTTTGCAGTTGTGCCATACTCTTTCCATTTTCGGATGATGGATTGAACAGCGCTCCTTGAGATGTTCGAAGCGTGGGATATTTTTTTTATAACCTAACCCTGCTTTAAACTTCTCTTTATCCCTCATCTGTCTGGTGTGTTGATTAACCTTCATGATGCTGTTTGTTCACTAAGGTTCTCTAACAAACCTCTGAGGGCTTCACAGAAAAGCTGTATTTATACTGAGATTTAATTACACACAGGTGGGCTCTATTTAATAATTAGGTGGCTTCTGAAGGCAATTGGTTCCACTCGATTCTAGTTAGGGGTAACAGAGTAAAAGGAGGCTGAATAAAAATGCACGTCACACTTTTCACATATTTATTTGTAAAGCATTTTGAAAACCATTTATCATTTTCCTTCCACTTCATAATTACGTGCCACTTTGTGTTGGTCTATCATATAACATCCCAATAAAATACATTTATGTTTTTGGATGTAACATGACAAAATGTGGAAAATCTCAAGGGGGATGATTACTTTTTCAGGGCACTGTATAAAGCCATTTTCATCGTGTGAGTTGCTGTTTGCCTGAGGTCCTGCTTTAAAATTGACCAATCATCAGGAAGCAAACCTAAATCAGATTCTGTTTCTTATGCTTGCCATAGACGGGTTGAATTTCGAAAGAATTTCCATTCGTATTTTGCACCTTAAGTGGGCTGCAGCCGTTTTTCGGATATGTTGGATATTTTTTGAAAAAACGAACGATTGTCTAATCAATGTAATCGAAAAAAGAAATGTGCAAGAAAAGAAGGTTCCCAGGAAAAAAAAGAAGGTTCCAAGAAAGAAAAGAAGGTTTCCGGGAAGAAAAGAAGGTTCCCGGAAAGAAAAGAAGGTTTCCGGGAAGAAAAGAAGGTTCCCGGGAAGAAAAGAAGGTTCCCGGAAAGAAAAGAAGGTTCCTGATAAGAAAAGAAGGTTCCCGGAAAGAAAAGAAGGTTCCCGGAAAGAAAAGAAGGTTCCCGGAAAGAAAAGACGGTTTCCGGAAAGGAAAGACGGTTTCCGGAAAGGAAAGAAAGGTTCCAGAAAGAAAAAAAGGTTCCCGGAAAGAAAAGATGGTTCCCAGAAAGAAAAGAAAATTCCCGGAAAGAAAAGAAAATTCCCGGAAAGAAAAGAAGGTTCCCGGAAAGAAAAGAAGGTTTTCGGAAAGAAAAGAAGGTTTTCGGAAAGAAAAGAAGGTTCCCGGAAAGAAAAGAATTTTCCCAAAAAGAAAAGAAGGTTCCTGATAAGAAAAGAAGGTTCCCCGAAAGAAAAGAAGGTTCCTGATAAGAAAAGAAGGTTCCTGATAAGAAAAGAAGGTTCCCAGAAAGAAAAGAAGGTTCCCGGAAAGAAAAGAAAATTCCCGGAAAGAAAAGAAAATTCCCGGAAAGAAAAGACGGTTTCCGGAAAGAAAAGAAAGTTTCCAGAAAGAAAAGAAGGTTCCCGGAAAGAAAAGAAGGTTCCCGGAAAGAAAAGAAGGTTCCCGGAAAGAAAATAAGGTTCCTGATAAGAAAAGAAGGTTCCTGATAAGAAAAGAAGGTTCCTGATAAGAAAAGAAGGTTCCTGATAAGAAAAGAAGGTTCCTGATAAGAAAAGAAGGTTCCCGGAAAGAAAAGAAGGTTTCCGGAAAGAAAAGAAGGTTTCCGGAAAGAAAAGAAGGTTTCCGGAAAGAAAAGAAGGTTTCCGGAAAGAAAAGAAGGTTCCTGGAAAGAAAATAAGGTTCCTGGAAAGAAAAGAAGCTTCCTGATAAAAAAAGAAGGTTCCTGGAAAGAAAAGAAGGTTCCTGGAAAGAAAAGAAGGTTCCTGATAAAAAAAAGAAGGTTCCTGGAAAGAAAAGAAGGTTCCTGGAAAGAAAAGAAGGTTTCCAGAAAGAAAAGAAGGTTCCCGGACACGAAAATTATTTTCTGTAGGAACATGAGGTGAAATCAATGGTGGTATCATTGGATCACAAAAACGCACACATTTTCTGATTTTCAAAAGAAAGTTCTTTTGAAATTCGATCCGTGTATGGCCAGCATTAGTACCGTCAAAGAATGGTAACTGACACTTGTTTAGGGAGACCACATGAATCAGTGGGCTGCAGAAGTTTTTCGGATATGTTGGATATTTTTTGAAAAAACGAACGATTGTCTAATCAATGTAATCGAAAAAAGAAATGTGCAAGAAAAGAAGGTTCCCAGGAAAATAAAGAAGGTTCCAAGAAAGAAAAGAAGGTTTCCGGGAAGAAAAGAAGGTTCCCGGAAAGAAAAGAAGGTTTCCGGAAAGAAAAGAAGGTTTCCGGAAAGAAAAGAAGGTTTCCGGAAAGAAAAGAAGGTTTCCGGGAAGAAAAGAAGGTTTCCGGAAAGAAAAGAAGGTTTCCGGGAAGAAAAGAAGGTTCCCGGAAAAAAAAGAAGGTTCCAAGAAAGAAAAGAAGGTTTCCGGGAAGAAAAGAAGGTTCCCGGAAAGAAAAGAAGGTTTCCGGAAAGAAAAGAAGGTTTCCGGAAAGAAAAGAAGGTTTCCGGGAAGAAAAGAAGGTTCCCGGAAAGAAAAGAAGGTTCCCGGAAAGAAAAGAAGGTTTCTGATAAGAAAAGAAGGTTCCCGGAAAGAAAAGAAGGTTCCCAGAAAGAAAAGAAGGTTCCTGATAAGAAAAGAAGATTCCCAGAAAGAAAAGAAGGTTCCCGGAAAGAAAAGACGGTTTCCGGAAAGAAAAGACGGTTTCCGGAAAGAAAAGACGGTTTCCGGAAAGGAAAGAAAGGTTCCAGAAAGAAAAGAAGGTTCCCGGAAAGAAAAGATGGTTCCCAGAAAGAAAAGAAGGTTCCCGGAAAGAAAAGAAGGTTCCCGGAAAGAAAAGAAGGTTCCCGGAAAGAAAAGAAGGTTCCCGGAAAGAAAAGAATTTTCCCAAAAAGAAAAGAAGGTTCCTGATAAGAAAAGAAGGTTCCCCGAAAGAAAAGAAGGTTCCCCGAAAGAAAAGAAGGTTCCCAGAAAGAAAAGAAGGTTCCCAGAAAGAAAAGAAGGTTCCTGATAAGAAAAGAAGGTTCCTGATAAGAAAAGAAGGTTCCTGATAAGAAAAGAAGGTTCCTGATAAGAAAAGAAGGTTCCTGATAAGAAAAGAAGGTTCCCAGAAAGAAAAGAAGGTTCCCGGAAAGAAAAGACGGTTTCCAGAAAGAAAAGAAGGTTCCCGGAAAGAAAAGAAGGTTCCCGGAAAGAAAAGAAGGTTCCCGGAAAGAAAAGACGGTTCCCAGAAAGAAAAGAAGGTTCCCGGAAAGAAAAGAAAATTCCTGGAAAGAAAAGAAGGTTCCTGATAAGAAAAGTAGGTTCCCGGAAAGAAAAGTAGGTTCCCGGAAAGAAAAGTAGGTTCCCGGAAAGAAAAGTAGGTTCCCGGAAAGAAAAGTAGGTTCCCGGAAAGAAAAGAAGGTTCCTGATAAGAAAAGAAGGTTCCCCGAAAGAAAAGAAGGTTCCTGATAAGAAAATAAGGTTCCCAGAAAGAAAAGTAGGTTCCCGTAAAGAAAATAAGGTTCCCGGAAAGAAAAGAAGGTTCCTGATAAGAAAAGAAGGTTCCCAGAAAGAAAAGTAGGTTCCCGTAAAGAAAATAAGGTTCCCGGAAAGAAAAGAAGGTTCCTGATAAGAAAAGAAGGTTCCTGATAAGAAAAGAAGGTTCCTGATAAGAAAAGAAGGTTCCCGAAAAGAAAAGAAGGTTTTCGGAAAGAAAAGAAGGTTTTCGGAAAGAAAAGAAGGTTCCTGGAAAGAAAAGAAGCTTCCTGATAAAAAAAGAAGGTTCCTGGAAAGAAAAGAAGGTTCCTGGAAAGAAAAGAAGGTTCCTGATAAAAAAAGAAGGTTCCTGGAAAGAAAAGAAGGTTCCCGGAAAGAAAAGAAGGTTCCTGGAAAGAAAAGAAGGTTCCTGGAAAGAAAAGAAGGTTTCCAGAAAGAAAAGAAGGTTCCCGGACACGAAAATTATTTTCTGTAGGAACATGAGGTGAAATCAATGGTGGTATCATTGGATCACAAAAACGCACACATTTTCTGATTTTCAAAGGAAAGTTCTTTTGAAATTCGATCCGTGTATGGCCAGCATTAGTACCGTCAAAGAATGGTAACTGACACTTGTTTAGGGAGACCACATGAATCAGTTGACAGCTGTTTGCTACTCACCTGCCAATCTTTTATTCACTCGATTATGACTTGACCACAACCATCTGATGGCGTCATCATGATCCCGAACGAAGCTCATTGACTCACTGGCCATTTTCTCAAACTCTACAGCACAATGTCTGCATCCGAAAAAGTAGCGGACATACTCCCGCATTGCCTGCAATACCTCCTGCGGCTCTATAGCAGTGATACAAAGAGAGGTATGTCATCCACCTGACAACAGATTAAAGTGAAGACTTATCATTGAACACAGTAGATGAAAAAACAGGATTTCAGATTTGGGCAGTTGTCCCCTATCAGCTCCTTATATCTCTCATTGTCTAGTGGTGAGATTATTACTTGTGACTGCGGGTGAATTAATGGTTATTATTTTGTAGGGAAACACAAAACATTTGCAGCATGTGGGACAATCTTTGCAAAGAATGAGCACAGATTATTAATAATTTAATAACCCTACAGGTCATTGGCATGGCCAAACCCCAATTGCAACATCCCTAAAACAATTACAGTGATCCCCCGAATTTAAATTATCTTTTATAAAAGTAACACATTATCCTTTTCTCCAGAGGACAGCAGTCAACTCCATCTAGTGGCCGAAATGCAGTACAATTTTATTTAACCACTTGCTTACTGAGCACATATACCCCCCTTCCTGCCCAGGCGAAATTTCAGCTTTCGGCACTACGTCGCATTAACTCACAATTGCGCGGTCGTGCGAAGTGGCTCCCAAACAAAATTGAAGCCTTTTTTTCCACATAAAGAGCTTTCTTTTGGTGGTATTTAACCACCCTTGCGGTTTTTATTTTTTGTTTTTTACTATAATAAATATCCCAATTAAAAAAAAAATCTCAGTTTATTCTTCTACATATTTTTGGTAAAAAAAAAATTGCAAGCGTATAAAGTTATAGCGCCTACAAAATAGGGGACAGAATTATGATTTTATTTTTATTTTTTACTAGTAATGGCAACGATCTGCGATTTTTATTGGGACTGCGACATTATAGCGGACACATCGGACACTTTTGACATATTTTTGGGACCATATACATTTATACAGTGATCAGTGCTATAAATATGCACTGTTTACTGTATAAATGTGACTGGCAGGGAAGGGGTTAACACTAGGGGGCGAGGAAGGGGTTAAATGTGTTCCCTAGGAGTGATTCTTACTGTGGGGGTAGGGGACTGACTGGGGGAGGTTTACACACAGAGCTCCACGTCCTTGTCTGTGTAACAGGCGATCGCAGGTACTGGGCAGACATCGTGGCCACTAGGCACGCGCATTGGCACCTCAGTGATGCGGCGGGCACATACGCGCCGCCGGAGGCGCTCGCACGCCCACCAGTGGCCGGAAGAGCCAAGGACGTCAATAGACGTCCTCCCAGCATTTTAGAGCCACCTTGTGGCCATCAGAGTACAATGGCCGGGATACGAAGTGGTTAAATACTGAGAAAATTTAGTAATTAGTATTTAGACCCTTATCAATTATTTGCAGGCAGCTCAGGCTCAAGAGGCAGCCACAACAATGACTGGGCCTGGGGAGAAGCTGCCCCTTTTGCCCTGTGTTAAAGATGGTTCTGCCCACAGCTCTGCTCTCTACACAGCTTATGTACAGCGCAGCAATTATGTCACTGCTACCTTTAACCAGTTCCCGACCGGCTCCTGTAGATATTTGTCGGCAGATTGGCACGGCTGGGTAAAGTGATGTATATATACGTCACTTTGAAATTCCCGCCGTGCGAGCGTGTGCACGCCTCCTGCCGCTAGCTCCGTGACATGCTGACTCAATGTCCGCCAGTGTCCCGCAATCAGGTCACAGAGTTGCAGAACGGCGGCAGCATCGATTGCGTCATCTCTTTTATAGGGGGGGCGTGATCGATGATGTCACACCTACAGCCACACACCCCTACAGTTGTAAACACATTAGGGAACACAAAACCCCTACAGCACAACCTGTGGTTAACTCCCAAACTGCAACTGTCATTTCCACAGTAAACAATGCAATTTAAATGCATTTTTTGCTGTGAAAATGACAATTGTCCCAAAAATGTGTCAAAATTGTCCGAAGTGTCCGCCATAATGTCGCAGTCACGATTAAAATCGCAGATCGCCGCCATTACTAGTAAAAAAAAAATTAATAAAAATGCCATAAAACTATCCCCTATTTTGTAGGCGCTATAACCTTTTCGCAAACCAATCAATAAACGCTTATTGCGATTTTTTTTCACCAAAAATATGTACAACAATATGAAATTGGCCTAAACTGAGCAAAAAAAACGTTTTGATATATATATTTTTCCGGGGATATTTATTATAGCAAAAAGTAAAAAATATTGCTTTTTTTCAAAATTGTCGCTCTATTTTTGTTTAGATCGCAAAAAATAAAAACGCAGAGGTGATCAAATACCACCGAAAGAAAGCTCTATTTGTGGGAAAAAAGGACGCCAAGCTTATTTGGGAGCAATATCGCACAACCGCGCAATTGTCATTTAAAGTGACGCAGTGCCGAATCGCAAAAAATGCTCTGGTCTTTGGCCAGCGAAATGGTCCAGGGCTGAAGTGGTTAAACAATATTCTTTGGATTGGCAAAAGCATTTAGTGCACACAAAGTGGATTTGTATCGTTTTTGGCTATTGAGGAATATATTCATAGGCGTGTACATCCCTGCGGTGCAGATCCCCTCTGGTGCCCCCCCCCCCCCCCAGTTCTGTGGCTGTCTGTTTCCAGGTTGCTTTTGTAGGCCCACAGGAGGATGTTTCAGGATGGAGAGTGGAGGAAGGGGCAGGTAAATATGTAACACAGTACTGATCACTTACTGTGTTCATTCATAACTGTGTTCATTCGTAAGTGTGTTTCCTATGCTTCAGCTTGTGAATGCACAGGAAGCCAGTGCAGCTGAGGCTATAGAGCAGAAGTCTCCAAACATTCTGAACAAAGGGCCCGTTTATTGTCCTTTAGACTCTTGGAGGGCCTGACTTTAGCCAACAGGAGTGGAAATGTTCCTGGCATCAGTGGGAATAAACACCTGGTATTAGGGGGAGGAATAGTGCCCCATCATTGGTATCATAGGGAGGAATAGTGCCCTATTAGTGGTGTCAGTGGAAGAAATGGTGCCCCATTGTCTGTGTCAGATGGCAGAATAGTGTCTTGTATCAGTGGGAGGGATAGTGCCCCAAGGGAAAGATAGAGGCAAGCAAAGGGCAGCAATCTGGAGACTGCTCAACCTGTGGTTATCCTGCTGTTGCGGAACTATAAGCCCCATGAGGCACTGCAAGCCACTGACAGTTACAGGAAAGACTCACAAAGGCAGAAGCATGACGGGACCTATAGTTCCTCAACAGCTGGAGGGCCACAGGTTGAGCACCAATGCTGTAGAGAAAGGGACTGGGCAAACTCTGTCCCCAGTCCCTTTCTCTGTCTCAAAATTGAGACCTCAAGGGTCTGTTTAGACCCCTGATATTTCACCAAAGCCCCCAATGGGGCTCCTAAAAAATTGTAAAAAAAAATTAAAATAATAATAATATTGTAAAAAAATATTTAAAAAAAATGTAATTGTAAATAATGTTTTTATAATGACAATATTAGTATAAAAAAATATATATATAATTGTGAAAAATATTATTAATAATAATAAAAAAAAATACTGACTCCAATCTCTGCCCTACGGACACCATCCACTGTCCTACTGACACCAACCTCTGCCCTACTGAAGTATCCACCTATGTGTGTTGAGCTTTGGGATGCACACCCTAATGCTATAGACTACGCACACCTATGAATATATTTAAATCAACATTGAGTTCAGCTTTAAGCCTGTTCATCATTTTTGCTAAATTTTCATACCACTCTCCTTTTATATGTAATGGCCCCCTGTCTATGGACTTTGGGCTACAAAAACAGCATGCCTTTGATATCATATTATTCACAATTCATTGACTTGCAACTGACTCCCATATTAACCTGCTTCAAGCTAGTGTTGTACTCCCATAAGCAGGGCCGCCATAAGGAATTATGGGGCCCCTTACACAGCTTCAGGCATGAGCCCCCTGGAGCAGAGAACTGGGGGGGGGGGTGCTGCCGCCTCAAATTGAGAAGTGGGGGGGGGGGGTGCCACGAATTGGGGGGATTTCCCTGGGTACCTCTGGGTCCCTTACAAAAAATAAATTAAAGAAAAATATATAAAAAAAAAAAATTATACAAAAAAGGGGGTTAGCCATCTGGGCCCCTGGGGACCTTCGGGCCCTTTAATAAAAACAAAAAATAAAAATAAATATATATATTAAAATACTTTTTTTACAAAAAAAATATATAAAAAAGGGGGGTTGCCATATGCGGCCTTGGGGATCTCCGGGCCCCTGGGGACCCCTGAGCCCTTTAACCTCTTATGGACCGCCACATGTACATTTACGTTGGCAGAATGGCACCGACAGGCACATCAATGTATTTATACGTTGGTGCCTAGACGTGGGTCAGGGGTCCGATCGGGACCCCCCCCCCCCCCGGTACATGCGGCGGTCCGGTTACCTGGCCGAGCGAACACTACACTGACACCAGTACACGCAGGCACACTTAACCCCTTGCGATCACCCCTCACCCCCTCCCCCCTGTCACAGTGTCACTGAATGCAGTGATCATATGTATGATCACTGCAGTTAGTGTCAGTGTGACAGGCAGTTAGTGTTAGGTCCAGGGTAGCCCCCGTACCCCCCTAATAAAGTTTTAACCCCCTGATCACCGCCCTAGTTAACCCTTTCACTCCCTATTTCCAGTGTCACTAAGCGATCATTTTTCTGATCGCTGTATTAGTGTCGCTGTTCCCGCTAGGTAGCTATTTTTTTTTATTGCGATTTTTTTTTTACTAAAGACATGTGGCTAAATAAATTTTGGCATAAATGTTTGACTAAAATTTAGTTTATTTGATTTTTCTTATAACAAAAAGTAAAAAATATTGATCTTTTTTTCAAAAATGTCGCTCTATTTTTGTTTATAGCGCAAAAAATAAAAATCGCAGAGGCGATCAAATACCACCAAAAGAAAGCTCTATTTGTGGGAAGAAAAGGACGTAAATTTTGTTTGGGAGCCACGTCGCACGACCGCGCAATTGTCAGTTAAAGCGACGCAGTGCCGAATCGCAAAAAGGGGCCTGGTCATTTACCTGCATTTTGGTCCGGGTCTTAAGTGGTTAATAAAAATATATATATATATATGTAAAACGTTTTTATATAAAAAAAATATGTTTTTTTTTAATAAAAACACACATATATATATATATATATATATATATATATATATATATATATATATATATATATATATATATATATACACACTTGTTTTCTTATTTTTTATTAAAGGGCCCTTTATAAAAAGGGGAGTTGCCATCTTGGGCCCTGGGGACCTCTGGGCCCCTTACAGGTGTACTGCCTGTACCCCCCTGATGGCGGCCCTGCCCAAAAGCTTGTATGGTGAGAGAAGCAGTTCATACGCAAAGAAAAAAGTCAATATCTACTTAACTTTCAGCACAGAAGATTCAGGATATTTGCTTCACTAACCAGAATCAGCCGCTCTCAATTCAAATGCTTGGACTGTCAGCAAGTGGAAGAGCGTCCAGACAGTACAGGGGAAACCTCGATATTTAGCCTTTGAACCCTGACACCAGACATAGTTCACATGGGGGGACAGAACTGCATCCTTAACCTTGGGACAGACAGGTAGGAACAAGAATGCATGTTACAAATACTGTAAACAAGAGCTGAATAACATCAACAGTTCAACCCAGGTTACAGAGTCTCACTTTTTATCAATCATTCCTTGCAATTCAAAACCCATACGCTGGGAAGATTCATGTGCAGTGAATATTTGGAGAAGGTCACATTCTCTGCTTTATCAATAGGCCTCTTATGCCGCGTACACACAGAATTTCCAATGAAAAAATTCAGATGGACTTTTTTCATCGGAAATTCCGATCGTGTGTCAGACTTTTTTCCATTGGCGTTTAGAAATAGAACATGTTTTATTTCTTCCCGAAGGAAAAAAAAAATGACTGAAAATTCCTATCGTCTGTGTGCAACTCCGACGGAGAAAAAATCCACGCATGCTCAGAATCAAGTGGACGCATGCTCGGAAGCATTGAACTTAATTTTTCTTGGCTCGTCGTAGTGTTGAACGTCACTGCGTTTTGGACGGTCGGAATTTGGTCTGACAGCGTGTATGCAAGACAGCTTGAACGGATTTCATCTGATTTTATCCCATTGGAAATTCCGATTGTGTGTACAGGGCATTAAGCCCCATACACACTATCAGTTTTCCTGACGGTTTTCTCTTCAGGTTTACCAAAACCATGTAGTGCAAGGGCCTGCCTGATTGCATACAAATTGAAACTCTTGAGGTTTGACCTCATATTAGATGGTTTTGGTAAATCTGAAGAGAAAACCATCAGGAAAACTGATAGTGTGTATGGGGCTTTAGACTTATACCTATAACTATAACAAAGCTGAACTTATGATTCCAATAAATTAGTTTTTAAAACAAGCCTTAGCCACAAGCACTGTGGATCCCTTGACATGGGAAGATGTGTTTTGTAGTCAACACTGAGACTGACTGATAAAGCCTCGTACGCACGATCGGAATTTCCAATGGAAATTTTTTTTCCATCGGAAATTCCGACCGTGTGTTTGCCCCATCGGAGAAATTCCATCAGAAATTCAGATGAATTCCATTGGAGATTACATAGAGAACACATAGGGCCAGATTCAGGTAGGATAGCGGATCTTTATTCTGGCGTAACGTTCGTCATTTACGTTACTCCGCCAAAACTTTAGGAGCAAGTATTGTATTCACAAAGAACTTTCTCCTAAAGTTGCGACAGCGTAGCGAAAATGACCTGGCGGAATTCAAATTGGGCGGGTAGGGGGCGTGTAGTATTTAAACTAGGCGCGATCCCGCGGCGAACGTACTGCGCATGCGTCGGCTGTCAATGTATCCCAGTGCGCATGCTCCAAATTCTGTCGATGTTTTCGTCGTCAACGTCAATGACGTCAATCCCCATTCACGGACGAGTTACGCAAACGACGTGAAACTTTTTCAATTCAACGCGATCACGACGGCCATACTTAACATAGGATACTCCACCTAAGGGGCATGTTTTTCTTTACGCCGCTTATCTCTTACGGAAACGTCGGAAAGTCACTGCGTCGGGCCCACATACAATCGTGAATTGCCGTATCTCGCTGATTTACATATTCGACGTAAATCAGCGGGAACGCCCCGAGCGGCCATTTTAAAATTGCAGTTACCGATACGACGGCGAAATACAATTACGACGCTCGTATCTGAACTCAATCCCGGCGTATCTTGTTTTCTGACTACAGAAAACAGATACGACGGCGTAGGTTAGAAGTTACGCGGCTTATCTACAGATAAGCCGCGTAACTTCTACCTGAATCTGGCCCATAATCTTTTCCTCTGATGGAATTCCAAAGTGAATTTGGTCAGACAAAGGTCCGATCGTGTGTACAGGGCATAACTGTCCACAGAGGAAAGGAATCCAGGAAGTTGTCAGTTCACAAGACTTCTGGCTGGATAAACAGCATTTTTTTTTTTTGCACTTGCCAAACAGACATAACAAAAAAAATGTAATGGTATATTTAACATATTATAAGGAAGCAAAAAGGAGAACTTTTTTGTTTTGGTTTACATACACTTTAACTGCTTCCCAACCATATACTGTATATATACGGCGGCAAGGTGGCTCTCCTGCGCAGAATCACGTACATAGGTCTAGGGTCTGGGGCGCGCATGCATGCTGATGGCAACCCGCTCCCGCTGTGATTAAACACAGCAGTAGCTGATCTACGGATATTGGGGACTCCATTCGTTACAGAGCCAGAACAGCAATATACCTATGCAGGGTTGTCTTAATGAGAGGGCACACCTGGGCACTGCCCAGGGGCCCCAGCTGCATTGGGGGCCCTTGACCTTTCCCCAAAGCAGCTGGTTCTTGAGCCCGGGCTGCCTCTTTACATCCCAGATATCTCCTCAGCACTCGGACCCCTCTACGCCCTAGATATACCCTACCTCCTACCTACTTGATTTTTGTTTACCTGCACTGTCCATTGTAGGGGCCCCAGAGCATTACTTTGCCCATGGGCCCATGATGCCATTAAGACGGCCCTGTACCTATGTAAACAAGGCAGTTTACCGTTCTGTCAGTAGGTAAGGCATTGATCCTGGGTTCCTGTGAAGCAGAAATAAAACCTACTGCATTCCCATAGTTCAAGCACCTCCCACACAGTGAGGAAGCACAGGCTAGGCACACAGCTAACCCTTTAATTGCCCCTGATGTTAACCCCCTTCCTAGCCAGTGTCATTAGTACAGTGACAGTGCATGTTTTAAGCACTGATAACTGCCTTAGTGTCACTGGTCCCCAAATAGAGTCAAAAGTGTCAGTGCTTATTTTTAAAAAAAAACTAAAAAAAAAGAAGAAAAAGTTCTAGCTAGATAAAACCACTTTTTAATGCAAGTTACTCGGCCTTACTTCAAAAGAGAGATGACCCAGTGGGCTGATAGAAAAGAACTGAATGGATTTCCACATCCACACAAGCAAGGTGCATGGAGGAATCCTTCCCGCTGTGTCAGGCCCCGTACACACGACCGAGCTTCTCCAGCGAGAAGCTCGCTGGGAGACATATTCTGCCGAGGTTCTCGGTCGTGTGTACACTTCCGACGAGCGTCCCGTCGGGAAGCTCCTCGCGCCAAAAAAGAGAGCACGCTCTCTTTTTCCTCGTTGTTCAATGAGGAAATTTGTCTCGACGAGCTTTCCGACCGCTTATCGGGAACCATGTCGGGCGGAACGATGTGTTTAGCCCGACGAGGTTCTCGGACGTGTGTACGCGGCCTCATTGTAGTCATTGTAGACAGCACTGCCAGAATACACTGATCAGGGCTGCAGGCTGGCACTAGGCTGGCCATAGATGGCTCAGGTTTTGTCTAATTCGGATGAAATTCAAGCTGTGGGTGGCCCTGTCAACACCAATTAACTCGACAAAATTGATATAAAAATTAAGAGCCGATGCAAAATTATGTGAATAAATACTGCATCCTATGAGCATCAATGGGTATTGAGTAAAAAATTGCCTTTTTTTTACTATCATAAGATATTTTAGATGGTCTTACCTTGTACGTGTTATTTAAAACATCTGCAAAGTCTTCATACATTACTGCATCTCCCTCCTGTTTACCCAGCCAGTCATTGAGTGTATGCAGAAGATTGCGCAGCATGGGGCGGGCAGGAAAATACTGTTTTAGGAACAGAAGAGTAAACTAAGATATCATGATAGATTTAATAAAGTATAAAGGCAGCTGTACTATGTAGGGTTATGATTAAACACGTGCAATTTGTTTAGTTCCGAATTCATTGACCGAATTTTGACAAATTTGTTAATTCTTACATTTCCGAATTTTCAGATTTCCGAAATTACAAATTTCGGAAATTCGACAATTTGAAGTTAGGAAATTCAGTATTCCGGAAATTAGAATTTCAGAAATTTCCAAAATTCAGAAATTTGAAGTTAGGAAGTTCCGAAATTTCAAATTTCCGAAATTTCTAATTTCAATTGTCCCAAAATTCTAAAATTTGAAGTTAGGAAATTTGATATTTTGCACATTTAGAGGGCTAGATTCAGGTAGAAGAGCGTATCTTTGTGCGGGCGTAGCGTATCCAATTTATGATACGCCTCCGCGAATTTTACAGGCAAGTGCTCTATTCACAAAGCACTTGCTACGTAATTTACGGCGGCGTAGCATAAATGTGCCGGCGTAAGTGCGCGTAATTCAAATTAGCCATGTGTTGTATTGAAATTAACCTTGACCCCACGTAAATGATGCGCCGAACGAACTGCGCATGCGCCAGCCATGGACGTATCCCAGTGCGCATGCTCAAAATTACGCCGCAAATACTCATTGGTTTCGACGTGAACGTAACTTACGCAAAGCCCTATTCGCGAACATTTTATGCAAACGACGGAAAATTTTATGATGTCCCGTCGTCCATACTTAACATTACGTACGCCTCATATAGCAGGGGTAACTTTACACCGGAGTTATGCTTACGCAAATGACGTAAAAAAATACGACCAGCCGCAAGTACGTTCGTGAATCGGCGTATCTAGCTCATTTGCATATTCAACGCGGAAATCTACGAAAACGCCACCTAGCGGCCAGCGTAAATTTGCAACTAAGATACGATGGCGTAAGAGACTTACGCCGGTCGGATCTAAGACAAATCTATGCGTAACTGATTCCAAGAATCAGGCGCATAGATACGACAATGCTGACTCAGAGTTATGATGGCGTATCTGGAGATAAGCCGTCGTAACTCATACCTGAATCTAGTCCAGAATTTCCAAATTTCTGAAATTGCAAATTTTCAAACTTCCTAACTTCAAATTTTAGAATTTCAGATTTTTTGGAAATTTTTAATTAAGTTATGAAGTTCAATTTAAAAAAAAACGTAAATTCGTAAATTAAAAAATCGTAAATTCAAAAATAATAAAAAAAAATGGATTTTTGAATTTACAAATTCCAAATTTTCGATTTCACAAATTTCAGAAAAAAGCTAACAAAACAAATGAAACAAAAACAAACAAACTTTTTGGCAGTGCACAGTTATGATGTCTTACCAGGAATGAGCACTGGGGGTCCATGTCCCTAGAGTGCTAGTGTTATTGTAACTATAGAAAGCAATTCCATACCTTAAAGTATAACTAAAGATAAGCATCCACTTACCTTTGCTAGCACATTGATATAGCCACGAAGAGCTTTCAGACGCTCCCCCTCCAATGTGGAATAGCGAACAACCTCCACCCTCAAAGAATAATGGAGAGAAGACTCCAGGTCTGCCATGTAGATTTTGGACCTAAAAAACAGCATTGGCTTATTTAATCAAAAGCTACACTACTCCATAAGAAAAGTGGGACACTTCATAATCCCCGTTCACACTTTGTAAATTGGAATTGCTGGCAGAATCACAACAATTCTGCCTGTGATTCTACATTGTTACACACGTTTGGGTGCCATTCATTCTTAAAGCGGAGTTCCACCCAAAAATGGAACTTGCGCTTTTCGGAAACCTCCCCTTCTCCGGTGTCACATGTGTCACCTTTCAGGGGGAGGAGGGAGCAGATACCTGTGTAATACAGGCATTTTGCTCCCACTTCCGGGCATAGATACCCAAGCCACCAGTGGGTATCTACGCCATTTCCTTAGTCCCCCCGCTGTCTTCTGGGAGACATACAGGTCCCAGAAGACAGCAGGGACCAGTAGGGAACCAGGAAGTGAAGCCACAAGGCTTCACTTCCTGATTCCCTTACCGAAGAAGGCGGCGGCAGCACCCGAGAGCCGAGCGATAGCTTGACTTTGGGTGCCGACATCACAGGCGCCATGGGCAGGTAAGTGTCTTATTTTAAAAGTCAGCAGCTGCAGTATTTGTAGCTGCTGACTTTAAAAAAAAAAAACTTCAGAACTCAATCGATTAATCAATTACTGTACATCCCAGCACTGGAGGACAGCTGTCAGCCTGTTTGTGCAGGAAGAGCACCCACATGTGTCTGAAAGCACCTGTACATAGTGCTGGATATCAAATAGGCAGAGTAGGCACCAGCCTTTGGGTCTCACGCCATTTAAGAGCCCTGGACAAAACAGATCAAAATATTGATTTGATCTTGAAACATAATTACAATGACGTTTTTTTTGGGGGTCGTCGGTCAGTCATTAAGCGTGGCACTTACCCAATCTAGGTTGCGGGTGGGGCGGGTTGTGGGCTCTTATGGGCGGCGGGCGGGTTGCGGGCTCCTACGGGCGGCAGGCAGCAGATCCTGTGTCCTCTCCTCTTCTTCTGCATCACGGCGGCTTCCACCGTGCATCTCCTCCCTCCTCCTCCTAGGCATCCAATAGGATCACCTGTCCTTTCAGCCAATCGAGTGACGGGTCTCATGATCTGCTTCCTGATTGGCTGAGAGGAGGATCAGTGTGGCAATTGTCACACAACTGGGTGGGCTCAGACAGCAGTGTTCTGCACCCCGAGCCCACCCCTTTTTTGAAAGCCTATTAGAGCCCTAATCACGTGCTTAAAAAAACCCCTCCCCCCCCATTGGAATACATGATCCAGTGCCCTGTATCTAGATCAGGGGGCTGGGCGCATGGATGGGGCCGCGCCCCTAATGGATGGGTCGCCACTGTACAAAAGATTAAAAATGTAAAAAACTCAAAGAAATTAAAACTTTACAGACTCTATAGACAAAGTACTCTATTAATGTAATGTGCCCAATAACAACTTAAAGTACATAAACCATATGGACATCAGGTTCACATTACAGTTTTTCTCTCAAACGCTCATCTTCTTTGAGCTGTCAGTTTGTAAAAACTTTGTGTGAAACCAACGTACATGTAATGTAATGTACTGTAATATATAGTAGTGATAGTCACCCCCATCTAGCGGCCGGCATGCACATTACTTAGTTCAATGTTATCCTACTAGAGCAGTGATGGCAAACCTTGGCACCCCAGATGCTTTGGAACTACATTTCCCATGATGCTCAAAACACTGCAGAGTACATGAGCATCATGGGAAATGTAGTTCCAAAACATCTGGGGTGCCAAGGTTTGCCATCACTGTACTAGAGCATGCACACATGAGAAACCTTCCACCTGTGAAGTGGGTCCCAAGATTTCGAATGCCTCTACAGAGTTTAACCCTACACTGCCGTTTACATTCAGCCACAGGAATCTGATTGATTCTTACTGCACCCCATATTCTTACTGCACCCCATATTTTTGCTGCATTAACAAAGCCTAACATCTCAATTCTGAAGACTGAGGACCTCTTGTGGCAGAAAGCAAACACTGCAGGGATGGCACCAGAAAGAAGGCAAATATTACAACCAAAGCTGCTTTTTGTATGTCTTTATATAAGTGAGATTAAAATAAAAATAAAAAACCTGGAGTTAGGCATTAACCAAGTACCTATTTGCAGGTCTCAATGTCACATCCTTCTCCTTAACCCCTTTCCATCCAAAAAGATTAAGGTTTAGTTTCTTCACCCCTGGCAGGGAACGAATGAATATGGTGTATGCCGCTCGAGACACATCTCCCCTAGGAGAAACAAAACAAAACATTAAATTGTTACATTGTTTATTTAATTGATTACTATACTTGTATACCAGAAAACCTATTTCTGATGTATTGCATACATTTTTATCAATTTTTTAAACAGTCATTTTTCAGATGAACATATAAGGGATAATCTATAAAGGAAATTTTAAAAAATCAGTGAGAAGAAACAGATCTGCTTTTGACAACAGCAATATTTTCATCATGTGGTTAATTCTGTGATACTAAGAAAAAAAAAAACCAGAACGCGCTAGCTATGACTGCAATATTAAGTATGGCCACTAGAGGGGGGAATTGGCAAAAGAATGTCAAAGTGACAACAAGCTACATATTGAACAATGTTTCTGTCTTGCACTCTCTGCATTTTTAGACTGACAAAAAGTTTGTATATAATATCTAGGGCAAAGGATTCCAGCTGTCAATTTTCCAGTCGTATCTTCCTGATTGGTTATTGGAGCCACATCATTATTTTCCCTATAGTTGAATGTATTTTATAAAAGTCCTCCAGTGACATAAGAAGTACTGGAATAGGAAAATACTTACAGATTGATTCTACTGACTGATCCGTCTCTATTTAGCAAGAATCCAGATGGAAATGACGACACATTGAATTTTGTAACCAGATCCTCCTGTATATTAAGCACCCTCCGGACTGAGACACCATCATACTGCACCATATCCAGAGCAACCTGACAAAGGGAAATATACAGTATTCAGATACAATATGGGTTTCTCCAGCAAACAAAACATCACTATACAAAGGTCAATTATTGGGAAGTATATTAAACATTAAAGTGTTACTAAACCCACAACAGAAAAATCAATCTGTACCAATGGCGGCTGATGCTCAAAATGTTTGGGGGGGCGCAAACGAAAAAAAAAAAAAAACAATTGCAGCCTCACTGTACCTATCAATTGTCACCACTGTGCCATGCCATCAAATGCAGTCACTGTGCCATTAAAACGCAACCACTGTGCCATCAAATGCAGCCACTGTGCCATGCCATCAAAACGCAGCCACCGTGCCATGCCATCAAAACACAGCTACTGTGCCATGCCATCAAACACAGCCACTGTGACTCCAATTGTCACCACTGTGCCCCCAATTGTCGCCACTGTACCCCACTTGTAGCCACCATGCCCAGTACCCCCCCCCCTGGCACTTACCTTTATGGCTTCTACGTCCCTCGTCCCGCCCTCGATGACGCTTCAGCCAATCGGGTTACCTGATTGGCCAAGACGCCTGTCAGTCATCCTTAGACGCACGGCCGGTACGTCCCGAGGATGAGCTTCCGGAAGCCGACTACAGCCTCAGGGCTGTACTCGGACAGCCTACCCCAGCTGGCCCTGATAGGCACTTCCCCACAGCCAGTCAGCTGCCGCTATTCAGCTGACCGGCGCTCAATGTCCGGTCAGCTGAATAGTGGGCGGCAGCGGCGAAAATATACAGATTCATACAGTGTATGAATCTGTATATTTTATTGGCTGTGAGCGAGCCAGAGGGGGCCTGTACTGGTCTGTACAGTATATGCAGTAAAGAGATAGAGATATGCAATTAGCAGACCTGTAGCTGTTGCAAAACTACAAGTCCCATCATGACTCTGCCTCTAGATGTCATGCTTGTGGCTGTCAGAGTCTTGCTATGCCTCATGGGACTTGTAGCAACAGCTGGAGGTCCGCTAATTGCATATCCCTGCAGTAAAGCATGCTTGTTAAACACCTCTGCATCTGCATTCTCCTCTTATAATCTACTGCATTGTGCAAAAAGGCTGTTTGATCCTGTCATCTCTGACCCTCCCCTTCTTCCACAGCCCCAATCCATCTCCTGATAGAACAGAGCCTTGAGGGCAAGCTGCATCTGCTCAGTTTTGTGTGTATTGCTATAGATTTTTTTTTTCAATGGGAGGGTGCATGTGATCCGCACTGTCCAGACAGGGGGTCAGGGGTCCTGCAGCCATATAGGTGTAATAAGTGAAGAATGAAAACTCCTCCTACAAGCGTTAACCTGATAGAAGTCACAAGACTGGTACATCCTGCTGATGAAAAAGGTATTTAGTAGTTTATATTTACTAAAACAATTGCATTTCTATGTTCTGTGTACTGTGGGAGACCAGATATCGTGAATGCAGGTTCCTGGGTTTAGTAACACTTTAAAGTGGATTTTCCAAGCTGTTGAAGAAATGTTCATAGGCAAAAAGCAATACAAGTATGAACCTATTGTTTCTGGTAACACTGTTATTGAAAAATGTTTTGGTATGGCCAAGCTGTGACACACCATATCAGAAAGGTGGTGGGAAAGGAGGATAAAGAAGCAAATGCTCTAGGCGAGACAAGGGGGGAAAAAAAGCCGCACTCTCCTGGGCACACCCCCGGGAAGCACTGTCAAAGTGCCTGCAAATCGATTTGGCCGAGCCACAACACAGTGCTTTTGACCGTTTCCTTTGGCCGCTAGCGGAGATTAAAAGTGCCCCGCTAGAGGCCAAATAGCACCGCTAACAGCAGTAAAGCGCCACTAAAACTAGTGCTGCTTTACCACTGCCGCCCACACCGCCACAGTGTGAAAGGGGTCTTAGCCATCCAGTTTCGAATTTCCAGATTTCAGATTTTCGAATTTACGGATTTCAGATTTTATAATTTTCGAATTTTTTAATTTTCAAATTTACGAATTTAAAAATTTACGAATTTAAAAATTTACGAGTATCGATCATAATAAATTACCTGAAAGACAAATGAAATTAAAATTAAAACGAATACATTTTTCGGCAGTGCACATGTCAAGTAGTTTTTTGTAGCCAAGCCTGCTGGGTACCTCGCACAACTCTTCTCTCTGCATAGGCTTTATGCAGTAAGATAAAGAAGTTAGCATTACTTTTTACAATGAGTCTCAATGAGTTTCGCACGCATGCGTCTTGACTTCCTCCTTCAGGTGCTTCTTGAATACTCCTCAGTGGAAAACACATTGAGATCGTACTTTAGTTAGTTGGGGCTTATAAACCTGTATGTATTTGCCTATGCAGAGAAAATAGCTTGTTCAATTTAATAGCAGCCCAGTCAGCTGCCTGTACTTTTTTCTTGATGAGGATGAGAAAGTTAAGCTCTATGTAAGCTCTAGTTTGCAACATAGAGCTTACAGAGAGTTTATTGCTCTCCCCTTGATCCCATGTGTCAGCACTGGGTGTTTGATCAGCCAATCGCCAAGCCCCAGCTCTGTCATATGGTAAAACATTACAATGTTCCCATACCAAGAAGCAACGCTGTATCCTGGCCTATGCCAACAAGGCCCAGGCCTAGGGCAGCACTTTGCAGGGGGCAGCAGTGGCGTCTCCAGCTTTCATATTTAGGGGGGCACATGGGGGGACAGGGACAAAAGTAGGGGGACCAACTATAAAATGCAATTATATATATATATATATATATATATATATATATATATATATATATATATATATATCCTGGAGGCCCTTTACTACGATCCCACAACAAGCCCTTTCACATGTTCTGCAGTGAGCTCCCTCCCTACTATACTGGGGCCCCCCAGGGTGGCAGAAAACAAGAGATATATGTCATCAGCACACCAAGAAAATATAAGGGTCCAAAGCAGTGGGAGAACTCTCAGGGTTGCAAAGGTTGTCTGGTGTTCTGCCACTGTGGGGTTCCCCAGCTGTCCTGCCCCTGCTATTGACAGAGCTGGTCTGGCATCTGTCTCCTTGGCAGCGGCGGAAGTCTATTAGGACCTAGTGCTGGTTACATTACGAAGCTTGCAAGGGAAGGTTGGCACCATTGGTTCTAGAGAGCCGAGCCCCCAGCTGGTCACCTAGAACATATATTACCTGCCTAACTGAAAGTGAAAGTAAATTGTGAATGTCTTGAAAGAACGGGAGAGGGAGAGGGAGACAGATGGGGGAGAGAAGGGATGGAGATAATGCAGTTCAGTTATTACAGTGTACTACAATCTGCAGTGCACACACTTACCCACGGTCCAGGCTAGAATTTCAGGCATCATTCACACACAGCCAGGAATGCTGCTGATTTTCATATTTCCCGCCCACACATCCCCTCTCTTTAGATACAGCACACCAGGATAGTGTGGGCGGGACTGAAAGAAGGAGGAGGAGGAGCTGTATTCCTCCCTGCTCATATGTGAGAAGACTGATGGCTGGAGTCACTGGGCTGTAAAAGAGTGTCATAGACTGACACTCGGCTCAGCTTGCAGTTACCACTCTCGGAATTTACAGGCTGGTTCTCCTGTCCTAAGGACAGGAGAAATCAGTCTGTTTCTTCAGGTTTGCCCCCCCCCACAGTGCTCATGGAGTCCTTTCTGCAACTTGCTCTTCGTGTCAATGAGGATGCAGGGGAAGAAGCAGATCGGGCGGGTGTGGTTGTGTGAGTGCACGCATTATGCAGTGTCAGCGAGCAGAGGGAGGGGGAGAAATGCCCCGCAGAGATGACTGGGGATGCTCTCCCTCTCAGGAGAGACTGTTACTCAGTGGCGGCCTGAGCAAAATACAAAAAAAATACAAAAAAAGTTTTGTTTTTTTTGGGGGGGGGGGCACATGGTGGGGCACAGCATAATTTTGGGGGGGTCAGGGCCCCCTCTGGCCCCCCTAGGGTCGCCATTGGGGGGCAGCGCGGAAATAGTCCCTGCCAGCTTGCGCTTCACTGTTAGTGTAGCGCCAGTCTTATGGGGGAAAACTAAATTGAAAGGCAAATTAGTCTAGCGCCCCCCATAAAGTGGCCGCAACTGTGGGGAGTGTTGCTTCTAATTTTGACTGTCCTATCAGCCTGGACCACAAACTTTCCTCCCTGTACTATGTGTTCTGCTGCACCATTGTTAAAGTAGAACTATAGGCAACACTTTATTTTCATTTTGGATAGAGTAAGGGAGGGTTATAGCCCCTGTCAGTAATTTTTTTTACCATCCCTGTCCCATTGCAGAGATTTCCCTTCACTTCCTGCCCCATAGCCAAACAGGAAGTGAGAGGAAATCTATGCAAATTAAGGGAATCCGTTGCCCCCTCCAGGCCCTCAAAACTAGTGTCCCCACTTGAAAATTTCAGGGCGGGTCATAAACGGAAAGGGGTGTGGCCCTAACAGGAAGGGGTGGGTCATATTCAAATTAGGGGGTGCACGAGTTTAGTTAGGCCTAGGGCAGCACAAAACCTAAATACACTACTGCCAAGAAGTTCAAATATGTCATCTTATTTCCGTGGATGGATGGAGCACCATGCGAGCAAATAGAAGGTAAGTACAAGCAGCTATCAGAGCCGGAATTAAAGTGAATCTACAGTAGGTGACTGGGATATTGTGTCAATCTCGCTCCCTTTCTCGGCGAGATTGACCACCTACGAGCCCCATCGCGGGAGCCAGCGCCGAGCTGGCTTGCCGCGATGGAGACAAAGCCGTCATAGAAGCGACGGGAATCCGACGCGGATTCCCGCCAATTCTACACGTGGGCGGAGTTTGTTATGAATCCTGAACGAGAAATCCCCGCCGGATTTTTAAAGAAAAATCCGGCATGGGTTCCCCCCTCAGGAGCATAACGGGCCCTTAGGTCGGTTATGGGTTGTAAGGAGACCCCCTACGCCGAAAAAACGGCGTGGGGGTCCCCCCACAATCCATAACAGACCCGTATCCAAAGCACGCCGGCCGGCTGGTCAGGAAGGGAGTGGGGGCGAGCGAGCGCCCCCCCCTCCTGAGCCGTACCGGGCAGCATGCCCTCAACATGGGGGGGTCAGGTGCTCTGGGGCAGGGGGCGCACTGCGGCCCCCCACCCCAGAGCACCCTGTCCCCATGTTGATGAGGACAGGGCCCCTTCCCGACAACCCTGGCCGTTGGTTGTCGGGGTATGCGGGCGGGAGGCTTATCGGAATCTGGAAGCCCCCTTTAATAAGGGGGCCCCCAGATACCGGCCCCCCACCCTAAGTGAATGAGTATGGGGTACATTGTACCCCTACCCATTCACCTGCAAATACAAAGTGTAAACACAAATAAAACACACAGGGTATTGAAATATTTTATTAGTTGGCCGCCGGGGGGGGGGGGGGGGTGTGTATGATCGCTTTTATAAAAGCGCCCCCCTCCGGCGGGCTTCTGTGGGGGGTGGGTGCCGCCGTCTGGTTCTCTTCCGCCGCCGGGGGGCGCTTTGATAAAAGCGCCCACCACCCGGCGGGCTTCTTTCGACGTCTTCGGCGGCGGGGGGGTCTTCTCCCACTCTCCGGGGTCTTCTCCGCTCTCCGGGGGTCTTCTCCGCTCTCCGGGGGTCTTCTTCTTCTTCAGGACTCGCCGCCGCTATCTTCGTGTGTTAGCTCAATTACTAGCGGCGGCGGCCCCCTCTTCTGCGACGTCGGCGTCTTCTTCTTCTTCTTCTGCTGTCCAGATGTTGACGCGACGCATCCTTCCGCTGTTATGCCGGGCGCGCGGCTCGCAGCGAAATATATAGGCCTGTCTTGTGACGTCGCAGTCCCATCATGCTCCGGTAGGTATCACGTGGGTAGGTAGCACGTGGTACCTACCGGAGCATGATGGGACTGCGACGTCACAAGACAGGCCTATATATTTCGCTGCGAGCCGCGCGCCCGGCATAACAGCGGAAGGATGCGTCGCGTCAACATCTGGACAGCAGAAGAAGAAGAAGACGCCGACGTCGCAGAAGAGGGGGCCGCCGCCGCTAGTAATTGAGCTAACACACGAAGATAGCGGCGGCGAGTCCTGAAGAAGAAGAAGACCCCCGGAGAGCGGAGAAGACCCCCGGAGAGCGGGAGAAGACCCCGGAGAGTGGGAGAAGACCCCGGAGAGTGGGAGAAGACCCCCCCGCCGCCGAAGACGTCGAAAGAAGCCCGCCGGGTGGTGGGCGCTTTTATCAAAGCGCCCCCCGGCGGCGGAAGAGAACCAGACGGCGGCACCCACCCCCCACAGAAGCTCGCCGGAGGGGGGCGCTTTTATAAAAGCGATCATACACACCCCCCCCCCCCCCCCCGGCGGCCAACTAATAAAATATTTCAATACCCTGTGTGTTTTATTTGTGTTTACACTTTGTATTTGCAGGTGAATGGGTAGGGGTACAATGTACCCCATACTCATTCACTTAGGGTGGGGGGCCGGTATCTGGGGGCCCCCTTATTAAAGGGGGCTTCCAGATTCCGATAAGCCTCCCGCCCGCATACCCCGACAACCAACGGCCAGGGTTGTCGGGAAGGGGCCCTGTCCTCATCAACATGGGGACAGGGTGCTCTGGGGTGGGGGGCCGCAGTGCGCCCCCTGCCCCAGAGCACCTGACCCCCCCATGTTGAGGGCATGCTGCCCGGTACGGCTCAGGAGGGGGGGGGGCGCTCGCTCGCCCCCACTCCCTTCCTGACCGGCCGGCCGGCGTGCTTTGGATACGGGTCTGTTATGGATTGTGGGGGGACCCCCACGCCGTTTTTTCGGCGTAGGGGGTCTCCTTACAACCCATAACCGACCTAAGGGCCCGTTATGCTCCTGAGGGGGGAACCCATGCCGGATTTTTCTTTAAAAATCCGGCGGGGATTTCTCGTTCAGGATTCATAACAAACTCCGCCCACGTGTAGAATTGGCGGGAATCCGCGTCGGATCCCCGTCGCTTCTATGACGCGCTCGCTGGAATGTGCTTTTACTATTCCAGCGAGTGCGAGATATCGGCAGCCTGTCGCCGAGATTCAGCGCGATGCTGGCGTGCTGAAAACACATTCTCGGCGGCAGGCACTGTATGTCTTTTCCCTGCACATCCCTGTCCATCTCCCCAAAGTGTGATTTCAGACAATCTTCTCAATACAATCTTTAAACCTTCCACTTGCAGGGTGCTCAGCAGGCGTCGGCCACCAATCACTAAAAACCACAGTGTCAACAGGATTTAAAGGGAAAAAAAACGTGGTCAGCAGTGGTGCTAGGAAATTGTTAGAAAGGAAGTTGGAGCCAACTCCCCCTGACTTACCTGAAAGTCAGTATTTCCATAAATGCATGCTTTAACATAACATTGAAAAAAATGAATAACATCAAGATACAGATCTGTATGCAAATACTGTGAATAGGGGCAGGACAGGTCAATGATAGGTTCACCTTAATATTTAATTCTTACCTCTCTCGCCGTATACATTTCAGGAAGTTCAAATATTAAAACTAAATACGTCTCGTCATTGTTTTGGAAAAACTGCTCAATCTCAGGGGTGCTGGAAGAGACAATGCGATTGGTCATATCGGTGTCATCTAATCAATTCATCATCATTTGACAATATTGACTAACATTAAAGAAAGATGTAAACCCAATAATGGATATCTCATAAAAGCTTTAACATGTTACTGTAATTTCAAAAGCAGTTTTATTATTTAAAGTGATTCTAAAGCCTAATGCCGCGTACACATAAACATTTTTCATGACGTGTTTTTTAATTGGTCATTAACCACTTAAGGACTGGACCGATAACTGCTGCTAAATGCCCAGAGGCGTTTTTACAATTCGGCACTGCGTCGCTTTAACAGACAATTGCGCGGCCGTGCGTCGTGGCTCCCAAACAAAATTTGCGTCCTTTTCTTCCCACAAATAGAGCTTTCTTTTGATGGTATTTGATCACCTCTGCGATTTTTATTTTTTGCGCTATATACAAAAATAGAGCGACATTTTTGAAAAAAAAACAATATTTTTTACTTTTTGTTATAAGAAAAATCGAATAAATTAAAAAAAAAATTTTAGTCAAACATTTAGGCCAAAATGTATTCAGCCACATGTCTTTAAAAAAAAAAAAAAAAATCGCAATAAAAAAAAAAAATCGCAATAAAAAAAAAAATCAGCTACCTAGCGGCAACAGTGACACTAATACAGCGATCAGAAAAATGATTGCTTAGTGACACTGGCAATAGGGGGTGAAAGGGTTAACTAGGGCGGTGATCAAGTGGTTAAAACTTTATTAGGGGGGGGTACGGGGGCTACCCTGGACCTAACACTAACTACCTGTCACACTAACTGTCACACTGACAGTAAATGCAGTGATCAGTAAATATATGATCACTGCATTCAGTGCCACTGTGACAGGGGGTGGGGGGTAGGGTGATCAGGGGGGGGTTAATGTGCCTATGTGTACTGGTGTCAGTGTAGTGTTGTGCAGACTCACTTGTGATGTCTTCTCTCCTCAGCGGCGGTTGAAAATACCGCTGAAAGGAGAAATTACATCACTTCCCCCTTCCTGTGTTTACACAGGAAGATGGCGGGGGAGGACGCGCATTGGCTGGGAGCGATCCGGAGGGGGTGGACAAAAACGAACAGCCGCCCCCTCATCCCGGATCGCTCGCACAGCAAACCGGACCGCCGCAAGTACTGGGGGGGGTCCCGATTGGACCCTTGACCCACGTCTAGGCAGGGACGTACAGGTACGCCAATGTGCCTGTACGTGCCATTCTGCCGACGTAAATGTACATGCGGCGGTCCTTAAGGGGTTAAAAAACGATTGTGTGTGGGCTCCAGAGCATTTTTCTCGATGTGAAAAAATTTAAAACATGCTCTAATTTTTCTCGTCGTGAAAAGCGGTTGTGTGTAGGCTTTAACGACGGGAAAAAAACGCGCATCCTCAGAAGCAAGTTATGAGACGGGAGCGCTCGTTCTGGTAAAAATAGCGTTTGGAATGGAGATAGCACATTCTTCACGCTGTAACAGACGGAAAAGCATGAAGACTGAAAAACGCGAATCGTCTCTCACCAAGCTTTTACTAACACGAGGATCAGCAAAAGCAGCCCAAAGGGTGGCGCCATTTGAATGGAACGTGCCCTTTATAGTGCATTTGTAGGCGTTGAACGACACTGTGCTTTGGTCAAGCGTTTTTTTGACTGAACGTGTGCATGCAAGGCAGGCTTGAGAGGAATCGCGTCGGAAAAACTTTGGGTTTTGGCATGTCAGAAAAACCGGTTGTGTGTACAGGGCATTTGTGTTTCTGTTTGAGGCTTGTAAAATGCTAATTTTCAATAAAAAAAAACAACAATATTTATGATACACTGAATGTCATTCACCTAGGGATCATATATATACGTTAACTGCAGAATATGCAACAACCAAGCACTGAGTACTTTCAGAAGGAATTCAGCAATGGCTGCACCGCTGCAGCCATTTCTCTAATGACAGCTTTATGTTATGTTCCCATTTCCATGGGCATACCTGATTGGTTCTAGTGGTGGACATGCAGGAGGTGGGGAATCCTTTTTCGCTTCCAATTGGTCAATGATGAATTTTTTTATCGATCCTGAATCCCGAGCTGCAGAAATATGGTGCAAACAGTGAAATAGAAGTCTAAGTTACACCTGCATTTTGCCCCCAGCCCTACAAATTACTAATAGGCAGTATTAAAAAAAAGACTAAAATATTTAAATTAGTGATGTGTTTTATAATTACTAGTACTAATATTTTGGAAGGAATATAAATCATTTTGCTGAGTTTCAGAAAATAGATGTAATTTAGTTCCAGTGCCAAGTGTTTATTAGAAGTCTGAACTGGCTTCTTACCAAATCTGTATTCATTTGTCACTTTTCATTTAAGTAGTTCTTATAAAATGGTTTTATAGAAGCAACTCCTCTTGTTCTCCACTCGCTCACATCTAAGTGATTTCCAGCGGTACAACACAGTCAGCTATGGGATTCATAGAAGTCAATCCAGGGCCGTCTTAATAGCATCATGGGCCCCTGGGCAAAGTAATGCTCTGGGGCCCCTACAATGATGACGGTGCAGGTAAACAGACATCAAGTAGGTAGAAGGCAGACTGCCCCCCCTGTGTATCTATCACTCTCAGTGCCATCATGGGGCCCCCAATTTCGGGGCAGCGTGGGCTCAAGCACCAGCTGCTTTGGGGAAAGTGCAGGGGCCCCCCATGCAGCTGGGGCCCCTGGGCAGTGCCCAGGTGTGCCCTCTCATTAAGACAGCCCTGAGTCAATCATGTCCATTCCTCTCTGTCTCTGCATGGTAGCATGTTACAGAAAAAATGGGTCAATAGTGCCTGTTAGTGCCTAAGGCCGAATATCGGGCGGCATCGGTCGGCTCTATATAAACATTCGGGCTGTGTGTACTGCAGCCGGTCCGACAGTTTGGCCAGCTTCTGTCAAAGGGGCATGGCCGAAAAAGGTCTGCCGATCAGGCTCCTGATCAGCGCTCTCCAGGCACTTACCCCCCTTCCTGCCCAAGCCAATTTTCAGCTTTCTGCGCTGACACTGTTTAAATGACAATTGCATGGTCATGCTACACTGTACCCAAACTGAATTTTTATCATTTTGGTTCCCACAAATAGAGATTCTTTAGGTGGTATTTGATCATTGATTTTTACCTTTTGTTAAAGAAAGAACGAAAATTTAGAAAAAAAACGTTTTTATTTTGTTTCTGTTATAAATATTTTGTAAATATGTAAGTTTTCTCCTTCACTGATGGGCACTGATAAGGCGGTGCATTGCCATGAAATGAGATTTGCCATGGAATGAGATGGTCCGCCTCCATCCCATTCTATTGGCTCACTCATGTCACGTGACATATTTAAACGTCAAGTATTGACGCAAACATCAGTCACAGCTAGGCTATCATAGGGAGAGGATCTCCTCTCCCTGTGATAGCCCGATAGCGCTGTCAGCAGCGTGCCTCCCGCCAGCGCTAAGTACACCCCGCGCCCGCAGCTCTACTCCCCGCACCCCGCGCCCGCAGCTCTTCCCCGTCCCCCGCGCCCGCAGCTCTACTCCCCCGTTAAGAATCAAGGAACGGGGAGAGTCTACGCTATTAGCGTAGACCTAGCGTTGGCTACGTTAGTAGCGTAAATCTGCGCATGCACAGTATTTACAACACCAGCCCACATAACCTGGAGCAGCTGCAGCTCGTGAGTGACCATCGGACCATCTCATTCCATGGCAAATCTCATTTCATGGCAATGCAGCGGCTCTGACAGGCACTGATAAGGCAGCATTGATGAGGTGGCACCACTGACGGGTACTAAAGATGGGCACTGATATGTGGCACTGATGGGCACTGGTAGGCGGCACTGATAAGCAGCACTGATGGGCATTGATAGGCAGCACTGATGGGCGATACTGATGGCCACGGAAAGGCTGCAAAAATGGGTACTTACGGGTGGCACTTATAGGCAGCACTGCTGGGCACTGATGACAATGATACGTGTCACTAATGGGCACTGATACGCCGCACTGACATGGCTGCGGCTGACACCCCCTATTCAGGCCCCTGAATTAGAATTTTTTTGCACCTGATTAGATCCATAGGCGCCAATAGGCATCAAAAACGATGAACTGAGAGCACCATTCTTGGCATTCGCAGTTCACCCAGATGTGCAAGAACTGTGAAAGAATATTCGCTGTTGTAACACTGAAGCCAATTAGGGTACCAGACCTGAGCACCTGATTGGCAGAGAGGGGCTCTGCCAATCAGGTGCTCAGGTCTGGTACCCTAATTGGCTGAATTGGCTCACCCACTAAATAAGATAAAGAATCAGTGATAAAAATGCTGAGAGAAGAAACTGCTCACATACATTGACATCGGACGGCCTCTGACTTCTCTTTGGTATTTGAATGGAAAAACTGGAGAGAGAAAAAAAAAATACATTATAAAGGCCAAACAGCAAAGTATGTATGAAACACCTGCGGATCAGTTTGAAAGCAGCCCAGTAACCACTGCAGAACACATACAGTATATACACTGTGATTTTATTAATAAACAAACCTTTAATAACAGTATTCTATTCTATCCCAGAGCAGGAGGTCACGGGCCACATCAGAGGGCTCCGCGGGCCACTGGTTGGGCACCCCTGAGTTATAGCGTCTACAAAATAGGGGATAGATTTATTGCATTTTTAATGATTTTTTTACTACGGTAGTAATGGCAACGATCTGTGATTTTTTATTGAGACCGTGACATTGCAACGGACATACCGGACACTTTTGACACTTTTTTGGGACCATTCACATTTATACAGCGATTAGTGCTATAAAACTGCACCGATTACTGTGTAAATGTGACTGGCAGGGAACACTAGGGGGCGCTGAAGGGGTTAAATATGTTCCCCAGGGAGTGATTCTAACTGTAGGGGGCGGGGAGTCACAAGGGGAGGAGATTAATCTGTGTTTCTCTGTACTGGGAACACACATCGGTCTCCTCACCTCTGACAGGACATGGATCTGTGTGTTTACACACACAGATCCATGGTCCTGCTGTAATCAGGGGTAAGAGCAGGTGCCCGTCAGCCATTGTGGCCGCCGGGCACAGAGCGATGCTGCGGGCGCGCGGGCCCCCTATACGGCCGCGAAGCCCAGGACATCATATAACATCCACCCAGGATGGGAGATCCCATCTGTGGAAGTCAATGGACTGGGCAGGTAGGGAAGTGGTTAAAGAGTGGGGAAGGATTAGCACATCAGTCCGTTTTTTTAATGCTGTCTGTGTCCTCAATACTGTCCCATAGACACCCTGTGCGTCAGGGAGTGCCTATTGATTACATCACCAGGACAGTAAATCTCTCCAGTGAATTTCTCCTTTTTACAAGAACGTTGGAAAATGTTACCTGCATACATTTCCTTCAGTACAGGTTTTCATTTAAAAGCATAGTTATCCTTTAAATGTCAAATGTATTAGTACATAAGCTTTATGAGATGAACTCCAGGAAAGCTAACAAATGATTTGCACATAAAGGAATTGTTTTACCTGCCAAGGATTTGTCTTGTTGTCCATTCCTTCCTGAGATTTATAAAGCTCTGCACTGACTGATGGATAACCCCATTTACAATTAACCCCTTCCCACCAGCCACCTCCTGGCCCTTTAGGGGATTTAAATGCTGGAAGGCTGAGGCGGGCATTCGGATCATGTGACCACAGTGATTGGCTGTCACAGCAGTCACATGATGGGAAAGCTCCCGATCACTAGTATGCATCGGGAGCGTTCTGGTGACTGCTGGCTACCATGCTGAGAGCGCGCTCTTAGCACAGTAAGATGTTTACACAGGGTCGGACTGACAACTCATGGGGCCCCCGGGCAATAGAAGATTATGGGGCCCCTGGGCTTACTGATGGCCACCACACCAGGAGGCAGTGCAGAGGCGGGGCAGCTAAAATCTCTGGATTTTCACATCAAAAGCATGTCGGTTTTGGACATATCAGTGACAGATGTAAAAAAAACACAGATTTTTACATACTGTCCCTGGTTTTACTGAGCCTGGCAACCCTAATGGGGCCCCCTAGTGGCATGGGGCCCTCGGGCAGTGCCCGAGTGACTCAATGGTCAGTCCGCCCCTGGTCACATATATGTGGCCACTCTGCGTTAAGGCCCACATGCCAAGAGGCCACATATGTGCATTCAGCGGTTAAGAGATAAAATGGTGTCCTCTCTTTACTCCCAGCTTTCTTACTGGACTGCAGATCAGCAGCAGACTGATGAAGTCATCCCTCTGTCCTTATTTTAAGCTATCAGTACATTGTTTGTCAACATTTGCATGCAGAACACTTGATTGGCTTCCACTCCTGCCCCATGTGAAACTTAGATGTTTTCATCAAATAAAGATGTTTAATGATTTAATAATAGCAGCAATTTATATTTGCTAAGACAAAAGGATAGGGCGATCTTCAGTAAGGCTGCAGTACGTTAAGATTTCTCTCCTTAAAGGGGTTGTAAAGGAAAAAAAATGTTTGCCTAAATAGCTTCCTTTACCTTAGTGCAGTCCTCCTTCACTTACCTCATCCTTCGATTTTGCTTTTAAATGTCCTTATTTCTTTTGAGAAACCCTCACTTCCTGTTCTTTTGTCTGTAACTACACACAATAATGCAAGGCTTTCTCCCTGGTGTGGAGAAAGACTCTTGAGGGGGCGAGCAGGAGTGTCAGGACGCCCACTAACACACAGCTATTTTCTCTATCTGCAAAGTAGAGAGTGTCCTGACACTCCTGCTCGCCCCCTCCCCCCTCAAGAGGCTTTCTCCACACCAGGGAGAAAGCCTTGCATTACGGTGTGGAGTTACAGACAGAAGAACAGGAAGTGAGGATTTCTCAGAAGAAATAAGGACATTTAAAAGCAAAATCGAACGATGAGTAAAGTGAAGGAGGACTGCACTAAGGTAAAGGAAGCCATTTAGGGGGGAAAAAAATTCCTTTACAACCCCTTTAAGGCCGGGTTCATACCTATGCGAATTAAGTGCGGCTTAAACTGCATTCAATTCGCATAACATTATAAAATACATTGATTTTAATGAGGCTGGTTCACATATGTGCAATGCATTTGCACTGAGCATTGCACAAAAAACGTGTGCGCTTTCTAGGCATTGCAGTGCGGCTCAGGTGCGAATTCCGGCCTATTATCTTCTATGGGCACGCATCTGATTCGCAGATGTGTTCATTTCTCATCAGGATTTCTCTCATTCTCCTCAATATACTTTCTAGGCATTGCGGTGCGGCTCAGGTGCGAATTCCGGCCCATTATCTTCTATGGGCATGCATCTGATTCGCAGATGTGTTCATTTCTCATCAGGATTTCTCTCATTCTCCTCAATACACTTCCCCCCTCCCCCTCCCCTCTCCCAGGTCTCCAAATTTGCAGCTAAAAATGAAGATGATCTGCTGAACAGCTCTCTTATCTCTTTGCAGAGATAAGAGAGCTGGAATTTGCACTGCACAAGTGTGAATCCGGCCTTAGACACACATGTTGAACAAGAAAAAACAATGGATTCCCCCATCCCTGCTAAAGAGCATGGATGGAGGAATCTCTCACTGACGGCTATTGTATTCTGACAGCTGCTGCTCCCATGGCTGTCAGAATACCCAAACAATGACTGTGTCTCGTTCCATTTTCAAATTGAAGTTTGCCAAGTCAGGTGCTGCTAACAGGGTTATTCACAGATTGAATTTCAGCAAACTCAACAGGAATCAGTCAAATTTTAAGTGAGGCAACCAATTATCCACTATCTCTGGGAATCAATCTCACCTTCACTGAGATCCCTTCACTGGCTACCAGTTAAAGACAGAATCTCCTTTAAAGCTCTCTGTCTAACGCATAGATGTATCCATGGGAATGCTCCCCATTATCTATGCGAAAAATTAAAAGTCCACAATCCCAATCGTATTCTACGATCCACCAATCAAAATCGGCTTCAGATACCGAAAGCCAGATACAAGTCCAAAGAAGACAGGAGATTCGCTGTCCAAGGTCCCAGACTTTGGAACGCCTTACCAGCCAGCATTCGGCTGGAGAACTACTTAGTCTTCAGGAGAAAGGTTAAGACTCATCTCTTTTGATCTCAAAGGAGACAGGAATAACAAGCGCCCAGAGGCGATTTACTTCGCATTTGCTGCGCTATATAAGTTCTTCATTCATCTCTCACTGACTGTACTAAGTGTAGCAGCCTCTAGTGTGCTACTACTAGCAGGGCTTTTTTTCTGGGGGAACTTGGTGGAACTCAGTTCCACCACCTTTGGCTCAGACCCTTTGGTGCCCGCTCACCACAATCACTTGTGAACACAGAAGTCTGGTTTCTGTGTTTACAAGTGACTGCTTTGTAACCCCCTGAACTCTACACACTGTATGTAATGCAATTCTGGTATTTAATGCCCCTTTAAGACCCTTCTACTGTTTGTGAAATCTGAACGGGTCGTGGTTGAGTTCCTGCACCTATTTTCTGAGAAAAAAAGCTCTGACTACTAGTGCAGGAACATTTAAGTTATGACTCGTGGTTAGTTTGTGAGTCTGAAACTGGGTCAGGGTTTACTGCAGGTCAAGCTGGATGGCTCCACAGAAGCAGGTCTCTGGTACATTTGGATCTAGAATTTTGGCTAAGCTTCTAGAAGTTAGTGGATGGAGGCCAGGAGGGCTGATTTGCATTTGCATATTTGAAGGTACTTGGCCAATCCTCAGGCAGAATGTCCTGGCAAGGTGGCTGAGTCAGCCCTTAAATATGTGGGTGCCATGCTAACAGGGGACTTGGGTGGAAGATGGAGTGGTGAGGAGACTGTTGGTGACCTAGGAGGGACCCCTGGGTCTGGGGAGGCTCTGCCTCCAGGCTAGGCTTGGGCTGGCTTGGGAAGTTCCTGACCGCATTGCTGTCTAAAAAGGATTCTTGTCTAAGGAGCAGCAGGGAGCTAAGAGGACAGAGTGAGTACATTAGCACACCCAGGGATCTACAAGGGGAGATACTGCCTCATGTAGCGCTGTGCTTATAACTTCCTACCTATTGCCCTGGGAGAACTTCAGGGGAGCCAGGTGGGCTTTTGGTTTCTACAAGCAGACACTCCTGTTTGCAGCTTACAACAAACTGTGCTATTTTTGTAAAGGGGGCCAAGAGCTCCTAGTCTTCAAGGGACTTTTGCTGTTTGATCATTAGGGACTGGTGGAGTTCAGGAAGGATTTTGTACATAGGAAGGAAGTTGTCCCCAGGGGCAGACTGACAACTCATGGGGCCCCCGGTCAATAGGAGATTATGAGGCCCCGGGGCAATAGGAGATTATGGGGCCACACAGTATACACGCACGAACACACATACAGTATACATACACAGTATACACACAAAGACACACAATATACACACACATACAGTATACATACACACAGAATACACATACACACACTGAAAAGGTACTGGAGAGGCAGCTATAATCTTGTGATTTTTTTTAAAAACACAGATTTTCACATGCTGTCCCTGGTTTTACTGAGGCTGGCAACCTTGATGGGGCCCCCTAGTGGCACGGGGCCCTCGGGCAGTGCCCGAATGGTCAGTCCGCTCCTGGTTGTCCCCATCCATTTTTTTCAGTTAAGTGGACATCCCATAACCCCTTTACCCTATCCGAATTACCACTAGTACAAAAACAAAACCAAGCTTAAAGACTGGTTTCTGGTGTTGGATGTGGGTGAAAAATGTTTGTTTCCTGGCTGTGCAGGGGTTGGGGAACCAGTTACCAGCAGCCCCTGAGGAGGTAGTTCTACATAAGAGAATGGAAAATTAGACCTGATTGGTTGTTAATGATTTCTGAAATAATTTAAAATTATTTTAAAAGTTACCTTCATGGTAGGAAATCCTTGTACTTGAAACTCTCTACAAGCTAAAGTGTTGTCTTCACTTCCACAGTCTAGGACAGCTAAGTAAACTGCAGGTCTCCAATCTGTAAAAAGAAATCTAGATGTCATTATTATGTCTATTCCATTCAAACATCAGTTCAAAGATTGTTTTCAGAAATATAGGAGTTTCATGGAACGTTGTGCTTGTATTATTAGGGGTTTATTTTTCTTACCCCTTTCTCCCTCATCTCTCTTTCATTCATTTTTTTTCCTCTCCCCTCCTCTTCTTTTCTGGACGGTTCCTCAGGGGTCGGATCTCCTGCCGAGGCCAAGGGATCACACACTATGCCCCATCAGCATAAGGACCCTTTCATACCCTATGTCCGTTTTTGTCCATTCGTTTTCGGATGAATTATGGACATACCTGTATCCCTGTGGGATAGCGGGTGTCAGCGGATGATCCGCTGACACCCGATCTCATTGGTCTCCGCTATGGTCCATTTCTGCAGATAGAGGAATAATCCGTCTGCAGATCGGATTGGATGAACACGGACATACGGTCCGTGTTCATCCGATCCCCCCATAGAGGAGCGGAGATCTGATAGGGCTGTCATCTCCCGGCTCAACGGAGCGATCCCCGCTGAGCAAGCGGATGATAAAGGTACGGATCCTCACAGGATCCGTACATGTGAAAGGGCCCTAAGCCTTCAAGCATTATACTGTATGTAGATACTTGCTTACCCATGTGGTTTGCTCCACCATGAAAAAATGTTGCCACTCTCATGTAAGCTGTGCCTCCATGCACTACAGAGAGATAAGATAAATTTACATGGGGCAAGTTATCAGCATTGTCACTGTTGACACACTACTATTTTTTTTTTTTTGTTAACCCAGTGGGCTGAATGAAAAAAAAAACTGTCAGCTCAGGTTGGAGACGTTGTACTAACCATCCGACATTATTACAGCGACCTTCACCGTTAAGCTGTTGTGTTCTAAAAAGGGGGACACCGCTTCCACCACCAGAACACTTCTGCCATTGGCTGAGAGCGCTGATTTGGAGCTGGTCAGCTCCTGGTTTTGCAGTATGCACACAGGGCTGTTTTCATTGAACCAGCCGATGTCTACCAACATTTGGCCTGTGTGTACCCAGCTTTAGTCTTGTCCAATGCTTTGTAGATTAGCAGTAGGGATGAGCCGAACACCCCCACGTTCGGTTCACACCAGAACCGTCGAACAGACCGACCCTTCACGCGAACATTTAGAACCCCATTGAAGTCTATGGGACTATAACGTTCAAAAATACAAAAACGATAATTTTAAAGACCAATATTCAAGTTATTGTTGGAAAACGTCTTTAAGAACCCGGAAAAAAGCTTAAAAACCGGTCGTTTTTTCAGGAGCAGGACTCCTAAAAAAAATAACCGTTTTTAAAACTTATTTTTCCATTGATACATGTTCCCTCGGGCAAGACCCGGGTTCTCAAACACGTGTTTACAGGCATACTATAGACACCCAGCAGGTACAATATTTAAAGGAATTTTTCTTTTTTTTTTAAGATAAGCATCATTAAAATCACTGCTCCAGGAGCAGGGATTTTATTGATGCTTAAAAAAAAAAATTCCTTTAAATATTGTACCTGCTGGGTGTCTATACCTATGATAACGTCTTTAAATAGCACAATCACCTGCCTGCCAGTAAATTAGGAAAAACTGATCTATCTAAGCTATACAGTGTATAAATATATGTACAACTCCTAGGGTTGTATATATATCCTCTACACATTGTAAATTAAGCTAAACTGACTAGCCTGCCTGCCTGCTCTATCTAGCTATATAAAAAGACAATCTCTCTGTCTCTCTGACTGCTTTCATTAACAAGCCGAAACACACAACACGAGGCCGCCCAGCAGGCGGCCTTATATAGTGTGGGCGTGTGCTAAAGCCCTATGCTTGGCCAATCATCAGCGCGCAATGCCGCAGTGAATTATGGGCCGTTTTGCGTCACTCGAATTTGGCGCGAACGACAGCTTTTGTTCGAATTTCGTCGAACGTACGAACAGACAATGTTCGAGTCGAACATACGTTCGTATCGAACGCGAAGCTCATCCCTAATTAGCAGCAGTCATCCAGTTCCCAAGATGAGGATGGGAAAGTGTGCCAATCTCCCCCCATGCTCCCCACAACCTTCTTCCTATCAAAAACCCCAGCCACCCCCCCCCCCATTGGGTGGGGGATGCGAGGGATGGACCCAAAAAACACCAAAATGTTTGTAATGTTTGTGGCATGCAATAAAATAGTACAAATGTTTGTGGTACACTGCAGCTAACTGAAAAGTTTAAAATTGATGCACAAATATTAAGTGCCCCCTGAGTTGGTGGTCTCACTAAGAAGAAAAAAAACTGTGGTGGTGTCACTGGAAGGAAATATGCCCTTTGTCGGTGGTGTCACTGGATGGAATAATGGCCATGTGTCAGTGGTGTCACTGGCAGGAACATAAGTCCCTGAATCACTGGAAGCAAAACAATGTCCCTGCATTGGTGATTTCGCTGGAAGAAACACTATTACAATGCTTGTCCACCACCCCACCTTCTCAGTACATAACTTTTCCCTTAATTACAACCCCTCCACTTCAAAAACCCACCACTAGGGATGAGCTCAGACATGTTCACACTTGAGAAAGCCTGTCAAAGGCAACAGCCAATCATATGCAAGAGAAGACATTCCCCACCCTGCAGCCACATGTATACATGTTGGCTTTGACAGCTTCACAGCAGGATAGCTCAGATGGGTTCAGATGCATGCCCAAACACACCTGAGCTCATCATTACTCGCCCCCCCCCCCCATCCACCTCAATACAGCTCCCCTTCTCCCCATTAAATAACTCCCCTCCATCCCAGAACAGAGCTCTTCCACCCACCCAGTGTTGTCGATAGTGGGTGTGGGGGATATGGACTGCATCCAGGTCATACCTGCCAGAGGGGTGACATCCACTGGCGTAGCTACAGAGGTCGCAAGGGTCACAATTACAACCCTGCTCATTATTTCCTGTCACACTGTGCAACTGGGGAAAAGTAAACTCAGAGGGCCCAGGTCAGCTGGAAGTTGTAGTCTCTTCCTGGCAACAAGATGGGGTGCTGTTGTGAGGGATGGACTACAATTTCCCTGATGCTTTGTGTCTGTGTACAGTCATGGGATGCAGCACCAGAGCTGAAGGAGACTCATTCTGGGGATCTGTACAGTTCTTTGCTGGTGAAATGGGGCTGAAAGAGAGTTGAGTCTTTACTAAGGTGGGGGGTGACACCATGTACTAAAACACTGGAGGACACTAACCCTAGTGATGCCACTGCACCTATACCCAGTTACTTACCCACTTTGCAGTATGAGGGGCAGCCTTTTGACAGCCACTACTGCACTGAGGAGACTCTGTCACTTGGAGCATGCTGTCACTCTTATACAGAAGCTGGCAGAGAAGGCTGACTGCTACAAGTGACAGTGGTAAGCGCATGACTAATGGAAAAAAGCCCTGATTGGCAGCATCATGCAGATGGTTTGGCTGTCAAGCTGTCTGAGACATTAACCTGGAATAAATACCATAATACAGAATTTGAACACTTTTCTGACACTTAAAACAAACCTTTTCTGTTTCTGGGATTCAAAGTATTTAAAGTTGTTGTAAAACCTTACAAATATCCAGTGAAGTGACTGGCTTCAGTTTATACACAGAGGTAAAACAAATCCTCCTACATAAGTTGTACGTGTTTATCTACTTCATTCTTTCCCCTACATCCATTCATAGAGCAGATCTCTAAGCTCTGAAAAGCAGGGGGTGGGGGGCTTAAAGGGGTTGTAAAGGATTTTTTTTTCCCCCTAAACGGCTTCCTTTACCTTAGTGCAGTCCTCCTTCACTTACCTCATCCTTCGATTTTGCTTTTAAATATCCTTTTTTCTTCTGAGAAATCCCCACTTCCTGTTCTTCTGTCTGTAACTCACCACCATAATGCAAGGCTTTCTTCCTGGTGTGGAGAAAGCCTCTTGAGAGGGGAGGGGGCGAGCAGGAGGGTCAGGACACTCTCTACTTTGCAGATAGAGAAAGGAGCTGTGCGTTAGTGGTCGTCCTGACACTCCTGCTCGCCCCCTCCCCCCTCAAGAGGCTTTCTCCACTCCAGGAAGAATGCCTTGCATTACGATGTGGAGTTACAGACAGAAGAACAGGAAGTGAGGATTTCTCAGAAGAAATAAGGACATTAAAAAGAAAAATCGAAGGATGAGGTAAGTGAAGGAGGACTGCACTAAGGTAAAGGAAGCTATTTAGGGGAAAAAAATCCTTTACAATCCCCTTAAAGTTACATCAGTAAGGAGAACTCTGAGAGCTGATTGGAGGGAAGGGACAAGCCCCCTTCACACTGACGTGGCAAACTGGGGGTGTGCAGACCACACCGCCACTTTGCCTTGTGCTGTAAAGCACAAACTACATCTCTACGAGATAATGCCATGTTTAAGCTAAAAGATTTACTCACCATCATTCTCTACCCATCCATACCAATCAAGAGACATTACAACAGCTTGCTCTCATTCATCGCTCCCCAGCATCTCTGCTGCCGACGCCCTCTACAGGCAGTTTTATTAAGACAATAGATTTCACAGACCACCTCTGATTGGACAAGATCACAGCATGTGACCACAGGAAGTCATGTCACAGCATGTGACCTCCTCTACAGGAAGTGATGTCACAGCACAGATAAACCCTTCTAACAGGGATTCATTACAGTAATAACACAATATAATAGTACAATAACACAATATGATACAGAAATAATACAATAACTAATGAACACAGTTCCTGATAAGGGGAGCCTTTATGCAGCTGTATGCTCATACCATCATACTCATGTTGATCAGACAGAGATGACAAAAGCACACATCCGCCAAACCTATAGTGTGCCTGCAGAGTGATGCGTCACACAGGCGAATATCTGTGCATCACACAGGGGCCCTTGCGCCGGCGACACTCACTCTTCAAACACCCTTCTCCAAATCAGGAAGTGCATCTCAACCAGCCTCAGACTGCCCCAATCAGTTCTAATTAGAGCGGGTTGGGGAAGTGTCAAGACTGGGTGCCAATATGGCAACAATACATATTAAATACATCTTCAAATTTCCACCACAACACAGCACAGAGGAACAGAGCTGAGGCTGTCAATCACAGACTGTTCCCTCCCCTGTCAACATTTCTCTCTTGGTGTCAGGAAAACTCATCAGAAGTGACTTATGCTTATAGCAGAGTAACAAAGCAGCAGACAGAAATGAGGCGTAGTGCTCTGGATTGAGACAAGCACATACTATAGAGGGATATGCTTTGTTTATATTTCATGTCTGAGGTTTACAACCACTTTAAATCACATTTTTCTTGCAAGTTCAGATGCACATTGCAAGTTAATGAAAATCAATTATAAAAGAAAAAATCTGGCAGGTAAGCTGCACAAAAGGGGTGGGGCAGCACAACGTAACAAAAAAAGTAAAGAAAACAAGTTGTAATTAAATATCCAAAGTAATATCAAGCTGTTCCACGTCATTAAAGCCTCACTTTCTGCTCCTGGTCTCAAGCTGTTCTTTCTTTCCTGGTTACTCATATAGTTCACGATGTAAAAATGTGGTCTATTAGTCGTTAGTTAACTGAGCCTTGGACTGTTACAGCAAATATTAGCACTAAGCTTAGACATAGACAAATATCACTGGGAGTCACACTGACGTCTCCATGTACATATCTTCTTCTCATACTATTCTATCTCTGTAACAAACATTTACTTCAACAGTCAAGCAGTGATACAAACTCTGCCAACAGAACTATTGGTTTTATATACATCTTTACATTATAAACATCTATAAGACAAGGAGCCTCCTACAGTACACAGCATAGCCCAGCTTGCCCCCAGGATGTAGAACTGGTCAATGTACGCCAGTGGTGAAAGGGTATGGTAAAGCCCAGCTTCAACCCCAACATTTTACTTCATCAGATTATAAAGCACCTGATTGGCTTAAAGGGGTAGTAAAGGTTTGTCTTTTATTTTCTAAGTAGGTTCCTATAAGCTAGTGCATTGTTGGTTCACTTACCTTTTCCTTCCCTTTCCCTTCTAAAAATGTTTTTCTTTGTTTGAATTTCTCTCTTCCTGTTTCTCCTCAGTAAGCTTTCCGCTATAATCTGAGCGTTGGAAAGTAATTTAGAACAGTTTACTGAGGAGGAACAGGAAGTGAGAAATTCAGACAAAGAAAACAAAGTAAAAAAACATTTAGAAGGGAAATTGAAGGAAAAGGTAAGTGAACCAACAATGCACTAGCTTAAAGAGGATGTAAACCCACTCTCATCAATTCTAAACTACTGCCATGGTGCTGTTCTATAAGGATGTACATGCCTCCTGCATGTATCCTTACCTGTGAAATGTCCCCCATTTTGCTGTTTAAACCCCCCAAAAAGTCCAGAATCGTGGGCAGGTCTGTTGTTCGGCGCTCGGTGGGCGGAGTCATGATGTCAGCAGACTCCCGCCCACCTCTACACTCCCCTTGGCCAGAGCGTGCACAAGACAGGAGAGCGCATTCTGGGCAATAACAGAGCGCGCTCACGGCCCCCCTGTCAGCTCACATTGATGTCCTATGACAATCGGGGATGATTGCTGCGACGGGACAGCTGTGAGCACCGACACCCTGCATGGCTTTTCATCATCTGCTTCTCCTCCTCCCTCCCACAGCTTTCACCTAAGTCATGCAGGGGGGATCGGTGATCACAGCTGTCCCATCGTACCGATCATCCCCGAGTGTCTACTGTTCTCCTCCACCCCCATGTCATCCCCCTCCCCTGATGTTGTCCCTCTCCATGTGTCCACACACCCACCCCAACTCATCCTGCTCCGTGTGTCACACTCCCCCCCCCGCGCCGTGTCTTCAACCGCCGCCCCCCCCCCCGTCCTGATCCGTGTGTCTCTCTCGTCCCCCGCAGCCATCGCAGGCTTCTCTCTCCTCTCCTGCAGGCTGCGAGGGGGGGCAGGGGGGGGTCTGTCAGGATGGAGAGCAGAAACAGGACACAGAGCATTCGTTACTGAGCGCTGTGCGTCCTGTGATAACTGAGCAGAGTAACCTGTGTGTTACTCTGCTCAGTTTATGAATGGAGGGAGACGCTGTCTTCTATCCATTCATCTTCTGTGCAGAGAAAAGGACTGGGGAATGAATGTCCTCTGTCCCTTACTCTGTCTCAAATGGGAGATGTCAGGGGTCTCTGTTTAGACCCCTGACATGTCACCGAAGCCCCCAACAGGGCTGATAGTAAAAAAAAAAAAAAAAAAATAATAAAATGAAATTGGAAAAAAAAACAACTGACACAACAACCGCCCCCCCCCCCCATACTGACACCAACCACTACCCCACTGACACCATAGGAATTGAGCCGTCGTATCTTAGGGAGTATATGCAACGTGATTTTGAGCATGCGCGCGCATGCGCGCGCATGCGCCGTTCGTTCGGCCATTCATTTGCATGGGGTCACGCTTAATTTAAATAGATCACGCCCACCTTCTTCCTACATTGAATTAGGCGGGCTTACGCCGGCCAATTTATGCTACGCCGCCGCAACTTACAGAGCAAGTGCTTTGTTAATACTGTTCTTGCCTCTCTATGTTACGTCGGCGTAGCGCATATGAGATGCGCTACGCCCGCACAAATATACGCCGCCCTACGTGAATCTGGCCCAATATATTTAACTGATTCCTTTTAAAAACAATTGAAAATAGATAGAAATCAATCATATAATGTACCTGTAGTTTCTAGCTTCGTTTGCATGCTGTTTCCTCCCTTACAGGGCATACAGAGCCATAGAGCAAGGATGGTTAGGAAAACTAAACTGGAAACTAGACACACAGTAATCACACCTCCTTAAAGTTAGTGACCACAGAGAGAAAGCTCCCAGCACTGTGGTGACAACCAGGAAGTGTGGAGATCAGAGGAGAATTACAGCAACTTGAGAGCAAAAACGAACAATGAGGACATGAAAACAGCACTGCATTAAGGTAAAGGAAGCTATTTAAAGCGGAGGTTCACCCTGAAAATCAACTATCTGCCATTAGATCCAGCATACTGCTGACATCTGCAGTATGCTGTTTTTTTTTTGTTTTTTTTCTGTACTTATCATTTTATCAGGCTTCTTATCCGCCTCCGAGCAGGGATTCCTGCGGGGAATACGCGTTCCTAAGACAAGGTGTAGTTGATTGTGACACTCGGCTGTTTACGGCGCTATACGGCGCCTGCGCCTGCCGTGTAGAGCTGACTGCGCAGGCGCCGTAAGTTGCCGAGTGTCACTTCGGGTATTTTCGGATGGCGTGACGCGCTTTACCTGCACGTCAAGCGTAGATGCTTGTCTTAGGAATGCCTATTCCCCGCAGGAATCCCCGCTTGGAGCCGGATAAGAAGCCTGATAAAACGATAAGTACAGAAAAAAAAAACAGCATACTGCAGATGTCAGCAGTATGGCCTGCTTTAGGCTAGATTCACACCTAGGCATTTTTAGTGCTTTTTGCATTTTTCAGATTTGCACTACAGAACATCTTAAATAGCAAACCATGTTATATGGACTGCAGTGCAAATCTGCAAAATGCACTAAAGATACATAGGTGTGAATCCAGCCTAAGAGAAGCCTCTAGAATAGGTGACATTGCAGCCCTTATGGATTTCCATTTATTGGCACACTTACTGGGAATATAAAGTGCATTAAGCAAAGCAATATTTAGACACCAATAAACAAATATTCCTAAACCTTAATCCATGTGCTTGATAATCTCATTATATGGGTGTGCACTACATTCCCACACTCATCTTTGCCAATTGCCTATATTATTATTGGCTGGGATTCATGTCCTTAGCATGGTTCAGGTAATAAATCTGATGTTCCATTGTTTATAGGTTGTAAAGAGCTTAACCACTAAACAGCTTCTTGTCCCTCAGGGCTCCAGCTGGGGGATCTCTGCACAGGGGGGGATCTCTGCACTGGGGGGATCTCTGCACTGAGGGGGATCTCTGCACTGGGGGGGATCTCTGCACTGGGGGGGATCTCTGCACTGGGGGGGATCTCTGCACTGGGGGGGATCTCTGCACTGGGGGGATCTCTGCACTGGGGGGGATCTCTGCACTGAGGGAGATCTCTGCACTGAGGGAGATCTCTGCACTGGGGGGGGGATCTCTGCAATGGGGGGGATCTCTGCAATGGGGGGGATCTCTGCACTAGGGGTGCCACTCCTACCTGGATTCCTCATTTATTTCATTTTTTGGAAAATGCAACAAGAAGAATGGGAACTGTTATAGCTGTTGGGGTTACGCGGTAAGACTCCAAGGAGGTGCTACTAGGTGGACCAACCATTTAAAGAAAAGTTGGCTGTTAAAACAGTATTGTGCCTATATTTGCTTTTCACTTTTATTTATTTGCTACCAAGACTACATTGTGTTTTCTTACACAATGAAGCTGGCTACAACCTACAGTGTAGGTCTGATTTACGAAAGTGTGAAGCAGAATTCATTTAGTCAACTTCATGTTTTCAGTGACGAAAACTAAACAAAAATAACATTTTAATTAAGTAAATTGACAAATACTATGATGAAAATCAATACCAATTTACGTCAACAAACAAAAAAGGAATTTAAATGTGAGGGAAAGAATGTTTACCCTCCTGATTGCTTTCCTCAAAGCTCCACCTGTCTGTTAACCACTTCCCTACCCATGTATGACATCTGCAGGGGGATCTCCAATCCTGGGCGGGCGTCATATGACATCCTGCGCTTTCCCGGCTGTCTAGAAGGTGCGCGGCCGACGTGTCACTCGAGAGCCGGTGCGCGTGCCAGGGACGTGGATCCTTCTGTGAGAGGAGACAGATCGTGTGTTCCTAGTACAGAGGAACACCGATCAGTCTCCTCGCCTTTTGAGTCCTCTCCCCCTACAGTTAGAATCACTCCCTAGGGAACATATTAACACCTTGATCGCCCCCTAGTATTAACCCTTTTTCCTGCCAGTCACATTTACACAGTAATCAGTGCAGTTTTAGAGCACTAATCGCTGTATAATTGTGAATGGTCCCAAAAACGTGTCAAAAGGGTCCATCGCAATTTCACGGCCACAATAAAAATTGCAGATCGCCACCATAACTAGTAAAAAAAAAAAAAAAAAAAAAAATGCCATATATCTATCCCCTATTTTGTAGACGCTATAACTTTTGTGCAAACCAATCAATATTCGCTTATTGCGATTTTTCTTTTTTTTTTTTTAACAAAAATATGTAGAAGAATACGTATCGGCCTAAACTCAGGATTTTTTTTGATATTTATTAAATCAAAAAGTAAGAAATATATATATTTTTTAAATTGTCGCTCTTTTTTTGTTTATAGCGCAAAAAATAAAAAACGCAGAGATGATAAAATATCACCAAACAAAAGCTCTATTTGTGTGGGGAAAAACAAAGATTTAATTTGGGTACAGTGTTGCATGACTGCGCAATTGTCATTCAAAGTGCGACAGCGCTAAAAACTAAAAATTGGTCTGGGCAGGAAGGGGGTGAAAATGCCCTGTATTGAAGCGGTTAAGTAAATTGGCGAATACTATAACGAAAATCAATGCCAGTTTTCGTTAACAAGGCTTTTAAATGTGAGGAAGAGACGTTTAGCCTCCTCAACGTTTGCTTTCCTCGAAGCTCCACCTATCTGTTAATCACTTCTCTACCCACGTATAGTCATCTGACGTCCACAAGAGGGATCTCCCATCCTGCGCGCTTGCCATATGACGTCCTGGGCTTGCCTGCCCGTCTAAGGGGCGCACGCCCACCACGTCACTCAGGAGCCACTGCGCGTGCCCGGCGGTGTCTTTCAGGCACCCGCGATTACCTGAAACAGAGCCAGAGACGTGGATCTGTCCGTGAGAGGAGACAGATTGTGTGTTCCCAGTACAGAGGAACATTGATTGGTCTCCTCCCCTTGTGCGTCCCCTCCCCCTACAATTAGAATCACTCCCACTCACTGAATTGCATTTATGTAGGAGCTGCATTGTCACCCTAGGCTGTTCACACATGATTTTAAATAAAGACCATTCTATAGGGCCAGGAGTAGGTCATCAAATGCAACATGCCAGACTAACCCCCCACCACCACGTCCCTTATGATGAGTGGGTTGTTTATTCTCAGCATGCGGACCCACAAACCCCATATGAAATCTTGTGACGTCTGCCCCTCTTGGGACCCTTGTCCCAGCTCTTGTTTTTGGTAATTAAGAGGTTAACCTGGCAGGACTGATAACACTGATTTATATTTCAGTGCGGCAGAGTAGAAAAGATACAAACTCATTGGATTTCTGGCAATGTAACATTGTTGTTACTTTGTATTTACTTTGGTTCTTTTATCTGCAGATTAATGTTGACCTTTAATCTGCAAAATATGTCAGTTAAAACAGCCTTACAAGCTAATATGTTTTTTTAATTAACTTGTTCCCAGTTAACCCCTTATTACCAATTAGTTATCCCTAATTATCCATAATTAACCCCTCACCCTCCTTTTCATACCTATATTTAACTCCTTGCCGACCGCTGCACAACTATATACAACAGGCAGAATGGCACGGCTGGGCAGATCAACGTAAATCTACATCACCTTTAAGGCCCGGGGTTGCGAGCGTGCGCGCCTGCTGCAAGCTCCGTCACTCTGACCAAGGGTCCCGCAGACTAGATGTCCGCCAGAAGTCCCACGATCGTCTCACTGAGAGGAAGAATGGGGAAATGCTAATGTAAAGAAGCATTTCCCCATTTTGCCTAGTGACAGGACACTGATCACAGCTCCCTGTAATCAGTGTCATGTCACATTTACACAGTGCATTTTTATAGCAAGAGGAAGGGAGTAACCGCTCCAGGTAGGTAATTTGAACAATAAGCAACTGTTTAGGAGATCAAGGGTGCCGGCAATGCATGAGGCAAATTGTTGAGGAAAAAAAGATGGACAGACGCACTCCAAAAAACGTTAGGTTGTCTGTAATGTAAAAAATGAAAAAATACATTACAAAAACCAGCAGAAAATGGGAATAGCAGCCTTCGCGTTTCACACTACAGATCAGTGCCTAACGACTTAACCCCCGGACCATATTGCTGTCCAAAGACCAGAGCACTTTTTGCGATTCGGCACTGCGTCGCTTTAACTGACAATTGCGTGGTCGTGCGATGTGGCTCCCAAACAAAATTGGCATCCTTTTCTTCCCACAAATAGAGCTTTCTTTTGGTGGTATTTGATCAAATCTGCGGTTTTTATTTTTTGCGCTATAAACAAAAATAGAGCGACAATTTTGAAAAAAAAATATTTTTTACTTTTTGCTGTAATAAATATCCCCCAAAAATATATAAAAAAACGTTTTTTTTCTCCAGTTTAGGCCGATACGTATTCTTCTACTTATTTTTATTTTTTTAAATCGCAATAAGTGTTTGATTGGTTTGCGCAAAAGTTATAGCGTTTACAAAATAGGGGGTATTTTTATGGCATTTTTATTAATATTTTTTTTTTACTAGTAATGGCGGCACTGCGACATTATAGCGGACTTCGGACACTTTTGACACATTTTTGGGACCAATGGCATTTTTATAGCGATCAGTGCTATAAAAATGCATTGGATTACTATAAAAATGCCACTGGCAGTGAAGGGGTTAACACTAGGGGGCGGGGAAGGGTTTAGGTATGTTCCTGGGTGTGTTCCAACTGTATGGGGGGGTGGCCTCACTAGAGGAAATCACTGATCTTCTGTTCATACATTGTATGAACAGAAGATCAGCATTTCCCCACTGACAGGACCGGGAGCTGTGTGTTTACACACACAGCTCCCGGTCCCAGCTCTGTAACGAGCAATCGCGGATGCCTGTCGGCGATCGCGCCTGCCGGGCACGCGCACAGGACTCGGGGGCGAGCGAGGGCATGCCCGACAGCACATGCGCCCCTAGTGACCTGCGAGAAAGCTGACGTAGAGCTACGGGCTCTCGCGCAGGGGAGCCAACCTGCCGCCGTAAAACGACGGCGGCAGGTCTGCAAGTAGTTAATCATGACCTAGCCATGATTAAGCACAGATCTGTAGTGTGAAACGCGTAGACTGCTGTCCATCCCTTTTTCTTCAACAATTTGCATTTTTATAGCACTGATTCAAATTTCGTCCAAACACTGCCGTGAGTTTTTAAAGGTGGTGGTGGGGAGGGGGGGGGGGATGTCAAACTACCTTACAGGTGTAATGCCTGTACCCCCCTGATGGCGGCCCTGCCCATAGGTAGAAGTCTAAAAAGTGGGTTTACAACTATGGCTTTTAAGCACCTCCCACTGCCAGAGCAGGCCACACCCATAATTCGCTACAGCATGCTATGTGCCCTGAATCATCCGTATTCTTTGAGTGCCCACCCAGGGGTACCCCAGGTCTTTCCCAATCCTAGCAATGCACTTGGGCGACGTCTTCAGAATCAAGAACTATAAAAGACAACTACAGATAGAGATACACTTTGAAATGATCTGTCATGGAAAGTTATATCCCTGATGAAGCACATCCTGACTTTTCCAGCAGGGAAGATCAAACACTGATCACCCGGAGCAGCCTCAGTAAATCTGGCACTCAAAAATAATAATCTTTTTTGATCATTGGTAACACTGGCAGAAACCTCCCTGTTTGTTTATTCCCAGTAAGCGGGTCCACCCAGTGAACACACACACTGATTACATACACAGGAGTGCAAACATTTGTTCTGTAAAGGATTACCATGGACTTTCCACACTCAGTATGTGCAGCTAAAGAAGGATAAAGAAAGTACAAACTAAAATACCTGATTCCATGTTAACAATACTATGAACTATAAATGAAGAGAGATTAAAGTGATATTAAAAGCAAACATTTATTAGATTGCAGCTTACCAAATACTTAAATGTGATAGCTGCATTCGTTTTCTTTTTTTAGACTTTCTGCTATATTTCTATGGTGATTTGGAGAGTAAAGCCACACGATGCGATTGTTGGCAGGGGATAATCTGACCGTTAGTACACTCCTTCTGACAATTGTTGTCTAACTTTCGACCAACAAATGTAGGCTGGCTGGCTGGCTAGTAAATTTTCGGCCGCCAACGGCCTGTTGTCTGGTTTTCCGATGGTCAGTACACAAATCCATCACACAAAAGTCAAATGTACAAACACGCATGCTCGGAATCAATGCTCACCAAACACAAAATTAGCAGAAGGAGCCCAAACAGTAGCGGTGCGTCCATAAGGGCACACGGGCACGGCCCTCTCTCTCACCAATGAATAGATTCATGCATTGCATGATTTGAATTACAGTGGTGGGGGGGGGGGGGGTGTTTTTGAAGCACCCAGCTGTGTTAAAAATGCGAATGAATATTCGCTTACCTAACACTGAATCGCCTCTCCGCCAATTGTCTGTTACCCATCACCTGATTGGCTGAAACAGCAGGCACTATCAGTCGTCCAATCATAGTAGAGGATAGGAATAGAGGAGGATGGGAGAAGACATTGAGGAGCCTGGTAGACACTGCTCGCCATCACCCGCTGCCCCACCGAGACAGGGTAAGTGCCAGGCAGAAGCACGGTGCTGAATCAGATGAGGACAGGTAAGTAAAAAGAGGGGGGGGGGGGTTCCGATACCTTAAAGCGGTTGTAAACCCACATAAATTATTATTTATTTTTTTACTCCTGCAAAGGAAAAGCCATAATGAGCTAATATGCACCGCATATTAGCTCATTATGAAATACTTACCTTGGAACGAGGTAAGAGGAACTTACCTGGTCCACGCCGAGCGAGATGTCCTCTTGCCTGGCGTGTCTTCCGGGTATCGCCGCTCCAGCGCTGCGATTGGCTGGAGCCGCGATGTCGTCACTCCTGCACGCGGGAGTTTTCAATTGGGCAAGGTCCGGCGGCTGCCGGTCCTTTAGCTGAGAATCCCCCCTGCGCATGCGCCGCTGCAATCAGCGGCGCATTGCGAGGGGAATATCTCCTAAACCGTACAGGTTTAGGAGATATTCTTCTTACCTACAGGTAAGCCTTATTATAGGCTTACCTGTAGGTAAAAGTCAAAAAAAGAGTTTACAACCACTTTAATGCAAGGTAAAAAAATGTTTAGGCTTTACATCCACTTTAAGGCTGGCATGGATGTCTTGAATTTCAGCCCAAACCTGCTGAACCACCTAAAGCTCTTTTGACACCACCCAGTGACTTCAAATCAGATGCAATCACTAAGCAGGTATTGTGACAGCTGCAAGTAAACTTTGTAAATACTTTCCTGGTTTATGAAACATCTGATTAGTTATTGTCTCTTACAGGTTAAATTTTTTTTTGCTGAAATGAAAGTTTACAGGGTGTAGAGACATAATAGTTAACTGATTCCTTTTAAAAACGATTAAAAATAGATAAAAAATCAATCATATAATGTACCTGCAGTTTCTAGTTTCGTTTTTGCATGTTTCCTGCTTCTGTAATGTACAGAGCCACAGAGCCAATACGGGGCATTGATGATTTGGAAAACGATACTGATTGGTGCTGTGGGGTTTTAGACACACAGTAATCACACCTCCTTGATTAGTGATCACAGAGAAAAAGCTCCCAGTACTGTGGTCATTAGGAAACAGACAACCAGGAAGTGTGGAGATCAGAGAAGAATTACAGCGACTTGAGATCAAAAACGAACAATGAGGACATGAAAACAGCACTGCATTAAGGTAAAGGAAGCTATTAAGATAAAAAAATCCTTTACAAACCCTTTAAAGCCCAAGTCAGACTTTGTGATTAATTTTTGTAATGACATTATACACATTAGATGATCTGTTGTTCTTTTATTTTATTTTATTTATTTATTTTAACTGCCAAGTGCTGCAGAAAGGATTAAAAAATCTATGCTGGCATCAGGTAGGCGAGTAGGACCACTACTCCAACACACAAAGCAGTGACCCGGCTCTCCAGCAGTCCAATGAGCCCCCTGAACAATACAGTACAATTTTCTAACACTTCACTGACTACATGTGAGCATAAAAATATGTAAAGGCATCTCTTCCATCAGTGCTGTCAGACCTTGACTGCTGTATGTGACCCATTTCTTCCATTCCACGTGTGCAGCCTAATCCATCATAGACGACACAGGAAATACTTTCCTTTCTTAGAAAGTCATCTGTTCTTACATTCCAGACTAAATGCCATTACACCATCACTGCCGTCTTTTTACAGTCCATGAGTGTCACGTCTGATGATCGTACAGGCTGACTCCCTTTTCCTTCCTAGGAATACTAACATGATGAGGAATTCTTTAATAGAGCAATGCAAAAAAAAAAGCATTGGTGAAGTGCAAGGTGCAGTAAACTATAGAAGCACTTTGCTCTAATCTGTCCTCTATGCCCCATACACACTATTAGATTTTCTGCAGATTTTTGTCTTCAGATTTACCAAAACCATGTAGTGCAATGGCCTGCCTGATTGCATACAAATTGAAACTCTTATGCCGCGTACACACGGTCGGACTTTTGACCGGGCAAAGCTCTGTCAAAAATTCTGACGGAAAAATAGAGAACCTTTTCTCCATCTAAGTCCATCGGAAATTCCGACGGAAAAATAGAGAACCTGCTCTCTATCTAAGTCTATCGGAAAATCAGACGGAAAAATATAAAACCTGCTCTCTATCTAAGTCGATCGGAAATTCCGACGGAAAATTAGAGAACCTGCTCACTATCTAAGTCTGTCGGAAATTCCGACGGAAAAATAGAGAACCTGCTCTCTATCTAAGTCTGTCGGAAATTCAGATGGAAAAATAAAGAACCTGCGCTCTATCTAAGTCCGTCGAAAATTCCGAGGGAAAAATAGAGAACCTACCTGCTCTCTATCCAAGTTTGTTGGAAATTCCGACGGAAAAATAGAGAACCTGCTCTCTATCTAAGTCCATCGGAAAATCAGACGGAAAAATAGAGAACCTGCGCTCTATCTAAGTCTGTTGGAATTTCCGAAGGAAAAATAGAGAACCTGCTCTCTATTTAAGTCCATTGGAAAATCAGACGGGAAAATAGAGAACCTGCTCTCAATCTAAGTCCGTCGGAAATTCAGACGGAAAAATAGAGGACCTGCTCACTATCTAAGTCCATCGGAAATTCAGATGGAAAAATAGAGAACCTGCTCTCTATCTAAATCCATCGGAAATTCCGACGGAAAAATAGAGAACCTGCTCTCTATCTAAGTCTATCGGAAATTCAGACAGAAAAATAGAGAACCTGCTCTCTATCTAAGTCTATCGGAAATTCAGACAGAAAAATAGAGAACCTGCTCTCTATCTAAGTCCATCGGAAATTCCGAGGGAAAAAGAGAGAACCTGCTCTCTATCTAAGTCCGGTGAAAATTCAGACGGAAAATTAGAGAACCTGCTCTCTATTTAAGTCTGTCGGAAATTCAGATGGAAAAATAGAGAACCTGTTCTCTATCTAAGTCTGGCTAAAATTCAGATGGAAAAATAGAAAACCTGCTCTCTATCTAAGTCTGTTGGAAATTCCGATGGAAAATTAGAGAACCTGCTCTCTATTTAAGTCTGTCGGAAATTCAGATGGAAAAATAGAAAACCTGCTCTCTATCTAAGTCTGTTGGAAATTCCGATGGAAAAATAGAGAACCTGCTCTCTATTTAAGTCTGTCGGAAATTCAGATGGAAAAATAGAGAACCTGTTCTCTATCTAAGTCTGGCTAAAATTCAGATGGAAAAATAGAGAACCTGCTCTCTATCTAAATCCATCGGAAATTCCGACGCAAAATTAGAGAACCTGCTCTCTATCTAAGTCCATCGGAAATTCCGACGGAAAAATAGAGAACCTGCTCTCTATCTAAGTCTATCGGAAATTCAGACAGAAAAATAGAGAACCTGCTCTCTATCTAAGTCCATCGGAAATTCCGAGGGAAAAAGAGAGAACCTGCTCTCTATCTAAGTCCGGTGAAAATTCAGAGGGAAAAATAGTGAACCTGCTCTCTATCTAAGTCCGTCGGAAATTCCGACGGAAAATTAGAGAACCTGCTCTCTATTTAAGTCTGTCGGAAATTCAGATGGAAAAATAGAAAACCTGCTCTCTATCTAAGTCTGTTGGAAATTCCGACGGAAAAATAGAGAACCTGCTCTCTATTTAAGTCTGTCGGAAATTCAGATGGAAAAATAGAGAACCTGTTCTCTATCTAAGTCCGGCGAAAATTCAGATGGAAAAATAGAAAACCTGCTCTCTATCTAAGTCTGTTGGAAATTCCGACGGAAAAATAGAGAACCTGCTCTCTATCTAAGTCCGTCGGAAATTCAGATGGAAAAATAGAGAACCTGCTCTCTATCTAAATCCATCGGAAATTCCAACGGAAAATTAGAGAACCTGCTCTCTATCTAAGTCCGTTGGAAATTCCGACGGAAAAATAGAGAACCTGCTCTCTATCTAAGTCCGTTGGAAATTCAGACGGAAAAATAGAGAACCTGCTCTCTATCTAAGTCCATCGGAAATTCCGACGGAGAAATAGAGAACCTGCTCTCTATCTAAGTCTATCGGAAATTCAGACAGAAAAATAGAGAACCTGCTCTCTATCTAAGTCCATCGGAAATTCCGAGGGAAAAAAAGAGAACCTGCTCTCTATCTAAGTCTATCGGAAATTCCGACGGAAAAATAGAGAACCTGCTCTCTATCTAAGTCCGTCGGAAATTCAGATGGAAAAATAGAGAACCTGCTCTCTATCTAAATCCATCGGAAATTCCGACGGAAAATTAGAGAACCTGCTCTCTATCTAAGTCCGTTGGAAACTCAGACGGAAAAATAGAGAACCTGCTCTCTATCTAAGTCCGTTGGAAATTCAGACGGAAAAATAGAGAACCTGCTCTCTATCTAAGTCCATCGGAAATTCCGACGGAAAAATAGAGAACCTGCTCTCTATCTAAGTCTATCGGAAATTCAGACAGAAAAATAGAGAACCTGCTCTCTATCTAAGTCCATCGGAAATTCCGAGGGAAAAAGAGAGAACCTGCTCTCTATCTAAGTCCGGTGAAAATTCAGAGGGAAAAATAGTGAACCTGCTCTCTATCTAAGTCCGTCGGAAATTCAGACGGAAAATTAGAGAACCTGCTCTCTATTTAAGTCTGTCGGAAATTCAGATGGAAAAATAGAAAACCTGCTCTCTATCTAAGTCTGTTGGAAATTCCGACGGAAAAATAGAGAACCTGCTCTCTATCTAAGTCCGTCGGAAATTCAGATGGAAAAATAGAGAACCTGCTCTCTATCTAAATCCATCGGAAATTCCGACGGAAAATTAGAGAACCTGCTCTCTATCTAAGTCCGTTGGAAACTCAGACGGAAAAATAGAGAACCTGCTCTCTATCTAAGTCCGTTGGAAATTCAGACGGAAAAATAGAGAACCTGCTCTCTATCTAAGTCCATCGGAAATTCCGACGGAAAAATAGAGAACCTGCTCTCTATCTAAGTCTATCGGAAATTCAGACAGAAAAATAGAGAACCTGCTCTCTATCTAAGTCCATCGGAAATTCCGAGGGAAAAAGAGAGAACCTGCTCTCTATCTAAGTCCGGTGAAAATTCAGAGGGAAAAATAGTGAACCTGCTCTCTATCTAAGTCCGTCGGATATTCAGACGGAAAATTAGAGAACCTGCTCTCTATTTAAGTCTGTCGGAAATTCAGATGGAAAAATAGAAAACCTGCTCTCTATCTAAGTCTGTTGGAAATTCCGACGGAAAAATAGAGAACCTGCTCTCTATCTAAGTCCGTCGGAAATTCAGATGGAAAAATAGAGAACCTGCTCTCTATCTAAGTCCGGCGAAAATTCAGAGGGAAAAATAGAGAACCTGCTCTCTATCTAAGTCCGTCGGAAATTCCGACAGAATAGAGAACCTGCTCTCTATTTAAGTCTGTCGGAAATTCAGATGGAAAAATAGAGAACCTGCTCTCTATCTAAGTCCGTCGGAAATTCCGACAGAATAGAGAACCTGTTCTCTATCTAAGTCCGGCGAAAATTCAGATGGAAAAATAGAAAACCTGCTCTCTATCTAAGTTCGTCGGAAATTCCGACAGAAAAAGTCAGATGGGCCATACACACGGTCGGAATATCCGATGAAAAGCGTCCATCTGACTTTTTCCATCAGACATTTCGACCGTGTGTATGTGGCTGTAAAAGTTCAGTTTTTTGGTTTTTAAAATAACAAGCATGTCATACTTACCTCCACTGTGTAGTTCATTTTGCACAGAGTGGCCCCCGATCCTCCAGTTGTGGGGTCCCACGGCGGCTCTCGCGACTCCTCCTCGCAATAGATAACCCCCTCTGGGAAGCTCTCAACTTGCAGGCACGCTCCCGTGTCATCAGGTAAGTAAAATGGGGGCTTGGGGATGCCGGACACAGCAAGGTGTTTTTTCACCTCAATGCATAGGATGCATTAATCTCCCTGGCGGTATTCCCGAGTCTGGCTCGGGGTGGAAATCCAGTATCATTAGCGGTATCCCTGAGCCAGACTCGGGATCGCATCGCAGTATCCAGGCGAAATTTACTTACCTTGTCCCCTGGATCCTGCGATGTCTCCCCGCTGTGTGAGCAAGCTGTCTCCTCGCTCGATTCACACCCTGAGTGCCACCGAGCTCTGTTCCCAGCAATGTTACAACGCACAGGGGCAGAGGTCGGCACCAAATTCAAAAAAATAAAAACACAGTACACATACAGTAATCTTACGGATTACAGTACTGTATGTAAATAATTACACACCCCCTTTGTCCCTAGTGGTCTGTCCAGTGCCCTGCATGCAGTTTTATATTATAAAGACTATTCTTTCTGCCTGGAAACTGGAGATTGTCCATAGCAACCAAAAAGTGCCACTTTATGTCAAAAGTAGTTTTACATCGATAATAAATTAGAATCACTTGCAGAATTAAGCGATAGCGATTTGTGGGGAAATTCATCATCAAACACTAAATCTAATGACAGCGAAAATTCTGTGCCCATTGCAGTCTCACTGTGCCCAAATTCTTGACAGGCATCCATTTTTTTTAAAGCTTCCTCCTGGCGTTCCGTGATAGGCATTTGACACTGTGTTTCGCCTATCACGGATGTTCTCTCATCCTCGGACAAAGGACGTCCGTGATTGGCAGAACACTGAACACAGTGTCTAGTGGGAAACTGAGTCCGAGGATGAGAGGACCTCTGTAATAGGCGGAACACAGTGTCAAATGCCTATCACGGAACGCCAGGAGGAAGCCGCGACTTTTAGAAAAATGGACGCTTGTCAAGAATGCAGGTACACTGACTCATATAAGACGAGGGGGGTATTTTCAGTTCTAAAAAAAGGCTGAAAAACTTGGCTTATACTAGAGTATATATAGTATTCCCCTTCCAAAAAAATCTGCCTCCGAAGTCTAGAGAAATATTGGAGTGAGGAATAATGTGATATTCCCTATGCCACCCACAATCAGGGCTGTTAAAAGAAGTACAGCCAGCCCTTCTGTACTAGGCCTGGGCCCCATCAGCTCAAAAGGGGGGCCAGGGCACCTGTGGAACAGGAGGTATAGCTGTACTGTCTTATTGCAGACACAGATCCTCTTATGCCCCCCCTGCTGTCCTGCCAGCTTCTCCTCTTCTTTCTCTCTCCAACTGCACTGCAGGGGGATTGGTTGTAGCACATGCGCCCCTTACATCTGCTCTCCAGGCCTCCCTGTGTGCACCTTTCCCCCACAGGGCTGCCAGCTTCCCTCCTCTTCTCTCTCACCAGCAGCTGCTGTGGGCACACAGGGGGATGTTTCAAGATGGAGAGTGAGGGACGGGGCCAGTAAATATATCATTTTTTGGCTCCTTTGTTTCCTGAATGAACACAGTGAGCGATCATTACCAATCACTCCTGTGCCCATTTATCAGTGAAGCAGTGTTTACTATGCCTCTGTTTCTGAGCAGGAAGCCTTCGGAGCGCTTCCTATTCATTCATCTGTGCAGTTGAGGTTACAGAGAAAAAGGACTGATAAATCTATGTCCTCGGTCAGTTTCAGACAGGGGAAAGGGGCCCTGTCAGGAAGGCTGTATGGGGCCCATGATTGCACAATGCAGGGATGTCTTAATAGCATCATGGGCCCCTGGGCAAAGTAATGCACTGGGGCAAGGGTCAAGTCCTGGGGAAAAAAGTGTGGGAACTCCCACCCAAGATCCATTCCCCCACCAAAAAAAAAAAGATACGCTCATATGCATAATTACTAAATCGATCCACTGTACCTTAGTAATCCTTTATGTTACTGGCCGCTTCCTGTATATGGATTCATCGGGTAGTGTGCGGGTATTCCGTCACTTCCTCAATGCCGCAATGTCTCCTGGGAGCTTTTATCAATATTCCCAGGAGACATTGCGGAGGCCTGCCACAAGTTATCGCGGGATTTAGAAAGAACTTTAAAGAGGAGTTCCACCCTAAAAATTAAGTTTCCCTTAATCCCCTCCCCCTTACATGCCACATTTGGGGGGGGGGAGTGGGGGCTTCAGTAGGAGTGGGACTTCCTGTCCCACTTCCTGCTTCCGCCGAGGGGCTGGTAAGGCGATTAAGACTAATCGCCTTACTGCAGCCCCTCCCTTTGGCGATCGTCTAGGACACTGACAGGTCCTAGACGATCGCCTGTCCAATCAACGGCGAGCCGCGACGCGCGCGCATGCGCAGTGTGGCTCGCGCATGCGCAGTGGGTGCCCGGCCGTGAAGCCGAAGGCTGTCACGGCTGGGTGCCCACAATCGCAATGAGGATGTCGGCCGGGGAGGGGGGGAGAGGAGCGGAGCCCCGGTCGGCACGTCGCTGGAACGTGGAGAAGGTAAGTGTCTGTTTATTAAAAGCCAGCAGCTACACTATTTGTAGCTGCTGACTTTTAATAAACATTAGATTTGGGTGGAACACCCTTTTAAACACTACCCGATGAATCCATATACAGGAAGCGGCCAGTAACATAAAAGATTACTAAGGTTCGCCTGCCCCTGACAATGACTCGAGCTGGGCATCGCCGCTTAGTGAAGGATTGGCTCGGGCGGCTTGGCTGGGGAACTGAGTTCCTGCTGTGAAAAACGTGCAGGGACTCCGTTCCCGCACGTTCCCACAGGACTTACCAGTTTGCCCCATTTTACTTTCAAGAAATAAAGTATAAATTTTGATAGAATTAAACATATATTCATTAGTACTTTCAATAAAATCCATTTTACAAAAGGAAAATATTCCAAAAACTCAAAGACTAGTCAACACAAAGGGCATAGTACAGGAAGGAATGCAGAGGGGCACAGTACTGAGGGGGGGGGGGGGGGTCAGGAGGGCACAACACTGAGATTAGGAGGGCACAGTATAGGTTCTGGGATGCTTTCCGAGACACGTCTATATCAGGACAGTTTAGTAAAAAGCATGCCTGTCCCAACAAATCCGGGACAGTTGGTAAGTGTGATGTAATGCAGGATTATTGTGGGGCCCCCATGATCCTTGTGCCCCTGGGCTGTGCCCATGAGTGCCCTTGCATTAAGATGGCCCTGCTACAATGCACCTCTCACATAGTGCACAGTTCTGTGTAAGTTATGACGTGCTCAGGAAGGAATCATAGTGCACAGTTCTGTGTAAGTTATGACTTGCTCAGGAAGGAATCATAGTGCACAGTTCTGTGTAAGTTATGACGTGCTCAGGAAGGAATCATAGTGCACAGTTCTGTGTAAGTTATGACGTGCTCAGGAAGGAATCACAGATAGCCTAATGGCAGATCAGGGTGGGATGTGAGCGGGCAGCAGATAACGAAATGCCCGCAAGGCTCCACATAGTAAAATTAACCTGTTACTTATATATTCATTTAATGCCTACATTAATTGTGTGCAACACTGAGTATGCCGACACAAGCATTTCAACTATATATATACATATACACACACACATATAACTGGATATTTGTAAAGTACTGCACAAACTGTTGGCGCTATATAAATCCTCTATAATAATAATAATAATATATATACAGTACATGCACTGCCACCTCTGCTGTGTTTAGGTAATAAATGACACTCTTAAACATTTATGTTGTTTAGTTTAGCCCCCCGCTTCCCAACTTCTGTCACACAAAGCTTTTACTATCTGAACAAGAAGAGAAGTTTCCTGTGTCTTTATGGGAAGCAGATGTTCATTCATCACTATTCATCAAGACACACGGCAGCCTAAAAATATACGCAGCGGCAGTGCCGACCAAGAACAACGCTCACCATTTAATGAAAGGGTTCAAAGTACAACTACAGTATATGTTATAAATTGAAACGCCCAATCAGAAAGAATCACAAACTTACTGAATGAATATCGGTAACAATCTCACACCCCTTTCTCAAGCTCAGTCTTTCTAAAACTGAGCTTGTTATATTTCCTCCTTCCCGGGTCCCCCCCCCATGACTTTACCATTGAGATCAACAACACAATCATTGGTAGCTCTACACATGCCAGGGTGCTGTGTGTAATCCTTCACTCTGACCTCTCCTTCAGCCCCCACATCCAATCACTGGCTAAATCTTGCGGAGCTCCGCCATAAAAAATAAAAATAAAGGCCAGCAGCTACAAATACTGCAGCTGCTGACTTTTAATATTAGGACACTTACCTGTCCTGGAGTCCAGCGACGTCGGCAGGAGAAGACGAGCGATCGCTCATCACTCTTCTGCCCCCACCGTCATCCTCGGTGAGGGAACAGGAAGAGAAGCATTGCGGCTTCACTGCCCCGGTTCCCTATGGCGCATACGCGAGTTGCACTGCGCCGTGCTCACTGGTTCCCGCTGTGTTCTGAGAGCTGTGTGTTTCCCAGAACAGAATGGGGAGGGGGGCAGGTAGTGACGCCCGCAGGTCCCCGCAGAGTGGATCTCCGGAAGTGGGTGCAAAATACCTGCACCCCCTGAAAGGTGCCAAATGTGACACCGGAGGGGGGAGGGTTCCGATCAGCGGAAATTCCACTTTAGAGTAGAGCTCTGCTTTAACCTCTGTAACATCTCCAGAACATCTCTCCTTAAAGCGGAGTTCCACCCATTTAAGAGTCAGCAGCTACAAAAAGAAAGTCCCGCGGTCCAGCGGTGTGGGCACAAGAAGCCCCACTTCTCTCCATGGCGCTGCCATTCTAATTGTGGGCTTCCAGCTGTGGCTACACAGCCGGGTGTGCACTGTGCATGCACGAGCCGTGCTGTTGATGGCCAGGCAATCTTCTGAGACTTGTGACATGTTCCAGAAGATTGCAGAGAGGGAGGAGGGAGAGGTAATCTTCCTCTTAGGTGCCGCGGCGCCAGGGGAGGAAGTGGGAGCCTGTAAAAATAGGGCACCCCCCAAAAAAAACGACAGACCAAATGTGGCATGTCAGGGGGCACGTCACTTAAAGCAGATGTTCCATTTTTGGGTGGAACTCCGCTTTAATGGCTTACCCTTACACAGGCTATCCCCCCTTCAGTCTATTACGAATGCTGCTGCTAGACTTATACACCTCTGCTGCCCCTCTCTGCCAATCCCTTCATTTGCTTCGCCTACCCCACCGTATACAATTCTAAATACTAACCACAATATACAAGGCCATCAACAACATCACCCCCATCTATATCACCAACATCATCTGCAGATATTGAGTAAATCTTCCCCTCCGCTCCTCCCAGGACCTCCTGTTCTCTAGCTCCCTTGTTACCTCCTCCAATGCTCGCCTACAGGACTTCACGAAAGCCTCTCATATCCTCTGGAACTCCCAGGCCCCATATGTCTGATCAGCCCTGAACATGTAAACCTTTAGGAAATCCCTAAAACTCATTAATTCGAGGAAGCCTATCCCACACCCACCTAAGGACTGTACCTGAGCCCAGGGCTGTCTTAATGAGAGGGTACACCAGCAGACATGACCCATTCCATTTCCCAGAATAAAGACGAGACACAAGCTCCGTTGTCTCTGGTTTCAAAATGTATGAACACTTTATTGGTTTCTTAGCTTGCTTATATATCCAGTACAGCATATTAAAGTTAATCACAGGACAATGCAATCTCCACCCCCTCATCACACACTATGGCTAATTACTATGCAGACATTTCGGCACCGATACTGACGAGACACATCACATTCCTTTATCAATAGAATTCAAACAAAATACACACAATGAATTTCCCTTCAACCCACATCTCCAGACAGACGGACCGTCTCCAAAAGAAAAGGGACCCACACCTGAGCAGCAATACATTCCTTTGCTAAACATAATTGAACATAATTGACATGCTAATTCAATACATCTAAAGAGAGACGTGTGATCTTAAATACCCAATCTTTTAGGTGTAAACACAGAGGAATGAGTAACTGTCTTGTTAACCTGGTCAGCTCAACCTTAACCAACACTTGTAATATCTCAAGACATCCTGCAATATGAAGTATCAATAATGTCCCATCTCATGTAATACATGAAGTATGATTTTATTAGCCACCCTAAGCCCAAAAGGGCACAGGGTGGACTTAGACCCAGGAGTTATTAGTGGCGCTGGCACAGGAGTATCTCTCATCCTTCCAAAGTCTCTGGTTGTCACAGGTCATTCCGTTACAGGCCCCATCTGCATAGGGGGCCCCTACCCCTTCCTCAAAGGAGCTGGTCCTTGAGCCTGGGCTGCCCCTCTACATCCCAGATATCCCCCCAGCACTCTGACCCCTTTACACCCCAGATATCCCTACCTCCTACCTACTTGATTTCTGTTTACCTGCACTGTTTCCATTGTAGGGACCCCAGAGCATTACTTTGCCCAGGGGCCCATGATTCTATTAAGACGGCCCTGCCCGAGCCACCCCCATCAAATCATCCCCTGCAGCTATTACCTTTTGAAAGTATGCTCCATGAGCAGGGCTTTCCTGTCTCTTCTGTATTGAACTGTATTGTAATTATGCTGTCCCCTTCTACATTGTAAAGCGCAGCGAAAATTGTTGACGCTATATAAATTGTGTATAATAAAAATAATATGTACCTAGCTCATGAAAGCTTTTAAAAGGGAACGTCTAATTGACTAATAAGAGATACTGGGGCCAATTCACTTACATTTATTGCATGCAAAATTAGCAAATCAGTACGTCTTTCCCTTTAAGAGCCATGGCAGGCGTGTGCCCGCTCCACGGTGGGGGACTCGATGCACAAGGCCGGAGGGTGTGATCGCCACTGGCCACCCACGATCACGGGCACGAGATCTACACAGTAATTAGTTCATTTTTATAGATCTGATCGCTGTCTTAATGTGTCCAAAAATTTCCCATAAATGTGTCAAAAGTGTCCGATTTGTCCACTGCAATGTGACAGTACCACTAAAATTGGCAGATCACCGCCATTACTAGTTAAAAAAATAATAATAAAAATGCCATAAATCATTCCCCACGATGACAGAACAGGGACCTGCCTGTGTAAACAGGGCAAATCTCCTTTCTGACAGGGAAATCACACAGAAGCCTGTCTTTCTGCCACGCAGGAAGACGGATCTGTGAGTTTCACCAGTCACACAGTCCCCCTGTACACATAGGGAACACATTTAACCCCTTTATAGCCCCTGATGTTAACCCCTTCCCTGCCAATGTCATTAGTACAATAAGGCCTCGTACACACGATAGGATAGCCAGAGGACAACGGTCTGATGGACCTTTTCATCGGTCAAAACCGATTGTGTGTGGGCCCCATAGGTTATTTAACCTTCTGTTAAAAAAAAAAGCCAACTTGCTTTAAAATTTAACAGATGGATACCTAACGATAGGTCAAAACCGATCATTAGTAGGCACGACCATCGGTTAGAAATCCACGCATGCTCAGAATTAGGTGGACGCATGCTTGGAAGCATTGAACTTTGTCGTTGTGTTTTTAACCGATGGTGTGTAGGCACATCAGACCATCAGTCAGCTTCATCCGTTAACTGATGACAATGGTCTATCAGACCGTTCTCATCGGATGGACTGATCGTGTGTACAAGGCTTTACAGTGCATATTTTTAGTACTGATTACTGTAGTAATGTCACTGGTTCACAAAAAAGTGTCAAAAATGTCAGTTAGGTGTCTGATGTGCCCGCCTCAATGTCACAGTTCTGCCAAAAATCGCAGATCACCGCCATTACTAGTAAAAAAATAAAAAAGCCATAAATGTATTCCCTATTTTGAAGACGTTATAACTTTTGCGCAAATCAATCAATATATGCTTATTGCGATTTTTTTTTTTACTAAACCTATGTAGAAGAATATATATTGGTCTAAACTGAAGAAGATTTTTTTATATATATTTTTGGGGGGGATATTTATCATAGCAAAAAGTAAAAAAAATGACATGCCAAACGTGGCATGTAAGGGGGCGAGGAGTGGATTAAGTGGAAGTTCCACTTTTGGGTGGAACTCCGCTTTAAGGCGGTGAATCCTTCCGGTCCTTAAGTTGTTAAAGTCAATTTGCAAAAAAAAAAAAAAAAATGTATTTATCTCATGCTACAGGCATTCAATATTTTAGGAATGTAGAAAATAACAATCAAAGGAACTGAGCACTAGCCAGTAAGTGAAGAGTAAACAATGTATCAGTGTGAGGATTCAATGCTGTTAGCTCAGGAATTTAAATACATTGTAACATTGCACCAGAGGGAGATTGTTCTGCGAATAAACAACAACATTGTTGTTATAGTTCCAAAATTCTTTATTGTGACTTCATTGATCTCACTCTGGTACAATGTTATAGCCGGAAAAAAAAGAAACTGAAAAAGGAAACAAACAAAATAATAAATTATAGCGATATTAAATCCAAAAACAAAAATGGATTCTATTGCAGTTTATGGATCATTTTAGATCAAACACTCATTGAACTTTTAGTGAATTGTCCCCACTGTCATCACATTTATACTGTCAGTACACCATTGTTCTTTCCCTGAGTTATTCAAGTTTAGGAGTTGGCAAGAAAGAGCAGAATACTTTTCATTTTATCCTGTTTTTTCATTTATTACTTTAAAGCAGGGGCCAGGCAACTTTTAAGAGTTGAAGATCTGCCCTGAGCAATATGAAAGAAATCTAATAATACTAGGATGCAGTGGCCCTATTTTTTTTATTTATTTATGCTTATTTTAATTCGACATATAAACATAACTCATATAATGCAGCAGCTACTGTATTTTTTTTATATATACCGTGCTTGGAAAAAATAATTTGTGTAAAATCAAAATCCACAAACATTTATTATCACAAAACAAAGTCCAAAATTGTGTCAGATCCACCACTGTGTTCTTCAATCCCCAATCAACCTATTGACACCACCACCGGCTGAAAAACCTGCTCACCACCAGATGAGTACCATAGGCACGGTATACAATCACCCCTGTGATCAGGGCAGACTGACCATTGAGTCACTCGGGCACTGCCCGAGGGCCTCATGCCACTAGGGGGCCCCATCAGGGTTGCAAGGCTCAGTAAAACCAGGGACAGTATGTAAAAATCATCTGTTTTTTTTTTTTACATCTGTCCCTGATATGTCCGAAAGCGACATGCTTTTGATGTGAAAACCCAGAGATTTTAGCTGCCCGTCTCTGCACTGCCTCCTGGCATAGTGGCCATCTGTAAGTCCAGGGGCCCCATAATCTTCTATTGCCCGGGGGCCCCATGAGTTGTCAGTCCGCCCCTGCCTGTGATATACTCTACTACGATCTTCTTCCTCCCCACCTGGATCCAGGTCTATTAACACGTCTCCTCATTCAGTTTAATCAAAAACGAAGACTACATAGTGCTCTCTGTTTAAACATATTTATTAAAAAGCCCCAATAAAATTGCACTTACAAAAAGTAAAAAATGCCTGTATCACTAGCACGTCTGCTCACTCACCACTTCACTATGGCCGTGGCATCTGCGTGGTGTCACAGGCTCCTATACACGTATTGCCCTCTCATTGGGCTTCTTCAGTAGTTGCTGCACCTACATTTTGTAAGTACAATTTTAATGAGACATTTTAATAAACATGTTCAAACGAAGTGCACTATGTAGTCTGCCATTTTAAATTACATGTGCTTCACTGAACAAGGAGATGTTTTAATAGAGCTGGATCTCAGGTGGGGAGGAAGGAGATCATGGTAGAGTATATCACCGGGGTAATTGAATACAGTGCCTATTGTACTTATAGGTGAGTAGGTTTTTCCACCGGTGGTGGTGTGCACTTGTGGGTGTCATTTGTTAACTGGGGATTGAAGAGCACAGAAGTGGATCAGATACATTTATGAACTTTGTTTTGTGATAATACATTTTTGTGGATTTTGATTTCACACAAAGTATTTTTCCAAGCATGGTATATCTATAAAAAAAAAAAGTAGCGCTGCACTATATGAGTTATGTTTATATGTCAATTGGTGTGGTGGAATCACTAAGGCCTCGTACACACGATCAAATCTGTCTGCTCGAAACGGTCTGCTAGACCGTTTCAGCAGACAGATTCGATCGTGTGTACGGGCAAACAGACGGATTTGGCCACCCGACAGATTTCAAAGCATGCTTTAAAATCTGTCGGCTGGGAACCCGTCCGCCCGACATGTCTGCTGGTTAGTACGCTAACCAGCAGACATGTCTTCTCGCACACGCGCCGAATGGTTTCGACACATGCGCGGAAGTGTTTTACTTCCTGGTGCGGTGACGTGGCGGCGTCAACGTCACCGCCACGTCACCGACACGTCAGCGCGCCGTCTGCTGGCGGGGATTTTGGTTTGCTCGTGTGTACACGCGAGCAAACCAAAATGCCAGCAGACAGATCTGTTCAAATCGGTCGGTCCGACCGATTTGAACATACACATTTGATCGTGTATGCTATACAGGTAGCGCTGATTGTATTGTATACACTTATTTTAATTTGGTCTACCTTAAAACTTGGCTTCCCAGTGTAAGTATTATGTAGGGTGGTGTACAGAAGTCAGTAGTATGTATGGCACTGTACAGAAGTCAGTAGTATGTAAAGCACTGTAAAGAAGTCAGTAGTATGTAGGGCATTGTACAGAAGTCAATAGTATGTAGGGCATTGTACAGAACTCAGTAGTATGTAGGGCATTGTACAGAAGTCAGTAGTATGTAGGGCATTGTACAGAAGTCAGTAGGATGTAGAGCATTGTACAGAAGTCAGTAGTATGTAGAGCATTTTACAGAAGTCAGTAGGATGTAGAGCAGTGCACAGAGGTCAGTAGTATGTAGAGCAGTGCACAGAGGTCAGTAGTATGTAGAGCAGTGCACAGAGGTCAGTAGTATGTAGGACACTGTACAGAGGTCAGTAGTATGTAGGGCACTGTACAGAGGTCAGTAGTATGTAGGGCACTGTACAGAGGTCAGTAGCATGTAGGGCACTGTACAGAAGTCAGTAGGATGTAGAGCAGTGCACAGAGGTCAGTGGTATGTAGAGCAGTGCACAGAGGTCAGTAGTATGTAGAGCAGTGTATAGAGGTCAGTAGTATGTAGAGCAGTGCACAGAGGTCAGTAGTATGTAGTGCAGTGCACAGAGGTCAGTAGTATGTAGTGCACTGTACAGAGGTCAGTAGTATGTAGGGCGCTGTACAGAGGTCAGTAGTATGTAGGGCGCTGTACAGAAGTCAGGAGTATGTAGGGCACTGTACAGAAGTCAGTGGTATGTAGGGCCCTGTACAGAGGTCAGTAGTATGTAGGGCATTGTAAAGAGGTCAGTAGTAAGTAAGGCACTGTACAGAAGTCAGTAGTATGTAGGGCATTGTAAAGAGGTTAGTAGTATGTAGGGCAGCATACAGAGGTCAGTAGTATGTACAGCAGTGTACAGAGGTCAGTAGTAAGTTTGCTTCTCTCCCAATACAAGTTAATAGTAATGCAAAAGCAACCTGAAGCAGATTGATGCAAGCTATATTCACCACTAACACAACCCTTATGCCGCGTACACACAAGAGCGGAATTTACGTTAGTAAAAAGTTGGATGGTTTACAGCAGAGTGTACAGCAGCGACTGAATATATTAATAATTTTGACACGGAACTTAGTTACATTTGTATATATTATTTGGAAGCTATACAGGTAGCGCTGATTGTATTGTATACACTTATTTTAATTTGGTCTACCTTAAAACTTGGCTTCCCAGTGTAAGTATTATGTAGGGTGGTGTACAGAAGTCAGTAGTATGTATGGCACTGTACAGAAGTCAGTAGTATGTAAAGCACTGTAAAGAAGTCAGTAGTATGTAGGGCATTGTACAGAAGTCAATAGTATGTAGGGCATTGTACAGAAGTCAGTAGTATGTAGGGCATTGTACAGAAGTCAGTAGTATGTAGGGCATTGTACAGAAGTCAGTAGGATGTAGGGCATTGTACAGAAGTCAGTAGTATGTAGAGCATTTTACAGAAGTCAGTAGGATGTAGAGCAGTGCACAGAGGTCAGTAGTATGTAGAGCAGTGCACAGAGGTCAGTAGTATGTAGAGCAGTGCACAGAGGTCAGTAGTATGTAGGGCACTGTACAGAGGTCAGTAGTATGTAGGGCACTGTACAGAGGTCAGTAGTATGTAGGGCACTGTACAGAGGTCAGTAGCATGTAGGGCACTGTACAGAAGTCAGTAGGATGTAGAGCAGTGCACAGAGGTCAGTGGTATGTAGAGCAGTGCACAGAGGTCAGTAGTATGTAGAGCAGTGTATAGAGGTCAGTAGTATGTAGAGCAGTGCACAGAGGTCAGTAGTATGTAGTGCAGTGCACAGAGGTCAGTAGTATGTAGTGCACTGTACAGAGGTCAGTAGTATGTAGGGCGCTGTACAGAGGTCAGTAGTATGTAGGGCGCTGTACAGAAGTCAGGAGTATGTAGGGCACTGTACAGAAGTCAGTGGTATGTAGGGCCCTGTACAGAAGTCAGTAGTATGTAGGGCATTGTACAGAGGTCAGTAGTATGTAAGGCACTGTACAGAGGTCAGTAGTATGTAGGGCATTGTAAAGAGGTTAGTAGTATGTAGGGCAGCATACAGAGGTCAGTAGTATGTACAGCAGTGTACAGAGGTCAGTAGTAAGTTTGCTTCTCTCCCAATACAAGTTAATAGTAATGCAAAAGCAACCTGAAGCAGATTGATGCAAGCTATATTCACCACTAACACAACCCTTATGCCGCGTACACACAAGAGCGGAATTTACGTTAGTAAAAAGTTGGATGGTTTTCCGACCGAATTCTGATCAAGCTTGGCTTGCATACACACGGCCAAAGAAAAGTTCTCTGAACTTTCGAGCGTTAAGAACGCGGTGACGTACAACACTACGACAAGGCAAGAAAAAGAAGTTCAATGCTTCCAAGCATGCGTCAAATTGACTTATTTAAGTCCCCCATCACCAGCAGCATATCCAATCAAATCTTATCTTCCTCAGCCTACATAGACCAATTATATCCTACTTATAGAGAAAGAAGTGAAGTTACTGTGACCTTTTCCTTATCTATTGCATAAAAGTTCACCCTAAAGGAAGGTTGGAATTGTGCGCGCCCACAGAGTATATAACTCAAGCCTCACTAACTTAAACGAATTACAAAATAAATACGCTGGTAATAAAAAGAGGAAACCAGCTGAATATCACTTCTCTTTGGCACTGTGCCTGGGTGTAGGACAGTGATGGCGAACCTTGGCACCCCAGATGTTTTAGAACTACATTTCCCATGATGCTCAACTATACTGCAGTGTAGTTGAGCATCATGGGAAATGTAGTTCCAAAACATCTGGGGTGCCGAGGTTCGCCATCACTGGTGTAGGAGAATCAAAAAATGCGGTTGCACAATGTCTTCTATAGAGCATTTCTAGAAAAACACAAGAGTGGGGCACCAAAACACAGGTCACCAGTCATTAGGCATTCCGGCAACTACAAAGTAAGCTACAGGACCTTTCACATCCAACGTTTGTATATCTTCTCTCCATAAATAAGATTGTAAATCAGGACAGTGAAAACCATCAGCTGTATTGATAATGATAAATACCACTTATTTCTGTTATGTCCAGGCCCCACCAGGACAGTCAACCCAAGTGAATTGCAAGCAATGGAACATGTCAGTCTTTCAAGGAGAAGTAACAACACATCCTAGTGGTTAGCACTTTTGCCTGGCAGCACTAGCGTTATTGGTTCGAATACCAGCCATGAACTACCTGCCTGGAGTTTTCATGTTCTCCCTGTGCCTGCGTGGGTTTCCTCCTGGTATTACGGATTCCTCCTACTCACCAATGACATGCTAATGGTCTTATTGGATCCTGTATAATTTGGCCTTAGTATGTGTATGTATGAATGTGATGCAGGGCCGCCTCAATAGCATCTTGGGCCCCTGGGCAAAGTAATGCTCTGGGGCCCCCACTATGATAACAGTGCAGATAAACAGACATCAAGTAGGTAGGAGGCAGACTGCCTCCCCTGTGTATCACTATCAGTGCTATCATGGGGCCTCCAATTTTGGGGCAGAGTGGGCTCAAGGGCCAGCTGCTTTGGGCAAAGTGCAGGGGTCCCCCATGCAGCTGGGGCCCCTGGGCAGGGCCGCTGATAGGCCAGTAAAACTTGCCCTGTTGTACCGGGCCCGGCAAGCAGGGGAGCCCGGCAACCTGAGCAGATAAATAATTAAATGTAAAAAAAAAAAAATCCTCCAGCAATGTCCCCTAACGTCGATCAGCCTCACCGACAACTTTTTTTTTGTTTTTGATCGCTAATTGAAGCATTAGGTAGCGGCAGGGAAGGGACTTTTTTGTGTATTTCAGGCGCGGAAGAGGTATTCTCTTCCGCTCCTCATGCTGGCTCAGGTACCAGCCAGCACGTCGTTTGTGTACTGCCAGTCCTTCTGGCACCACAAAGTGATTCCTTCCTGTCTCTGAGTCTGTCTGCTGAGAAGTAGCAGTAAGGCGACTTAGGCGAGCAGCGGGGGCAGAGGCTTCCCATCTAACTAACCCTCAAGTCCAGGCAGCAACAGCCATCAGGGAAGAAGTGACTCCTTGGGCCCAGGCAGCTAAAAATTACACAGGTGTGTGCTTGGGGTGGGGGCCTTTAAGTGCCACCCATGGCATTGGCAGCATGGGTGGCATTGTCTCTGCAGTACATTATGGCATTGGCATGTCCCGCTGGGCCAGGGGGTGGGGCCAGGGGTGGGGCTAAAGGAGGGACCAGGGGTGGAGCTGAAGGGGGCCCCGTCAGGTAGGCTGTATGGGGCCACATGATTTCTATCAGCGGCCCTGCTCCTGGGCAGTGCCCAGGTGTGCCCTCTCATTAAGACAGCCCCGATGTGATGTATGGACATTAGATTGTAAGCTCCTTGAGGGCAAGGACTGATGTGAACGTACAATAAATGTGTAAAGCGCTGCATAAATTGACGAGGCTGTACAAGTACCAAACAAATAATATAAAGAAAGTGTGGAGTTATGTGACTTCCTATACACAGAAGCACACAATGCCACCCCAACGCCACAAAGCATATCCAAAATAAATCAACCTCCGCTGAATTCTACACCTCTAATTTCTCTCTGTCATCTACCACTGTCACTCATTTGAAGGGGCTGTCCCACTTTTGGAACCAAATCCCACTATCCCTCATTTCTCCTCAGTTGGCCGTCATTATGGTCTGATGTATAGACGTCAATAAACAAATGGATTAATACATATTTAACAAAAAAGAAATTGCATCCAACCTCTACATTCATTTTTTTAGGTCAGAGTTTCAGCAGAGCCATGTGGAATCTGTAGGTTGTGTGATGCCAGCAATGATCCAAGGTCAGTTGTGCTTGGTGCAAGCCCCTCCTCTCCCAGGCTGGTCTGTCAGATGTCTGGCGTGGTTTGGGCATGACTTTCTACTCATTAGAGCACATGTGTCAAAAGGGGCTTGAGAAAGAGGACTTTGCCCTAAAAACGCGTTGCCACCGATGCTATGCCACGTGTGACATCATCCTTGCTGCCCTGTCCACTGATCATTGCATTTGCTTGTGGTCCTCAGCAGCCACATGTTACAGTTACACAAGCTAGTTCTTCATGGTTACTGGCTCCCCTCTGCATCACCTGCTTTTAGGTTGTACTGTGAAGGACATGCTACTCTATCATTATGCTACAAAGGTTTAGCGTTGTCAGCCTGTAACAGGAAGGCCCCTTTCACACCGTCAGACCTTTCAGTTCTGCCTGTCAGATTTTTTGGCAGACCTGAACAGAGACATGTCCACTGACATCCGATCCGATCAGCTAAAATCAGACGGATGGTGATACGTCGCTATCTTTCCATGGCGGATCGGATCGGGAGAGATCTAATGAAAACGGACATGCTGTGCGTTTTCGTCTAATCTCTCCATACGAGACAGCGGCACTGGACAAGCCCCTCCCCGCTCAGTGAGCAGAGAGGGACCTGTGATCCGCAAGCAGATCTGTCCCCGTGTGGAAGGGGCCGAAGGCAGGATAAGAAACTTTGTAACACATTCACAAAAAAATATTTGCTTAAAGTATAACTAAAATACAACAGTCTAAACAAGTCCCAGATCTCAATAAAAAGAATAAAAAAAAACAAAAACAAGTGCTGGATTCACTTAAAACCAGATGCAAAGGCCTCATCAAGTAAACAAAAAATATACTTTACTGTCCCTGAATGAGTCAAATCCTCCTTCACTTCCAGACATTGCGGCTCACAGTGGGAAGGTTTCAGCAAGAAAACCAGCTTTTTAATCAGCAGTGCCACAGCCTCTGCCACGTTAACTTATCCCAATGTAGTACAACAGGCAAAATCTACATGAGAGTGGCAACTCTTCTCAGAATTCAGGAGCAGTGTAGCATTGTTGCCACACAATTACAGAAAGCTGCATTAGGTGGACTTCACTGGCAAGATCAACCGGCATTTCTGAGCCTTTGCAAGGAAATTAAAGCTACGTACACACGATCAGTCCATCCGATGAGAACGGTCTGAAGGACCATTGTCATCGGTTAACCGATGAAGCTGACTGATGGTCTGTCGTGCCCACACACCATCGGTTACATAACCGATCGTGTCAGAACACAGTGACGTAAAACACGACGACGTGATGAAAAAGTTCAATGCTTCCAAGCATGCGTCGACTTGATTCTGAGTATACGTGGATTTTTAACTTTCCTACTTACGATCGGTTAGGAATCCATCAGTTAAATTTAAAGCAAGTTGGCTTTTTTTTAACCGATGGTTAAATAACCTATGGGGCCCACACACAATTGGTTTTGACAGATGAAAACGGTCCATCAGACCATTGTCCTCTGGTTAACCTATCGTGTGTACGAGGCCTAAGAGAAAACTGTAATGCTCTGTACACGATTGGAATTTCCGATGGGGTAAAATCAGATGGAATTTTCCATCGGAATTCCATTCAAGCTGTCTTCCATCAGTCTTGCATACACACTGTCAGACCAAATTCCGACCATCCAAAACGCGGTGACGTAAAACACTATGACGAGCCGAGAAAAATGAAGTTCAATGCTTCCAAGCATGCGTCGACTTGATTCTGAGCATGCGTGTTTTTTTCCCCCGTCGGAGTTCCACACAGGCGATCGAAATTTCAGATAGGATTTTTTTCCATCGGAAAAAAACAAAACATGTTCTATTTCTAAACTCAGACGGAAAAAAGTACGATGGGGCCCACACAGTTGGAATATCCGATGAAAACATTCCGTCTGACTTTTTTCATCGGGAAATCCAATTGTGTGTACAAGATATAATTGTAGATTTTCTTTTATTAAATTAAATGTCAGAGTTCTACTTTTAAAAAGGGTATACAGTGAGACATGATACCAAACATAAAAAATAGATTTGGGGTGTACACACACTTTAAGAACTTGGAAATGTTTTGATGTAGAAGTCCTTAGCAGTCCAATACCAGACGAAAGATACGGCAGCACCAACTGGTGCTCATTTTCAGGAACGGGGCAGGGATGGGGACAGAAGGGACATGCGCCCCAGGTGCAGGGGCTCAAGCAGCTCCATTCTCCCCAATCACACTTTAGTGTCTCTCCTGTCAGCAGGTTTTTCTGTTTTCATCCAGAGTGTGGAGGTACTCGGCTCCAGCCTTGCACCCACAGCTGTTACTTGTAAGCATAGAAGCCAGTTTCCTATGCTGGAGTCTGTGCTTACAAGTGACAGCGTGCCTCTCCTCCCACAGAGCGCTCCCTGACAGCCCAGAGTTTTGGCAGCCACTTCTCCAGACTGGGTAAGTAGCTTGGGGTGGGGTGGGTGGAAATACACTGTACTAAATGGAAAAGAGAGCTTTTTGGGCGTGCTGATTTGGGCCCGTCCCCTTCTCCACCTGATGAGGAGCAGGTGGTGTAGATGGTGAGATAGGCATGGGGAGGTTCTGGGGCGCTGTCATTTCCCATAATTGCCCTGGGCACTGGATGATCTTGTCCTGACATTGCTCATGTTCATTACTGTGCAAGTATCACAGCCTCTGGCTATCCTGAGCGGTCACATGCCAACTGTTCTATCATAAGATCCCTCCATATCCTGATCACTTCAACTTCACTGATCAACCCAGGAGGGATTCTTTTCAGTTGCTTTCAAGTTTTTTTTTTTTTTGTATTAAGTTGAAAAAGAAGCAATCAAGCAAGTAGGGACATCTAATTGTCTTAGATGGGGGTGTAAAGTGCTTAGACCATCAAACACATTTGTCAGCTCTTTGATTCAGCATTTTCATTCAAATCTGAAGTCAACTGAATGTACCTTCAACAGAATTCCAGCCGAGGGGTCAGTGATGAGGTTCAGGTGAAAGTTGAACTATACCCCCCCAAGGTACCCACTCTACTGGGCGATGAGCTGTCAGTGCCCACACGGTTGGTGCCTTGGTCCAGAGATTTTTTTTCTAAAAAGGTGTACTTACACTTTAAATCTTTTTCAAAATAACAACTGTTACCATGACTTGACGAGTTCCCACTATAATGATAAACTGGCCACACACATTACAATCATATAATAATCTACCAAAAATGACATAACGCAAGAGCCTAGCCAGTAAAGTTGCGTGGAATCAGCTTTACCAACTGAGTCAAGAAAAAACAGTTGTATGATTTCATTTTTATATTTACATTGTTCATCTTTAACCACTTTGCACCCGCGCTATAGACAAAAGACGTTTACAGTGTGGCGCTCAATTGAAAACACACAGATCCACGTCTTATCAGAGCAGAGGAGACCGATGTGTGTTCGCAGTACAGAGGAACACTGATCGGTCTCCTCTCCTTGTGAGTCCCCTCCCCCTACAGTTAGAATCACTCCCTAGGGAACATATTAACCCCTTGATTGCCCCCCTAGTGTTTAACCTCTTCCCTGCCAGTCACATTTACACAGTAATCAGTTCATTTTTATAGATCTGATCGCTGTTTAAATGTGTCCAAAAATGTCCCAAAAATGTGTCAAAAGTGTCTGATCTGTCCACTGCAATGTCATAGTACCACTAAAATTGGCAGATAAATGTGAATGATCGCAAAAACGTGTCAAAAGTGTCCGATATGTCCGTCGCAATGTCGAGGTCACAGTAAAAATCGCAGATCACCGCCATCACTACTAAAAAAAAAATGCCATAAATCTATCCCCTATTTTGTAGACGCTATAACTTTTGCGCAAACCAATCAATATACGCTTATTTCGTTTTTTTTTTTTATTTTATTTTTAACAAAAATATGTAGAAGAGTATAGTGTTTTTTTTTTCAAAATTGTAGCTCTTCTTTTGTTAATAGCGCAAAAAATAAAAACCGCAGAGGTGATCAAATACCACCAAAAGAAAGCTCTATTTTTGGAGGAAAAAACATAAAGATTTTATTTGGGTACAGTGTTGCTTGACCGCGCAATTGTCATTCAAATTGCGACATCGCTGAAAACTAAAAAAGCATGAAGAAAGCTCCTTTAACATCTAAGCAGGTGCAAAAGTGTATGTGTGTAATTCTAATAGGCTGCTTAATGCGCGAAGATCAGACAAGAGAAGTGCAGGCACCTTTTCTTTTGCTAATTGCGCTGCACTAATTCTTTACATGCTTTTTGGTGTAAGAATTTGCACGCACTTTAGCAAGGTGACTTATTAGCACCACCGCACCTTCATAAGGGATGTGCGCTTTTTGTGCGCTGTGGAAATACACGTGATTTTGCGTGAGTTTCTGCATTGCACTAATGTGACCCTAACCAAAGGGAACTAAGGCATCCTGAAAGCTTACAGTAGGACTATAGGCAAAACTTTGCTTTTCATTTTGGATAGTGTGAGGGAGGATTATAACCCATATCAGATTTTTTTCACCACCTGTGTTCCTTTCGGGAGATTTACCTTCACTTTCCATCCCATAGCCCAGGGGTCTCCATACTTTTCAAGCAAAGGGCCAGTTTACTGTCTTTCAGACTTAAGGGGGGGCCGGATTCTGACCAGTGGGGGTAGAAAATTCCCCAGGGCCAAACATCAGTAAGAATAAACATGGCTCCAGTGCTGGTGGGCAATAGGAGGAGGAATAGTGCTCCATCATTGCTATTAGTGGAATAAATAGTGCCCCATTGTTGGTGTCATTGGGAGGAATGGTGCCTCATATCGTTGAAAGCAATACTGCCCCAAGGGCCGAATGAAGGCTAGCAAAGGGCCACATCTGGCCCTCGGGCCGCAGTTTGGAGACCCCTGCCATAGCCAAACAGGAAGTGAGTGGAAATCCCTGCAAATAAAGTGTTACTAAACACACAACAGTAAAATCAGTGTGTACAGGCATACCCCACTTTTAAGTACACAATGTTGTATATGCAGTAAAACAAGGGTGTCAAACTCAATTTGCTTGTGAGCCATTGGCATTATGGTTGCCCTCAAAGGGCCGGTTGTATCAGCACCTCACTCCCCTTACATCAGGTGTCAAGAGCCCCCCACCATCAGAAGTTGAGCATCCCCCCCACTATCCCTTACATCAGTGCACCCCCTTGTCTTGGGCTGCTGCCAGGAGGGCTGGACAGAGGAGTGCAGAAGTGGAGGAGTTCTGTCCTCTCTGCTGCTGACTGCTGAGACCAGGAGGGCGTGAGGGCCACATGAAATGACCTGGAGGGCCGGATTTGGCCCACAGGCCTTGTGTTTGACACCTGTGCAGTAAAACATGCTTGTCATACTCATTGTGGAAGGAGTTAATCGTCTGTATTGTGTAAAAAAGGCTGTTTGATCCTGTCTTCTATGATCCTCCCCTTCATCCACTGTCCCCAATCCATCTACTGATAAGGCAGAGCCTTTAGAGTCACTCTGCACATACTCAGTTTGGTGTGTTTTGCTAGAATTTTTTTTTTTTTACTTCTTGGGAGAGTGTATATGAGATCAGCACAGGGCCAATCAGCACTGTCCAGACAGAGGGTAAGGCGTTGTGCATCATAGGACAGTCAAAGTAGAATGAAAACTCCTCCTACAACCTTTAACCAGACAATGATAGAAGTCACAAGACTTGTATATACTGTTGATGGGAAAAGGTAATTTAGCAGTTTATATTTACTAAAATTATTGCATTTCTATGTTCTGTGTACTGTGGGGGACCAGATATAGTGAATTCAGGGTCCTAGCAACACTTTAACCACTTAAGGACCGCTTCCTGCACATATACGTCGGCAGAATGGCACGGAATGGCACGGCTGGGCACATTTACGTACAGGTAGGTCCTGTGCTAGTGCCCAGCCATGGGTCGCGGGTGCGCACTCCGCGGCGCATTCCCACGACCCGGCATGAAGCTCCGGGACTGCAGGACCCGCAGACCCGATCGCCGCTGGAGTCCCGGGATTGGTCCCCGGAGCTGAAGAACGGGGAAAGAACACGGCTTCCCCGTTCTTCACTGTGGTGGCGTCATCGATCGTGTGATCCCTTTTATAGGGATACACAATCGATGAGGTCACACCTACAGCCACACCCCCCTACAGTTGTAAACACACATAAGCCCTTCAGCGCCCCCTTGTGGTTAACTCCCAAACTGCAATTGTCATTTTCACAGTAAACAATGCATTTTTAATGCATTTTTTGCAGTGAAAATGACAATGGTCCCAAAAATGTGTCAAAATTGTCCGAAGTGTCCGCCATAATGTCGCAGTCACGAAAAAAATCGCTGACCGCCGCCATTAGTAGTAAAAATAAAATAATTAATAAAAATGCAATAAAACTATCCCCTATTTTGTAAACACTATACATTTTGCGCAAACTAGGGTTGTCCTGATACCACTTTTTTAGGACCGAGTACAAGTACCGATACTTTTTTTCAAGTAGTCGCCGATACCGAATACCGATACTTTTTTAAACGTGTCCCCATATGCAGCCATGTCCCCCACATATTGCAGCCATGTCCCCCACATATTGCAGCCATGTCCCCCACATATTGCAGCCATGTCCCCCCACATATTGCTGCCATGTCCCCCACATATTGCTGCCATGTCCCCCACATGTTGCTGCCATGTCCCCCACATGTTGCTGCCATGTCCCCCACATGTTGCTGCCATGTCCCCCACATATTGCTGCCATGTCCCCCCACATATTGCTGCTATGTCCCCCCACATATTGCTGCCATGTCCCCCCACATATTGCCATGTCCCCCACATATTGCTGCCATGTCCCTCACATATTGCTGCCATATCCCCCACATATTGCTGCCATGTTCCCCCCATATACGATGCCATGTCCCCCCCATATTGCAGTCATGTCCCCCCCATATTGCAGCCATGCCCCCCCTACCTGATGATGATGCCGCCGCCGCCGTATATACAAAGCCGCCACCTCCGCTAACATTATAGGCACCTTTCGTTTCAATAGCTCTTTTCCCTGCCGCGCGCCATATAAAGGACACTCCCTCTTGCTCGGGATTGGACAGATCCGTCAAGGGGGAGTGTCTATACACGCGCAGCGGGAAAACAGCTATTCAAAGGTGCCTATAATGTTCGGCCATGACAAGTACTCCCGCAAATACTCGGTATCGGTCTCGATACTGGTATCGGGACAACCCTAGCGCAAACCAACCGATAAACGCTTATTGCAATTTTTTTTACCAAAAATAGGTAGAAGAATACGTATGGGCCTAAATGAGGAAAAAATATATTTTTTTATATATTTTTGGGGAATATTTATTGTAGCAAAAAGTAAAAAATATAGAATTTTTTTGAAAATTGTCACTCTATTTTTGTTTATAGCGCAAAAAATAAAAAACGCAGAGGTAATCAAATACCACCAAAATAAAGCTCTATTTGTGGGAAAAAAAGGACGCCAATTTTGTTTGGGAGCCACATTGCACGGCCGCGCAATTGTCTGTTAAAGCGACACAGCGCCGAATCGAAAAACCTGGCCAGGTCCTTTAGCTGCCTAAAGGTCCGGGTCTTATGTGGTTAAAATAATTCCTTGGGGGACCCCCAGTAGTGTTGAGCGGAATACGCCATATTCAATTTCACGATATTTCACGAATATACAGAAGAATATTCGTGAAATATTCGTTAATATCGAATATTCGTGATATTTTATCAAAAAAAAAATCTTTGCGAAATTTCGCTAATGCGAATGCGAAATTAATTGCAAAATTCTCGCCCGCGCATGCGCGCGAACAACATGCGAATACGGAGATCATTTCCTGGATCTTTGCCAGTCTATTTTCGGATCGCTATTTTGTGCTGCCCTGCGAAGCGAAGATGGTGGGGAGTTTTTTATTTTTTTATTTTACACTGACTGACAAGGACAAAGACGAGGACTACAAATAATAAACTAATATGCGCTAAACACTAAGGCCTCGTACACACGATCGGACATATCCGATGAAAACGGTCCGAGGACCATTTCCTTTGGATATGTCCGATCTGGAGTTTGATCCGATGGCGTGTACACACCATCGGATCAAATTCCTCGCCGGCGGACGGCGCGGTGACGTGTCGGTGACGCGGCGGTGACGTTGACGCCGCCACGTCACCGCTACGTCACGCACCAGGAAGTAAAACACTTTTGCGCATGCGCCGAATCCATTCGGCGGCGGCGGCGCGGCGGTGGTGCGGGACTTTATGTCTGCTGGTAAGTGTACTAACCAGCAGACATGTCGGGCGGACAGATTCCCACCGGACAGATTTCAAAGCATGCTTTGAAATCTGTCGGGTGGAGAAATCTGTCCGCTAGACCATACACACGAGCGGAGATGTCTGCTGAAACGGTCCATCGGACCGTTTTCAGCGGACATATCCCCTTGTGTGTACGAGGGCCTTACTCTACTTACACAAACTTATATGACTAAACTAAAGCTAATTTTTTTTTTTTTTTTTTATACACAAAACACAGAGACACACTAAACTAAGCTACCTTAAAGAAATGTACACTTACACTAACTACACAGAAATCTATCTAACACTAAGCTACACTAACCTGGACAAAACAACACAAATCTGAGCTTTTAGAAAAGCTGTTGGGTCTTTTGCTTTGAAAAAAGCATTTGGTTTTAGAAGCAGGAAACTCAGAACTGAAAGCACTATAGGAAGCACAATGCTAAGCTCTAAGATCGCAATACACAGGAAAAACGCACAGAAACACTCCACTCTCTCTAGCCACCTTGTGAATCTGCACTGAAATACTGCTGGGAGTGATCTTATATAATGGTCGTGCAGGCAGGTTCCTATTGGTTGCTATGGAGGTTGCTAACCTCTGACAACTGTGGTAGGAGAACTCTGATTGGCTCTGATGCAAAAGAAGGGCAGAGAAAGTATTCGCGAATATTCGTAATACGAATATTCGCATTGCGAATATTCGGCAACATAAAAGGATCGCCTCAGCTACTCGGCCCAGGGTCTCTAATCATACCAGCAATGCTTTTAGACGTCGATGGAGATCACTAGGATGTGATCTGTTTTAAAAATAAATTTGAAAAAATACGAATATTCGCAATAGCGAATATTCACCGCGATATTCGAGTTATTTGCGAATACTCGAATATGCAATATTAGTAACGAATATTCGCAATGCGAATATTCTTGATCAACACTAACCCCCAGGTCCCCATTGAAAGATTGTCCCTCTATTACTTACCTGGAGACAAAGGACAAATAGAGAGGGGGAATCTCCCTAACAGGGACACAGACAGCAATAAAAACCCAACAAGCAATCTAATCCCTCTCCACTCTACAAAACTAAAAAAAAGTTTTGCCTTTGGTTACACTTTAACTCCAAACTATCTGCACTAATCAATAGCCAGCAGCAATCATTGTTACCAAAGAAAATAAAGGTTTAACTTTAGATAAACAATTAAAAAAAGGAATCCATATGCTAAATATTATGATTGTGCTAAAACCAATATTATCATTCCATTTGTAGCCACATCCAAATCTCACAATACAATTCTTCCCTATGGAGTCCTTTACAAGCCGGAAAGATGATTTGCGCTTTTCAGTCTGTTACAGCGTGATGAATGTGCTTACTCCAGTACGAACGCTAGTTTTACCAGAACGAGCGCTCCCGTCTCATAACTTGCTTCTGAGCATGCGCGGGTTTAAAACGTCGTTTTAGCCCACACACGACCATTTTTTTTACAACCCGAAAAACTACATAGTTTAAAACGACGTTAAAAAATGCAGCATGTTCGAATTTTTTTTTTTTGTCGTTTTTCAGAACCTGAAAAATGATGTGAAGCCCACACAGGATCATTTTAAATGACATTTTTCAAAAACAACGTTTTTTTCATCCCGAAAAATGATCGCGTGTACGCGGCATAAAGCTGGACACACATTAGCAGAATTGTGTTTGAAGTTAAGAAGTTCGTTCAACATTCTAGCTTTACCCTATAAAATAAAATCTGTACTGAGAAACGAGAAGAACTATACAAATCAGACTTGCCAGCTATTGTATCTTTCATGGCAATCCACAATCTGACCATTGGCACAATACATGTACGTCCCTGTACCAGAGAAGTGCCTGGCACAGATCAAATTAGATGATGGTACCATACATCCTGTACCAGAGGAGTGCCTGGCACAGAACAGACTGGACGATGGTACCACACATGTGCATACATCCCTGTACTAGAGGAGTGCCTGGCACAGAACAGACTGGATGATGGTACCACACATGTGCATTCACCCCTGTATCAGAGGAGTGCCTGGCACAGAACAGACTGGATGATGGTACCACACATGTGCATACATCCCTGTACCAGAGGAGTGCCTGGCACAGAACAGACTGGACGATGGTACCACACATGTGCATACATCCCTGTACCAGAGGAGTGCCTGGCACAGAACAGACTGGACGATGGTACCACACATGTGCATACATCCCTGTACCAGAGGAGTGCCTGGCACAGAACAGACTGGACGATGGTACCACACATGTGCATACATCCCTGTACCAGAGGAGTGCCTGGCACAGAACAGACTGGATGATGGTACCACACATGTGCATACATCCCTGTACCAGAGGAGTGCCTGGCACAGAACAAATTGGATGATGATACCATACATGTGCATTGGATTGATTGCTCTTTTTAGTTTTAGTTTAGTTGCGCTCATCACTTTACTCAAATACCCATACATGTGCATTCACCACTGTACCAGAGGAATGCCTGCTACAGATTAGACTGGGTGAGGGCACCATAAATGTCCACATGTCAATACATCCCTGTACAATTCCTGTACCAGAGGAGTGCCTGGCACAGAACAGATTGAATGGGGATACCATACATGTGCATTCATTCCTGTACGATTCCTGTACCAGTGGAATGCCTGGCACAGAACAGATTGGAAGACGGTACCATAAATGTACATACATCCCTGTACCAGAGGAGTGTCTGGGACAGATCAGATTGGAAGATGGAACCATACATGTGCATACATCCCTGTACAATTGCCATACCAGAGGAGTGCCTGGCACAGATCAGATCCGATAACGGTACTATACATGTGCATACATCCCTGTACAATTCCTGTACCAGAGGAGTGCCTGGCACAGATCAGATCCAATAATGGTACCATATACATGTCCATTCATCCCTGTACAATTTGTGTACCAGAGGAGTGCCTGGCACAGATCAGATCCGATAATGGTACTATATACTGTATGTGCATACATCCCTGTACAATTCCTGTACCAGAGGGGTGCCTGGCACAGATCAGATCCGATAATGGTACCATACATGTGCATACATCCCTGTACAATACCTGCACCAGAGGAGTGCCTGGCACACATCAGATCCGATAATGGTACCATACATGTGCATACATCCCTGTACAATACCTGCACCAGAGGAGTGCCTGGCACACATCAGATCCGATAATGGTACCATACATGTGCATAAATCCCTGTACAATTCCTATACCAGAGGAGTGCCTGGCACACATCAGATCCGATAATGGTACCATACATGTGCATAAATCCCTGTACAATACCTATACCAGAGGAGTGCCTGGCACACATCAGATCCGATAATGGTACCATACATGTGCATAAATCCCTGTACAATTCCTATACCAGAGGAGTGCCTGGCACACATCAGATCCGATAATGGTACCATACATGTGCATAAATCCCTGTACAATACCTATACCAGAGGAGTGCCTGGCATGCACAGATCATATTAGAAGATGGTATTATACATGTCCATACATCCCTGTACAATACCTATACCAGAGGAGTACCTGGCACAGATCAGATTGGAAGATATGTTCATTCATCATTCCTGTACCAGAGGAGTGCCTGGCTGGCACGGATCAGAGTAGAGGATGGCACAATGTCTGTCCATACATCCATATATAAGAAGAAAGCCTGGCACAGATCATATTGTCGGATGGCACCGTACACATGCATACATCACTATATAACCCCTGTACCAGAGGAGCGCCTGGCACAGATCAGACAGGAGGATGGCACCGTCTATACATCCATGTACCCCTCATTCATCGCAGTACTCAGTTCTATGTGTCTCACCCTTGATGTCCCGGGCCAGTGCCTGGTAGGTCGGCTTGAAGGACTGGCAGTGCCCGCACCAGCTGGCATAGAACTGGGCGAACCAAGCGCTGGAGGAGTTGAGGAGGACGGAATGGGCGCCGTCGGCCAGGGACACCACCAGATCATCGGGCCCGTACAAGTGAGCCTGAGCCGGGGACACAACCAGGAGAAGGAAGCCCAGCACTCCGGAGACACGGAGCCAGTCCAGGCCCGCCATCATCCTCATCATCCGTGTACTGAGCCCGACTGTGCCCGGACACTGACATCCCGGGGGTGGGTGCAGGAGACACCCAGAGCCTGCCCACAGCTCCAGGAGCCAGCCTACCCGACATCGTCACTGACACCGAGCTACATCCCATATACACATCTCACATCTCACATGGCCATACAATCTAATTGTACAATCTACTGTACTAAAACCATCTACACACACACACATCTCACATCTCATATGGCCATACACCGTACAATCTGCTTGTACAATCTACTGTACTAAAACCATCTACAGAGACATACTCACATCTCACATGGCCATACACCGTACAATGTGCTTGTACAATCTACTAAAACCATCTACACAGACACACACATCTCACATGGCCATACACCGTACAATCTGCATGTACAATCTACTGTACTAAAACCATCTACAGAGACACACTCACATCTCACATCTCACATGGCCATACACTGTACAATGTGCTTGTACAATCTACTAAAACCATCTACACAGACACACACACACACACACACACATCCAGGACCTGTAAGGGTTTATTTTTAATTAAAGGGCCAATTTTTTTTCTTTTATTTTTTTTAGAGGTGCGGAGGTCCTCACGGCCCCGGGTGGCTACCCCCCCCCTTATATATATATTTTAATTAGCTTCTCAATTCGCGGCAGCAGCCCCCCCCCCCCCCCCCCCCCCCCCCCATGGCGGCCCTGCACATGGGCATACTATAGAGTACACCTATGCCAGGGCTGTTTGCCTGTATGGGGACGCACAGGTGCACCCCCCCCCCAGTCAATCCCATTCATGTCAGTTGGGGCGCAACCCCTGCACCGACATCCAAGTGCGTGCGCGTCTTCTAGCGCAGACAGTGTGCGTTCAGCCCGGGATCACTGCATGTAATTTGCACAGAAATCGCAGCACATTCCTGTCCCGTGTCTGTGGAGTGCCAAGAATTTGTATGGCTCAAATCGCACCGCATTCACACCAATCTCGTGCAGGACCCTGCACCAGAATCACATCACATGAGTGTTCACATCAATGCGATTCGATTCCGTAAATCGCACTTCGCTTTGCAAACTGATTTCAGGGAGTTGTCAACTTAACATACACTCCGCAATCGGTTTGCATGAGTGGTTTGATGCAGCGCAAAATCTGCAGCGAATTTGCATCGCATCTAGTGTGATCCTCGGGGTCGTGTACCTGCATCCATGTGGCTGTCAAATTGGGAGCAGCGGCTGTGTCGGTGCAGCTGCTTCACACCAACTGACATGAATGGGGATCACCTGCAGGGGGGGAGGGGGGTGCACACAACACCTGTACATCCCCTATGCAGGCAATGTCCCTTCTAAATGTTTTTTTTTCTTTGCTTGAATTTCTCACTTCCTGTTCCTCCTCAGTAAGGTGTTCAGTAAGCTTTTCTAAATGACTTTCCACCGCTCAGATGATGGTGGAAAGCTCACTGGAGGAGAAACAGGAACTGAGAAATTCAAACAAAGAAAAAAAAACATTTAGAAGGGAAATGGAAGGAAAAGGTAAGTGAACCAACAATGCACTAGCTTAAAGGAACCCATTTAGAAAATAAAAGACGAATCTTTATAACCCCTTTAAATAAAATCAGGCAGGATCCTGCACTACATACTTGCAGGTAGGGCCGCCATCAGGGGGCTACAGGCATTACACCTGTAAGGGGTCCGAGTGCTCCCTTTCTCATGTCGCAGCGAGGGGAGAGAAAACACTTTTACTTTCAGTTTGCGACCGTAGAAAGAGGTGAGTGAGATGCCAGTGACATTTTCGGCAACCCCAGCCCCCCCTGGGTTCCCAATTCGCAGCAGCCCCCCCCCCCCGGTTCCCAATTTGCGCCAGCCCCCCCCCCCCCCGTTCTCAATTCGCAGCAGCAGCACCCCCCCCCCGGTTCCCAATTTGCGCCAGCCCCCCCCCCGGTTCTCAATTCGCAGCAGCACCCCCCCTCCAGTGGGTGTGAGGGGCCCCAACATTTCTGATGGCTGTTGTGGGCACACAGGCGCAGCCCTCCCTATCCATACCGCCGCCCTCCCTATCCATACGCCCAGCCCCTTTCAGGACGCCGGGTGTATGAATTCCTATGGCGGAGATGGGTGGGGTGTGTTTTTTGAAGCACTGATTAGATCCAAAGGCTCTAATAGGCGTAAAAATAGGGTGGGCTCGGGGCGCAGAGCACTGTGTCCGGAGTCCACGCTGGTGTGTTGCAACAGCGAATGAAAATTCAATGTTGCAACATTAATCCTCCTCCCAATCGATCGGGAAGCGGGTCTGATACCCGTCACCTGATTGGCTGAAAGGACAGGCAATCCTATTGGACGCCTAGGAGGAGAGGAGGAGACGCACGGCGGATGCGAGGAGGATGGAGGCAGAGAAGACACAGAAGCCACTCTCAGCCTGATGTCCGGCAATGCCCTGATCTCCACCTCTCCTTGATGTTTGCCGATGGGCGATCCCCACCGATGCCCGCCGCCTAGATGGGGTAAGGGGAATGACCGGAGGACAGCAAGCAGGGGGGGGGGGGCTTTCTTTGAGGTGCCACAGGGAGGTGGTTGTTTGCCACCCCCCCCCCCCCAAACAAAAAAACACAAGCCGCCACTGCTTACTTAGATCTAAAGGGGATTGATATCGATCACATTGTATAATGTATAGTCTAGAGACTTACATTGCATGTATTCAACTTCATACCAGGAGAGAAAGCTGCACAGACCAGAAAGCTGAGTAAACACTGGCAGTTTTTCGTCCTTTAACCCAGCTGGCTGAATAAAATAAAACTGAAAAGCTTGAGAGGAGCCGCTGTACTAACTATGCAATGTTAGTACAAAAATCTCCATGCTAAGCTATTAGCGTGAACACATTGCTGATCGGATGTCGATCGGCAGACCTTTTTCCCTCTGACAGAAGCTGGACGTTTGCTTGGCTTATGTCAGACCGGCTGCCATACATACGGGCCAAATTATTTATTTAGAACCAGTCGATAATGCCCGATGTTCTGCCCATGTGTACAGGGTTTAACCACTTCCCGCCCAAGGACGTCATATGACATCCTGGACTTTCAGTGTGTGATATCTGAATGATGGGTGCAGCTACAGGCGACATTCAGATATCACTATTTTCTGCTGGCGATTCTCTGCACCATAAGAACGATCATAGTGGCAGTTCCGCTGCTTGATCATTCTTATAGGTGACGGGAGGGGACGTCCGTCCCCCCCCCCGCCACCATCCGGTGCTTCTCCGGGCTCTCCCGTGCCATCAGGGACCAGGAGAAATGATTGGCGGGTGCCGAATACGAAGCTTAGAGATGACTGCTGACCAAATGGTCAGCAGTCATCTCTATGACCGTCGGAGGCCCGGGCGCGACGTTAGGCCCAGGTACCCGGAAGTAAACAAAGCGGCAATCGTGGCTGTCGGCATGAGATCGGTGAATTAATTTCCCGATCTCATGCTTTCCAGCCTGGAGGAGAGATGAGGGGTCTTATTGACCTCTCATCTCTCCATAAAGAGGACCTGTCACAGTGATTCAGTGATGTTTACATTCCATGTAATAGGAATAAAAGTTAAAAAAATAAATAAAATAAAAAGTTAAAAACAAAAATGTAAAAAAAGTAAAATAAAAATAAAAAAATAAAGTAAAATAAAAATTAATTTTTTTAAATTGCCCCTGTCCCCAGTAGCTCGCAACCAGAAGCGAACACACACGCAAGTCCCGCCCACATATGTAAAATCCATTCCAACCACACATGTTAGGTATCGCCGCGTGCGTTAGAGCTCCAGCAACAATTTAGGCACTAGACCTCCTCTGTAACTCTAAACTAGTAACCTGTAAAAAAATAAAATAAGCGTCGCCTATGAAGATTTTTAGGTACTGAAGTTTGGCGCCATTCCATGAGTGTGCGCAATTTTAAAGTGTGACATGTTAGGTATCTATTTACTCTGCTTAACACATTATACAAAAAAACTTTACTGTTTTGTTATTTTTTAATTAATGAGGCGTTTGGAAAATGATTGGGCAAATACTGTGCAAGATAAAAAGTTGCAATGACCACCATTTTATTCCCTGGGGTGTCTGCTAAAAAAAACCATATATAGTGTTTGGGGGTTCTGAGTAATTTTCCAGCAAAAAAATGATGTAGGAGAGGAGTTCCAGGATAGGCCCGGTATGGAAGTGGTTAACAGTATATGTCCAGCAGCAGCAGCAGCTATAGTCAGCTCCTCTAGAACTCTTATATATGAGGAGGGGGACAGTCCTGGACATGGCTAGACTGACAGCTCTACATTCTATTTACATAGCAGGGAGGGGAGAAATAGTTGGCTTTGCAAATAAATTGCTGTGGTGTAAAGGAACTGCTAAGGGAAAACAGAATCGATAGGGCCACTTACTATATGAAGCAGGAACAATCGGATTGTACAATCTCAGCACAAACTCTCTCCATATTCACCTATTCTATGCCATATGAGAACCTGCAAAAAGATCTGTTTGTCCTCCAGGCAGTCGCTTGCACTTTTAGCGCGCGTCCATGCACATAAAGGTGTGTAGAGGCAGAAAAGTCCCCCCTGCCAATGCATCTAGGAGCCGCAGGAAAAAAAAACGGCAGAAAAAACACTAGACGTTAACGCTAGGCACATTTAGCACTTGAAAGGTAATTCATTGCCTGGACTAAATTATTTTTATAGCCAATAAAATGAATTAAAGCTCTTAAAGTGATATTAAAAACTTTTTTTTCTATTTTAAATAACAAACATGTTATACTTACCTGCTCTGTGCAGTTGTTTTGCACAGAGCAGCCCTGATCCTCCTCTTCTCAGGTCCCTCTTTGATGCTCCTGGCCCCTCCCTCCTGTTGAGTGCCCCCACAGCAAGCAGCTTGCTATGGGGGTACCCGAACCCAGCCGCAGCTCCATTCAGACACAGAGATGCAGCCAGGCCCCCTTTCTCTCCTCATTGGCTCACTGACTTTGATTGACAGCAGCAGGAACTAATAAGGAGGGTAATCCCGGGCTGAGACACTCCTATAACATCGCTGGATCTAGATGGGGCTCAGATACAGTACAGACCAAAAGTTTGGAAACACCTTCTCATTCAAAGAGTTTTCTTTATTTTCATGACTATGAAAATTGTAGAGTCACACTGGAGGCATCAAAACTATGAATTAACACATGTGGAATTATATACATAACAAAAAAGTGTAAAACCACTGAAAATATGTCATATTCTAGGTTCTTCAAAGTAGCCACCTTTTGCAGCAGACACATCTCTAGAACAACTGATAAGAGGAGACTGTGTGAATCAGGCCTTCATGGTAGAATATCTGCTAGGAAACCACTGCTAAAGAAAGGCAACAAGCAGAAGAGACTTGTTTGGGTTAAAGAACACAAGGAATGGACATTAGACCAGTGGAAATCTGTGCTTTGGTCTGATGAGTCCAAACTTGAGACCTTTGGTTCCAACCACCGTGTCTTTGTGCGACGCAGAAAAGGTGAACGGATGGACTCTACATGCCTGGTTCCCACTGTGAAGCATGGAGGAGGAGTGATGGTGTGGGGGTGCTTTGCTGGTGACACTGTTGGGGATTTTTTTTAAATTGAAGGCATACTGAACCAACATGGCTACCACAGCATCTTGCAGCGGCATGCTATTCCATCTGGTTTGCGTTTAGTTGGACCATCATTTATTTTTCAACAGGACAATGACCCCAAACACACCTCCAGGCTGTGTAAGGGCTATTTGACCAAGAAGGAGAGTGATGGGGTGCTGCGCCAGATGACCTGGCCTCCATAGTCACTGGACCTGAACCCAATTGAGATGGTTTGGGGTGAGCTGGACCGCAGAGTGAAGGCAAAAGGGCCAACAAGTGCCAAGCATCTCTGGGAACTCCTTCAAGACTGTTGGAAGACCATTTCAGGTGACTACCACTTGAGGCTCATCAAGAGAATGCCAAGAGTGTGCAAAGCAGTAATCAAAGCAAAAGGTGGCTACTTTGAAGAACCTAGAATATGACATATATTTTCAGTTGTTTCACACTTTTTTGTTATGTATATAATTCCACATGTGTTAATTCATAGTTTTGATGCCTTCAGTGTGAATCTACAATTTTCATAGTCATGAAAATAAAGAAAACTCTTTAAATGAGAAGGTGTGTCCAAACTTTTGGTCTGTACTGTAAGTGTTAGGGGCGCTGCTGCACACAGAAGGATTTTTCTCTTAATGCATAGAATGCCTTTACAACCACTTTAAAGTACCTAAACACGTTTACACACATTTACAAGCATTAACCACTTAACGCCCGCCGCATGTATATGTACGTCCACAAAATGGCACGTACAGGCAGATGGGACCCCCTCAGCTACATGCGGCGGTCGGTAAGTGTCTGGGAGCAATCCGGGATGAGGGGGTGGCTGTTCGTTTTTGCCCGCCCCCTCGCGATTGCTCCCAGCGAATCGGCTCCCCCCCCCCACTCTGCACTTCCTCTGCCTGTGTAATGTAAACACTTGCAGAGAAAGTGATGTCACCTCTCCTCTCAGCGGTATTTTCAATCGCGCGAGAGGAGAGAAGACATCACACAGTAAGTCGCACAACAGCACACTGACACCAGTACACATAGGCACATTAACCCCTTCAGATCACCCCCCCCAGCCCCCTATCACAGTGTCACTAATAGCAGTGATCATATATTTACTGATCACTGCATTTAGTGTCAGTGTGACAGTTAGTGTCCAGGGTAGCCCCCAACCCCCCCTAATAAAGGTTTAACCCCTTGATCACCACCCTAGTTAACCCTTTCACCCCCTATTGCCAGTGTCACTAAGCCATCGGTTTTCTGATCGCTGTATTAGTGTCACTGTTGCCGCTAGGTAGACAGTTTTTTTTTTTTATATTGCGATTTTTTTTACCAAAGACATGTGGCTGAATACAGTTTGACCTAAATGTTTGACTAAAATTTAGTTTATTCGATTTTTCTTATAACAAAAAGTAGAAAATATCTTTTGTTTTCTAAATTTTTGGTCTTTTTTCGTTTATATCGCAAAAAATAAAAATCGCAGAGACAATCAAATACCATCAAAAGAAAGCTCTATTTGTGGGAAGAAAAGGACGCACATGTTTGGGAGTCACGTCGCACGACTGCGCAATTGTCTGTTAAAGCGACACAGTGCTGAATTGTAAAAACACCTCTAGGCATTTAGCAGCATATTGGTCCGGGGGCTTAAGTGGTTAAGCGTTTTTTCTGCCAAAACACCACTGCCAGGAGGAAAGGCGTCCCTGATAGCCAAACATCCAGTGTGCATGAACTCTAAGGGAGTAAAATCCACTCCAAGTAAAGACATTTACTTTACATTCTTGCAGATTCATACCTTCCTCCGCTTTAACCACTTCAGCTCTGAAAGGTTTACCCCCCTTCATGACAAGAGCATTTTTTGCGATACGGCACTGAGTTACTGTAACTGAAAATTGCGCAGTACGTTTCATAGAATAAAGCAAAACATTTTAGTATTTTTTTCAAAATTGTCTGCCTTTTTTTGTTTATAGCGCAAAAAATTCCAACCGCAGAGGTGATCAAATACCACCAAAAGACCGCGCAATTGTCAGCTAAAGCGGCACAGTATTGCAAAAAATGACCTGGTCATTAAGGTGGTAAATCCTTCCAGGGCTGAAGTGGTTAAAGTGTTACTATACCCACAAAAGTGAAATCAGTCTCTATATGCAGTAAAGCATGCCTGTGGAACATAAGGGGTTAATCCTCTGCATTGTGTAAAAAGGCTGTGTGATCCTGTCTTCTCTGATCCTCCCCTTCTTTCACACTCCCCAATCTATCTTCTGACATTATAGAGTCTTGAGGACACGCTGCACATGCTCTATAGAGAGTGCATGTGATCAGCACATGGCCAATCAGCACTGTCCAGACATAGGGTCTGGGGTCCTGCAGTCAGAGTAGAATGAAAACTCCTCCTACAAGCCTTAAGCAGAGACTGATAGGAGTGATAAGACTGCTTTATACTAATGATGAGAAAAGGTATTTAGCAGTTAATATTTACTAAAACAATTACATTTCCATGTTCTGTGTACTGGGGGAGACCAGATATAATAAATGCAGGGTCCTGGGTTTAGTAACACGTTTTCCAGACACTAAATTACATTTCTCAGACGATTAACTCTGTTTGTACACAAAGTTACCAGGGATTTCCTTCATCCATACCAGATCCTTATCTTACATGAGAATCTATTATGGATTACAAAGGGGACCCCAAAAAATAAAAGGCCACATGCATTCTAGCAGCCAAGCACACTTACAGCCCATACAATGCAAAGTTGCCATTTAGTAGTAGTAGTAATACAACGGCTAGAATAATGACTTCTGACTGCAGCCAGAGGTTTACTTTGGTGGGCAGGCAAGCACCCCATATAAGTGGGTGTAAACCCTTACAGAACACTTTAACCTACAGGCAGTGCTTTAAGTGGGCCGGAACGCGGCGGTACTCAGTACCGCCACTTCCAAAAATGGCCCTGGAGAGTAACAGCACCTCTCCGTGCGCCCAGTACGTGGGTTTCCCGTACCGGAACGCACTGGCGTAGCGGGGGGGGACTCCTGCACCGGGCGAAAAATTGCGGGGGGGCAAAATCCTGGCATCCGCGGAATGCGCCGCCGCCGCCGCCTTAGGAAAGGCCACGGCTTTGGCCTAGCTCTGGAGCTATCGGCCATCTTGGTACACCCGGCGGCGGCGCACGATGAGTTTTTTTTCAGCCCTTCCGCCTGGTTGGCTGGTGGAACTGTCTGTCTCCCTTGATGTGGGAGTGGCGGGAAACACCAGCCAACTAGGCAGAAGGGCTAAAAAAAAAACAGATAACGGCGCAGGAGATTGGCGGGCGGTGGAGTGGGAGGCGCTGTACCTCTGTGCTGCGCTGATTGGCCTGGAAGTTGGAACATGTGTTTACAGAGCGGCGGCAAGTTTCTCCATCTCCAGCAAGGTAAGCAAAACACTCTCCTGTACCACAGGGGAGAGAGAGAGGGGGGGGGGGTCGGTGTAAATCTAAAGGGGTGCACTGCCTGATCCCCACCTATCCACCTCAGAGCCTGTCATTTTAGTAAGACTGCTGGGACTTGTAATTCTCCATCTTCTCCTGGGGCTCATGGAGATTGGAGAACTACAAGTCTCAGCAGGTTATACATACAATAAGGCTCTGAGGTGGATGGGTGTGGATTGCATGCACCTGAGCCCCAGGAGAAGATGGAGAACTACAAGTCCCAGCAGGTTATAATATAAGGCTCCGAGGTGGATGGATGTCCGGACACCCATCCATCTCGGAGCCTTATATTATAACCTGCTGGGACTTGTAGTTCTCCATCTCCTGGGGCTCAGGTGCATGCGATCCACCATCTATGGGACTACAAGTCCCAGCAGTAAGAAAAACTGAACAAAGATGGTGGATCGCATGCACCTGAGCCCCAGGAGACGATGGAGAACTACAAGTCCCAGCAGGTTATAATATAAAGCTTCGAGGTGGATAGATGTCTGGACAGTGACAATTGGTGGCACAGTGGTGACAATTGGTGGCACAGTGGTGACAATTGATGGCATGGTACAGTGACTGCATTTGATGGCATGGCACAGTGGTTGCGTTTGTTGGCATGGCACAGTGGGGACAATTGATGGCACAGTGGCTACATTTGATGGCATGGCACAGTGGTTGCGTTTGGCATGGCACAGTGGTGACAATTGATGGCACAGTGGTTGCGTTTGTTGGCATGGCACAGTGGTGACAATTGATGACACGGTCGCTGCATTTGATGGCATGGCGCCCTGTGATTGGGCGTATGTGGTCATGCGCTAGCGCCGGGGGGGGGGGGGGGGGGGGGCGGAAAAAAAAACGGCGCCTAATAGAGTACCGGCACCTCTTTTGGCCCACTTAAAGCACTGCCTACAGGTAAGCCTAAATTAAGAAATATCTCCTTATTCTACACGGTTAAAGCGGGGGTTCACCCTAAAAAAAAATTCTAACATTACATTGAGCCGACTTATGTGACTGGCAGTATGCTGGTGTTTTTTTTTTTCGGACATACCGTTTTATGGCTATTTTCACCCCCGGCTTCCGGGTAGTGAATCCCGCGGGAGTGGGCGTTCCTATTCACAGGCTAAGTGATTGACGTGCTTCCGGCCGGCGCATATAGCGCGTCACGAGTTGCCGAAAGAAGCCGGACTGCGAGTCGGCTGTATACGGCGATATACGACGCCTGCGCACCGTCGTTCGGCTTCTTTCGACAACTCGTGACGCGCAGTATGCGCCGGTCGGAAGCACGTCAATCACTTAGCCTGTGAATAGGAACGCCCACTCTTGCGGGATTCACTACCCGGAAGCCGGGGGTGAAAATAGCCATAAAGCGGTATGTACGAAAAAAAAAAAAAAAACACCAGCATACTGCCAGTCACATAAGTCGGCTCAATGTAATGTTAGAATTTTTTTTTTAGGGTGAACCCCCGCTTTAAGGAGATACTTTCCAAAAAAGGGGCACTGATGTCTACCACGCATGCGCGCCATAGACAACGGCGCAGGCGCACTGAGCGTGCCGTTAGTGAAGGCGACCATGCTTTTACTAGCAGCTCCCATGCACGTGGGAGTGACGTCATCACTGCTCCGGCCAGTCACAGCGCTGGAGCAGCGATACCCAGAACTCACTCCGGGAGGAGGATATCAATGACTGTTTCTGGGGCTTCGATCTCAGGTAAGCAATTCATAATGAGCTAGTATGCTCTGCTATGCATACTAGCTCATTATGCCTTTTTCTTGCAGGTTTTTTTTGCGGATTTTTTTAAGAGGGTTTACTTCCTCTTTAATGATAAACACCCAAAACTCAAATCTCGGGTGACAGTCAACATGAACCAAAAAACAAAATTTTTTCACTTGTGCTCAACTCACTACACTGCAGAGGACTTGTAAGGCCCTGTACACACGATCAGACATGTCGGAGGAAACATGTCCGAATTGTCTGTTGGTCTGATGTGCGTACACACCATCGGACCAAAATCCCCTCAGACCAGAACGCGGTGACGTAGAACACAACGACGTGGCATCCTTTGTCGTTTGGTGGAGTGGCACTCCATAAACCTAGCCCCCTCTCTTTATTTTGGCTGGCAGAACTCAGTGCTTGATTTAAACATTACAATCCCTGGACTCCTGAGTTTATGGTAGTGCCAGTGATAGTGTTGGCTTTCTGGTTCCTGTACCTTGTGGCTTGCCAAGCTTTGTCTCTTGTTTGCTCCTGTTACTGATGTTTTCCTGGATAGGGATTACTCTACTGTTTGCCACCTGCCCTGACCTCTTACTTGGATACAGATTATACTATTGATTGCCACCTGACCTGACTCTTTGCCTGGATACAGATTATGCTACTGATTACCGTCTGTCCTGACTCTTGCCTGGATTACAAACTACACTACTGTCTGCTGCCGGTAACCAGCCAGCCACTGGCGCCACTCTGGCTACTTCCCCCTCTTCTGCTACTTCACCCTTCTCATCCTCCTTACCCAAGGTTCTTGCTACCACTATTTCATTAGAAAAGGCTATGCTATGTAGATTGGGAACACTCGCCAATCATCTCTATTATGGAACCAAAGGTCATTTAATAGGCATCCAATGAGTAGCAGAGCCTGTGTTGTGAGGGGGGGCAGCTTCACTAGGCCATATCCTTCCTCCAAGGAACAAAATAAATTATTTATCCTTGCTTGCATATCTTATAAATGTCTTGAGCATAATATCTCTGCCTTTGTGGAGTCTGGCTCAGCTGGGTACTTCATAGATGAAGCCCTAGCCTCTCAGCTTCAACTCCCTCTGGAGGACTCCTTGTATTCCCTGGTTGCTATTGACAAACATCCAAGATCGTGACTTGGGACGGCTTTTGCACTGACCACTGTCCTCCTAAAGCCTACTTTGGTTTCATTCACCCCTTACTTTCTCCTGGTGCCCGCAGAGGCGGCTCTAGGTTTTGTAAGGCCGTAGGCAAAACTTAGACATGAGGCCCCAATCACGCCCATAATGGGAAAAATAATTCAAGCAAGAAAAATAGCTGCAGAAAATGCACGGATCTAGCACACAGGTGATCAGCACCACTTCCAGGGCACCCTCACCCATCAGACATATTCATCCATCAGACATATTCAGCCAATGCAAGAGGGGTGGGTAAGAAAGAGAGAGGGGTGATAGAGCGGTCCGATTGCGCCGACATTAGTATGGATCACAGGCAAATTTGATGGCCGCGAGGCCCCTGTGAGTGCAAAGCCTTAGGCGACCACCTAATTTGCCTAAGTAGAGAGCCGCCTCTGCCTGGTGGTGCAGATCTTTTTTTTTCTGAAGAAAAACTATGGCACCCTCAGGCCATGTATTGACTTCAGAGCCTCAAATTGTATTGCCATTCCCAACCACTACCCACTCCCTTTGATCAGTGAACTATTCAGCTGTGACCAAGGAGACCAGATTTCCAACATTGTTTGATAGTCAAGTCCATCTAAATATGCTAGTGTATCCAACAGTACCCTTCCCACAGGCTGGCAATGCCGCTGTCAATTGATGTCTTCATTGCTCCTCCATAGAGTGGAGCCGCCCATAGTTACTGCCTTATCACCAGATAAAAAATAAAGAAAAAAATTAAAAATATATATGCTATTTTAATTTAGACAATCTTTACTGAACTCTTCCATGACTACCTGGCAAGTTACTTGAGTGACATTTTGTTTATTCCCAGCCTTCAGCAGACCATCAACAGCACATTAACCACTTAACCCCCGGACCATATTGCTGCCCAATGACCAGAGCACTTTTTGTGATTCGGCACTGCGTCGCTTTAACTGACAATTGCGCAGTCGTGCGACGTGGCTCCCAAACAAAATTGGCGTCCTTTTTTTCCCACAAATAGAGCTTTCTTTTGGTGGTATTTGATCACCTCTGCGGTTTTTATTTTTTGCGCTATAAACAAAAATAGAGCAACTATTTTGAAAAAAATGCTATATTTTTTACATTTTGCTGTAAAAAATATCCCCAAAAAATATATAAAAAAACATTTTTTTTCCTCAGTTTAGGCCGATACGTATTCTTCTACATATTTTTCCTTAAAAAAAATCGCAATTAGCGTTTATTGATTGGTTTGCGCAAAATGTATAGCGTTTACAAAAAAGGGAGTAGTTTTATGGCATTTTTATTAATATTTATTTTTTACTAGCAATGGCGGCGATCAGCGTTTTTTTTTCCAGTACCGAGATATTATGGCGGACACATCGGACAATTTTGACAAATTTTTGGGACCATTGGCATTTTTATAGCGGTCAATGCTATAAAAATGCATTGGATTACTATAAAAATGCCATTGGCAGTGAAGGGGTTAACAATAGGGGGCAGGGAAGGGGTTAAGTGTGTTCCTGGGTGTGTTCTAACTGTATGGGGGGGTGGCCTCACTTGGGGAAATCACCGATCTTCTGTTCATACATTGTATGAACAGGAGATCAGCGTTTCCCCCGCTGACAGGAATGAGAGGTATGTGTTTCCACACATAGCTCCCGTTCCCCGCTCTGTAACGAACGAGCGCGCGTGCCCGGCGGTGATCGCGCCCGTGCTACAAATGCAAACTAAATCGCCTCAAGACGCTGTATCCAATGTCGTCGTCCAGCCATGCTTCAGAATAGATGGGTCTTACGTTTTTTTCTGAAGGCCCAATGGTTTTCCTCCATCCGAATGTCTATAGAGCGTTCCATAGCCGTGGTCCTTGGACTGCGAATCTATGCTCTCCTTTAGATTTGTAGAGAGACTCGGGGATGTGGAGGAGGTTGTGATTAGTTGAACGTAGGGCCAGATTTTGGGCGTAGTGTTTTATTTTCTCGCATAAGTATTGTGACACGTTTTCTTGCGTTGCGTGTATTTGTGGGTGAGGCAGAGGGTCTTGAATGGCCTTTACGGCTATCCAGTGGAGGGTTCCTCTATTTACCACCTATGGCTAGCCAGTGGAGGGTTACTGTATTTACGAATTATATGAATTATGCTATTGATTGCAACCTGCCCTGACCACTTGCCAGGATACAGATTGTGCTACTGATTGCCACCTGCCCTGATTCTTGCTTGGATCATGGACTATACAACCAGGGGCGGACTGACCATTGAGAAACTCAGGCACTGCCCGAGGGTCCCATGCCACTAGGGGGCCCCATCAGGGTTGCCAGGCTCAGTAAAACCAGGGACAGTATGTAAAAATCTGTGTTTTTTTACATCTGTCCCTGATATGTTCAAAACCTACATGTTTTTGATGTGAAAATCCTGAGATTTTAGCTGCCCCGCCTCTGTACTGCCACCTGGCTTGGTGGCCATCTGTAAGCCCAGGGGCCCCATAATCTTGTATTGCCCGGGGGCCCCATGAGTTGTCAGTCCGCCCCTGTATACAACCATCTGATTCTGCCTCAGACTGCTATTAAAACCAGTCAGACACTACCTAGGTTTCTCCTGCAACCTTCACTCACAAATAGTTTGCGCAGAATAAATATAGTACTTTAGGCACTTAATTGGGACATACTATACACAAACACGATAGCAGAAAACACAGAGGGAGAGAACTGGACCAACCCCATACAAATTGCTAAAAATTATCTCCTTCCTGCACTGTGCCAGTGCCAAGCATTTACACCCTGCATACTATTTCACCATGGATGATTACAACATGAGTATTGTAAAGACAAAAAAACCTCCACAATTATGGCCTATTTTGTTTTCCAGATCCATATAAATTGCTGACACCAGTCTATCTATAAATTATAATTATTAATAATAATAGTAACGTGGTATGTTCTACAAAGGCAGACAAGACTTGCTGGGATTTGAGTTCAAGCATAAGTAGGTAGACCAGTTTTTATTTTCTCAGTCATCCAATAAGTCATAGATTTTAGGAGGGTTTAAATCTGAGCAAAAGAGAAAAAAAAAACTCTTTTAGATCATTAACTACGGTAGATGCCGACCGCCCGCCGTCATATTACTGCGGGACGGTGGCACTGCTGGGCGAGAGCGCGTAGCTATACGTCCGCTCTTTAGCGGCTGCTAGGGGGGGCGCGCGTGTCCCCGCTCGCCCCCAAATCCTGCGCGCGTGCCCGCCGGGTACGATCGCGCCTGGCACGCGCGCTCGTTCGTTACAGAGCGGGGACCCGGAGCTTTGTGTGTAAACACAAAGCTCTCGGTCCTGTCAGCGGGGGAAACGCTGATCTTCTGATCATACAATATATGAACAGAAGATCAGTGATTTCCCCTAGTGAGGCCACCCCCCCATACATTTAGAACAACTAGTGTTAACCCCTTCACTGCCAATGGCATTTTTATAGTAATACAATGCATTTTTTGAGCATTGATCGCTAAAAAAAATGCCAATGGCCCCAAAAATGTGTCAAAGTGCCTGCCATAATGTCGCAGTACTGCAAAAAAATGCTGATCGCCGCCATTACTAGTAAAAAAAAAATATTAATAAAAATGCCATAAAACTACCCCCTATTTTGTAAACGCTATAACTTTTGCGCAAACCAATCAATAAACGCTTATTGCGATTTTTTTAATGAAAAATATGTAGAAGAATACGTATCGGCCTAAACTGAGGAAAAAAAAAAGATTTTTTATATATTTTTGGGGGATATTTATTATAGCAAAAAAGTAAAAAATATTGATTTTTTTTCAAAATTGTCGCTCTATTTTTGTTTATAGCGCAAAAAATAAAAACTGCAGAGGTGATCAAATACCACCAAAAGAAAGCTCTATTTGTGGAAAAAAAGGATGCCAATTTTGTTTGGGAGCCACGTCGCACGACCGCACAATTGTCAGTTAAAGCGACGCAGCGCCGAATCACAAAAAGTGCTCTGGTCATTGGACAGCAATATGGTCCGGGGCTAAAGTGGTTAAAAAAATCAGGGTTCCAGAAAAATATTTAGGGCTCCACTGTGATAAAACATTGGCCTAAGGCTGCTTTCACATTGTTCTATTACAAAGCATAGCAAAAATGTTTTGCACCTGTGAATAAAGGACATGACTGCACCTGCAGCCTCAGGTGCGTTTTTGATGCGTTTCCATTAATTTCATTAAGGTGCGTTTTTGGTGCGTTTGCATTTTCATAGCACCAACCATGCACCAAACATGCAGCATGCACGACTTTTAAATATGAAACTGACCCCAGGGGCGGACTGACCATTGAGGAACTCTGGCACTGCCCGAGGGCCCAATGCCACTAGGGGGGCCCCACCAGGGTTGCCAGGCTCATTAAAACCAGGGACAGTATGTAAAAATCAGTTTTTTTACATCTGTCCCTGATATGTCCAAAACCTACATGCTTTTGATGTGAAAATCCCGAGATTTTAGCTGCCCCGCCTCTGTACTGCCACCTGGCTTGGTGGCCATCTGTAAGCCTGGGGGCCCCATAATCTTCTATTGCCCAGGGGCCCCATGAGTTGTCAGTCCGCCCCTGACTGACCCCCAACTGACTGGTGTGAAGCGTTCTTAATAGTCATGCATTTTTCTTCTGCTTTTGGTAAGGCAAAAACGGAAGGAAACACTGATCAGTGTGAATGGGCTCTCAGGCATAGGAGGACGATTACACAAAAATGATGGGATATCTTAAGCATACAAACTTGGGTACACAACAAAGGTCTGGTGTGCAAATGATTGGGATCACTACAGGACAGGGCTGTGTTTAGGCATTATGGAGTCTATGGTAGGGTGACCACGTGTCCCGGATTGCCCGGGACAGTCCTGCATTTTGCAGGTCTGTCCCGGGCACATTTATTCCAGGACAATACAGTGTCCCGGAATGAAACTGACACAGCCACCCACCTGGGCCAATCTGATGCCCCCCAAAAAAGGCAGCCCCATTACCGCTTTACTCACTGACAGTACTTGTCCTGGCTGGGAATGCCTGGAGGAGCACAATCCCCGCCCCCTGCTTGTGATTGGAGAAATCCTAAATCCTGCCTCTTGTGTCCAATCACTGTGCTATGATCATTACAGCACAAGCTGATTTTTGGGAAGGAAGGGTGTCCCTGAATGGTAGTTTGGAAATGTGGTCACCCTAGTCTGTGGCACCCTATGAATGATGACACCCTTTTGTAAGCCCCCTACGTGTGTCTTTCATTTTTTTTAGAACAAGAAAAATGTGTTTTCTTAGCTATAAACTAAATAACAAATTTAAAAAAGACAAAGTTGCACCTATTTATTTACAACCACTGTGGCTTGCCTTGCAGCACAGGGGTCTTGGGGTCTGTCGTTAGTATAGATATTATAGGTATTGAGCTTATATGTCTCTTTTTTGTTCTGGTACTTTCTTCCCAAAACATGGAAAGGTTGACTTGGTAATGGCAAATGGGTCTTTGCACTCTAAGGCCTTGTACACACGATCAGTCCATCCGATGAGAACGGTCCGAAGGCACATGAATTTCCAAAAATTAGGAACTCTGAAAAATCTACGTAAAAACAGAATGCAATTACTTGCAAATCTCATGAAGCGCCCCCTTGCTTTCAGAAAGGGCGCTACGCTAAAGTTAGTAGGGCGAGAGACTTACTTGCTCTCACCCAGTTTGATTTGTTTAGGTTTGGCGGCTGTCAGCCCTGAATTATCCTGTGGGTCTTTCTGCGCTCCAGAGATGTGGTCCCATGTCTGGGCGGCAGGTGGCACCAGAGGGGTTCAGGCAGAACCACTTTTCCCCAGCAGCCAATTGGAGGTGCGTTTCCCTCGTGGGGCATGCCGGGGAGAGGTATATCTGTGGCAGACGCCATTTTTCTGGGTTCTTCGCGGGTTCCTGGTTCCGGGTGCGGCAACCACCTTCAGGGTGTGCGCACATCACGGGCCCCACCACTATGGCCTACCTGACCAGGGTCCGTGCCACACAGAGTTCCCGACTCTGGGCCCTCGTGGCTCAGAGACACTGAAGTGACTGAGGAACCTCAGGTGAATCACTGAGGTTCCGCATCTCAAGAAGACAGGATTGAGAGAATATGCTCTATTGCTCTTGAGTGCCCGACCTGTGGCGGAGGCCTCTACTAATCTTCTAGAGCCAAGTCGGTGACAGCGACTTGTTCCTTCTCAGCTTTCTCGGTGGCACTCTGGCTGCCAGGTCTGTGTGGGTGCACTGCGCCCACTCCGGCTGGAGTGGTGATGTGATTGACTTAACTATAGAAGGCAGGACTGCTTTCTTTATCCAAGCCTGACTCTGCGAAGTTGCTCTATCTTCTTTAACCTTTTTCTATCTACCTTGCGTTGATGTGTTGGTCGTGTTGGACCAGGAAAATAAAGCATTTAGAAAACTTCAGCTACAGGTTGGACATTCGTTACTGCTCTACTCACTGCATCCACCCCTGGACACCACACAGAGGTCACTTAATTCGCCGATCCCAATCTAACCAGCAGCTGCTGAATGGGGTAGCGCTACACTCAAACCATTATTTTATTAACAATAGAAAATAAAAAAACATTATGGCCGGAATCACACTTGTGCGGTGCGAATTTCAGCTCTCTTATCTCTGCAGAGAGATTACAGAAGTGTTCAGCAGATCCCCTGTGTTTTAGCTACGAATTTGGAGACCTGGGAGAAGTTACAGGGGAGAGGAGAGTGGGGGAGAAGTGTATTGGGCTGAATGAGAGAAATTCCTGAAGAGAACTGAACACATCTGCGAATCAGCTGCGTACCCATAGAAGATAATGGGACTGAATTCGCACCTGAGCCGCACCGCAAGGCATAAAATACGCACACGTTTTTTTCTGCAATGCGCAGTGCGAATGCATCGCACATATGTGAACCAGCCTCATTGAAAACAATGTATTTAGAAATGTTCTGCGTATTGGATGTGGTTTAAGCCGCAACCAATTCGCATAGGTGTGAATCCGGCCTATTTGAAAATGATAGCAGCAACACATCTCAAAAAAAGTTGGAACAGAAAAAAAAGGGGGGTTGTCATCTGGGTCCCTGGGGATCTCCGGACCCCTAAAAAAAAAATTGGCCCTTTAACCACTAGAGGTCCGCGCTATTGACAAAATACGTCAACAGCGCGGACCTGAGGCGCCGGGGTCACGTCTTTGGACGTCATGTTCTTGTAATTCCCCGCGCGCGCCACAGTGTGGCGCGCGGCGGGGAAAAACAGTCCTGTCGCATCACCGAGGATTCAATGCGTGTACCCGGCGGCCGCGGTGTCCGTCAGGTACATGCAAACGGCGGTGACAGAGCAGGGACGTGGAGCTCTGTGTGTAAACACAGAGCTCCACGTCCTGTCAGGGAAAGAGGAGACCGATCTGTGTCTCTTGTACATAGGGACACAGCATCGGTCACCTCCCCCACTCACCCCCCTCCCCCCACACAGTTAGAACACACCCAGGCAATACATTTAACCCCTTCCTCACCCCCTAGTGTTAACCCCTTCAATGCCAGTCACATTTATACAGTAATTAGTGCATATTTATAGCACTGGTCGTTGTATAAATGTGAATGGCGCCAAAAATGTGTCAAAAGTGTCCGATGTGTCCGCCGCAATATAGCAGTCCCAATAAAAATCGCAGATCGCCGCCATTACTAGTAAAAAATAAATATAAAAAAAAAAAATCATAATTCTGTCCCCTATTTTGTAGGGGCTATAACTTTTGCGCAAAGCAGTCACTTATTGTGATTTTTTTCTTTTTACAAAAATACGTAGAAGAATACGTATCGGCCTTAACTGAGAAAAAAATATAAAAAAAAAAAAAAAAATTGGGATATTTATTATAGCAACAAGTAAAAAATATATATATTTTTTAAAATTGTCGCTCTTTTTTTTGTTTATAACGCAAAAAATAAAAACCGCACGGGCGATCAAATACCACCAAAAGAAAGCTCTATTTGTGGGAAAAAAAAGGACGCCAATTTTGTTTGGGAGCCACGTCGCACGACCGCGCAATTGTCAGTTAAAGCGACGCAGTGCCGGAAGCTAAAGTTTTGCCTGGGCACGAAGGGGGTTTATGTGCCCAGTAAGCAAGTGGTTAATAAAAAATAAAAGAAAAATATATTAAAAAAATATATATTTTTATAAAAAATAAATAAAAAAAGAGGAAGTTGCCATCTGGGGCCCTGGTGGCCCCGGGCCCCTGGGGACCTCCAGACCCCTTTTAAAAAAAATAAAAAATGGCCCTTTTAATAAAAAATAAAATACAAATATATTAAAAAATATATTTTTTTTTATAAAAAATAAATAAGAAAACGGGGGGTTGCCATCCGGGGGCCCTGGGGGCCTCCGGACTTCTAAAAAAAAAGAAAAGAAAAAAAATTGGCCCTTTAATAAAAAATAAAAGAAACATATATTATTATTTTTTTTATATAAAAAAATAAAAAAAGAGGGGGACCTCTTACGGGTGTACTGCCTGTACCCCCCTGATGGCAGCCCTGACCATGGTGTAGCATCTCCTCTTTTGGGAGAGGAATGTTGTCCCATTATTGCCTGCTACTGTAACTACTCAACAGTCCTGGTCTTCTATGTCATATTTTTCATTTCAAGATGTGCCAAATATTTTCAAATGGTGAAAGGTCCGGACTGTAGGCAGGGCATAAGCACACATACTTTACAAATCCATGCTGTTGTCATAGATGAAGTATGCAGTCACCACTTGTCACCTGAGAACACCTCTGTCACTTGGAACTGTTTAAGAAGATATCTTCTGTTCTGTGTTCTAGCATCTGGAAGTTAATCTGAACTTTGTCCCACACAGCTGCAAGCTATATCATATTTATCACGCTGGTTCACTGACACACAATATTAATGAATTGGTTGTTTATCACCATATTATTATTATTCAATATTTACTCATATTGTAATTGGTGCACTACCCTGTTTCATTTAGGACTCACTTATTGGTCATATTGGTATAACTATGCACTTAGGTACACGTCATTTATGTGTATCACTGTCTAGTGTATGACTGGACCCTTTCATGTTTTGGACCACTTGTTAGTTGTGGATTCTATATATAATCTACTACCACGGTTTTACACTGCGCACTTTTTGTACACTAGCAACTCGATTGCTGTATTTTTGCTGTGCTTCGGTTTTTATGGTAACTTAGTAGATCACTCATGATGATGTTTATTTTATTGACATTGTTGGTTACGAGTAGGAGGTAGCGCCAATACCCCTTCCTTGCATATTTTATATATATATATATATATATATGAAATTGTTTGACAACTTTTAAAAGGCGCTTTTCACAGATTGGTGAACCTCTGCCCATCTTTACTTCAGAGACCCTCTGACTCTCTAAGATGCTCTTTTTATACCCAATCATGTTACTGACCTGTTGCCAATTAACCTAATTATTTGCTAAATGTTTTTCTAGCTGCATTTTGCGAGTACCGCTTACTTTGCCAGTTTTTTGTTGCCCTTTCAAATTGTTACCCCGTTTTTTTTAAAGGTACATCTTCACTGTTTAACCCCTTCCTTACCGGGCCATAATAATATGACACTGCCAGGAACCCTCTCTCCCTCCGGGTGGACATCATATGAAGTATTTTCTTCCCGGCAATCTAGGGCGCGTGCACGCCGCGGCACCACTTGTGACCCGGTGCGCGTGCCCGGCGGTCGCGATGTCCGCCAGGCACCTGCAATTGCCGGCAACCACGGCAGGAGCGTGGATCTGTGTGTGTAAACACACGGATCCACCTCCTGTCAGAGGTGAGGAGACCGATGTGTGTTCCCAGTACAGAGGAACACACATCGGTCACCTCCCCTTGTGAGTCCCCTCCCCCTACAGTAAGAATCACTTCCAGGGAACATATTAACACCTTCAGTGCCCCCTAGTGTTAACCCCTTCCCTGACAGTCACATTTACACAGTAATCAGTGCAGTTTTATAGCACTAATTGCTGTATAAATGTGAATGGTCCCAAAAATGTGTCAAAAGTGTCCGATGTGTCCGCCGCAATGTCACGGTCACAATAAAAATTGCAGATCGCCGCCATTACTAGTAAAAAATAAACAAAAAAAATCCAAAAAGCTATCCCCTATTTTGTAGTCACTATAACTTTTGTACAAACCAATCAATATACGCTTATTGCATATTACTTTTTTTTTACCAAAAGTAGGTAGAAGAATACGTATCGAAAACGGAGGAAAAATTATTTAAAAAAAATTATAATAATTGTGATATCTTTTGAATCAAAAAGTAAAAAATATTGTTCTTTTCTAAAAATTGCCGCTCTTCTTTTGTTTATAGCACAAAAAATAAAAACCGCAGAAGTGATCAAATACCACCAAAAGAAAGCTCTATTTGTGGGGGGGAAAAAAGCATAAAGATTTCATTTGGGTACAGTGTTGCATGACCGCGCAATTGTCATTCAAATTGCAACAGTGCTGGAACAAAAAATTGGTCTGGGCAGGAAGGGGGTGAAAATGCCCCGTATGGAAATGGTTAAAGGAGTTGGAAACCCTCCTGTTTTTTCACCTTAATGCATCCTATGAAAAAACATCTGACAATCACCAACCCCCCAGCCCCCCGTTTTACTTATCTGAGCCCTGGAATGTCCCACGACGAGGACACGCTGCATCTTTGCCCCAGGCTTCTCGGCTCTTGATTGGATAGATTGATAGCAGAGCAGCCATTGGCTCCCGCTGCTGTCAATCAAACTCAATGACACGGGCGCCGGCAGCTATGGACGCTGAATGCTGGACTCAGGAGTGCGCTTGCAAGGTAACCCCCAGAGCCTCCCAGAGGCAGTTATCTGATGCAGGGAGGAGCCGAGAGAGTCGCAGAGGGACCCCAGGAAACGGCATTCTGGGCCACTCTGTGCAAAACGAGCTGCACTGTGGAGGTAAGTATGACATGTTTTTATTTAAAAAAAAAAAAATTAACCTTTAGTGTCACTTTAAACATTGGATATGTTTTTTTTTTTTCTACGGTCAATAAAATATGGGTTTATGAGATTTGCAAATCATTGCATTCTGTTTTTTATGTAAATTTTACACAGCACCCCACCTTTTTTGGAATCGGGGTTGTAACAAAAAAAAAAATATTGCCTGGTACTACAAGCATCTTCAGCATCCTTGTTTATTTGTGACAAAATGAAGACAAGCTGGATTTTTTACTTTTTTTTTTAAGCAAATAATTGCATAAACACATGCTATGCATAAAAACATGTTTCTGGTTAAAAAAAAAAAAGACCTGTGGACATAATCGTTCTAGGATATTGTTGCTGCTCTTTCTGTTGTCTGTAAGTGATCATATTGTTTATTTATAGAGGTTTGCTGCCTTGTCCTGTCCCGTTGTGTGCCCCCTGAAGGGGAGAAGCCAAGGGTTGATTGCCCTCTGTTATGTTTTCACAAGAACAAAGTCCTTTTAACAGCATTGTGCAAGCTATGTGTCATAATTTCTGATGCTGAATATAGATGAGTAAGGAAAATTGTATGACCCTAGATTTAACGTGGATTGTGCTAGTTAGCTTGATGGGGATATATAATAACCTTTTGAAGCATTACACAAGAAAAGGAAGAACTATTTTTAGTTTTTGACAACATTGGTACCCAGTGGCGGCTGGTGCTCAAAATTGGGGAGGGGGCGCAAACAAACGAAAAAATAAATAAAAATTGCAGCCTCACTGTGCCCATTAAATGCAGCCACTGTGTCCATCAAATGCAGCCACTGGGCCCATCAAATGCAGCCACTGGGCCCATCAAATGCAGCCACTGGGCCCATCAAACGCAGCCACTGGGCCCATCAAACGCAGCCACTGGGCCATGCCATCAAATGCAGCCACTGGGCCCATCAATTGTCATTACTGTGCCATGCCATCAAATGCAGCCATTGTGCCATGTCATCAAACGCAGCCACTGGGCCCATCAAACGCAGCCATTGTGCCATCAATTGGGCCCATCAAACGCAGCCACTGTGCCATCAATTGTCATTACTGTGCCATGCCATCAAATGCAGCCACTGTGCCATGCCATCAAACGCAGCCACTGTGCCTATCAATTCACTACACTGTGCCAATTGTCGCCACTGTGCCCTTTAATTGTCGCCACTGTACCCTTTGTCGCCACTGTGCCCTGTAAAATGCTGCCCCCCAACCCCCCCTCCAGCACTTACCTTTCTGGGGTCAGCCATCCTCCTTCCACGGTCCCTCAATGTTTTCTCCCATCCTCAATGATGCTTCAGCCAATCAGGTTACCGGTAACCAGAACCGGTGAGCCTGATTGGCTGTCAGTCTTATCCAAGGAACACCCCCCCCCCCCCGTGCTGGCTCTGATAGGCACTTCCACAGCCAACCAGCTGCTGTTATTCAGATGGCCGCCGCTCACCAGCCATGCATGAATCTATGTTTTGTATCAGTGGCGGTGCAGAAGCGAGAGGGGGCAGCGCTCTGGCGCCCTCTATGGACGCACCGCCACTGTTGGTACCCCAAACACTCTTCACGCAGTCCCTTGACTCCTATTGACCGAAACCCAGACCAGGGCTCATGGAGCTCAACGCACTTAGCCCACACACTGGAAAATTAATTAGGGCAGAAGCCTTCTTTAATATAGGCAAGGTTTTAAAATTTCAAACCCTCTCCTCCCGATTCCCTAATCAAACCATCTCTTTCTTCAAAGTCCTACAAATTAGATACTTCCTAAATAGTTCCAACCCACTCTCTAATTGGTACAGAGACCGCACCCTTCAAAACGATCTGCACCAATTGGGGGCCCCAAAGACTCTTGATTTCGGACATATATTCTCTACTGTTGTCCAATAGCAACCCCAAAAACGCACCTAGCCAACAATTGGAAAGGGAATCCGCAATAGATCTGCCAGAGGAAGATTGGAAGCAAATCCACACTCAAGCCTCGTACACATGCACGGTTTTCTCGGCAAGAAACAGCAAGAAAACTGCTGGCAGAGCTTTCTTGCCGAGTAAACCAAGAGTGTGTACGAGGCTTTGAGGTTTCTCCATAAGAAAACTGCCCAGAATCTCGACGAGAAAAATAGAAAACCTGCTCTCTATGTTCTCGTTGTGAGATTTCCTGCCGAAAAAACCCGAGCGTGTGTACACTTACCTCTCCATGGAAACCCGCGCATGCTCGAAATGACTTGGCGAATGCGCGGTAGCTTCCAAGGAATAGGTAGGGTGAAGCAAGATGGCGGCAACGGCATCGAATGTGAGGAGCGCATGCTCGTCCTAGTTGATGACGTCACCGTGTTTGTGCCATTCAAAAGAACGGTGGTTCTTTTGAATGGTGTGTGTGTACACTTGGCCGGCAAGAGAATCTTGCCAGGAATCTCGTCAGGAAAAACAAGTTTTTTTTTCTGACGAGAATCCGGGCCGTCTGTACAGGGCTTCACATCCACAAAGGATCAACCAACAATACCGCAGAGGAAAATGGATACAAAATCTATTCCAGGTGGTACAGGACCCCATATAGAATCCACAAATATCACCCCAGTGTCTCCCCACAATATTGGAGATGCAACACGGCCCGAGGTTTCCTACTCCACATACGGTGGGAATGTTCATTATTACAACCTTACTGGAAAGAAATACACCCCCTTACCTCTCATTCAATGACCTACTCCCCAGACTTCACTCCGGCGCAATACTTACTTCACCTCACTTCCATACCCCAATCAGCTTACAAAAGATCTCTCACCCTTCACCTCAATAATGCAGCCAAAATGTGTATACCCTTACATTAGAAGCACAGCAGCCCCCCCACCAGCATCTCAGAATCGCTTCAACGAGTAGGGAGGATTGCTTAGATGGAAGACCTAGTACACCAGGCAAGAGAGACCCAATTCCATAAAGTCTGGGCCTACTGGTTACATTTCATAGAATCATCTGAAGAATTTCGCAGTCTACAGAACAAATCTCAATAGCTTGACCTGGGGGCTCAGACAAAGTACTGGATACCTGGTCAGGACAATCAACTGTACACGCACACTTCACCCCCCCTCACCCAGAAAAAAAAGATTTACTGCTACTCAGGGGCTCTGGGCTTCAGCAAAATGGCAGCCTCCAGCAAAAAGAAACAGGAACAATGCTGGAGGCAATTTAAAACACACACTCATTTTGGGTGGCATAATTATTAATGTTTAATGTGTGTTCCTTGCTAAGAGAGTCAAGAGTCAGGATGCCCAGTAACACACAGCTTCTTTCTCTATATGCAACGTAGAGAGCGTCCTGACTCTCCTGAAGTCCAAGGGAGGGGGCGAGCACGACACTCCACACCAGGGAGAAAGCCTTGCATTACTTCATAGAGTTACAGACAGAAGAACAGGAAGTGAGGATTTCTCAGAAGAAATAAGGACATTTAAAAGCAAAATCAAAGGATGAGGTACCGTATATACTCGAGTATAAGCCAAGTTTTTCAGCACATTTTTTGTGCTGAAAATGCCCCCCTTCGCCTTATACTCGAGTCACCTTTTTGCGCCTGATCTCCCGAACTTTGGGGACCCGGTACCAGCCACTCTTCCTCTACAAGTGTGCAAAGTTTGTAATTTCTCCGATGACTTTGGGGACCCAGTACCAGCTGGTCGTAGGTCCCCATGACCCGGAAATTGCCACACACGTACCCCCATTCTCCTCTAGAAGTGTGCAAAATTTGTTATCTGGGGGACCTACGGCTGGGGAGCACCAATTTTTCAAAGCCGGGCACCCCTTCCATAGACTCCATGTTAAACGTCAGTCTAGTCATGGACACAGTGAGGCATGGGCACAGTGAGGCACGCAGATGGACACCCTAGGCTTATACTCGAGTCAATACGTTTTCCCATTTTTTTTGTGGTAAAATTGGGAGCCTCGGCTTATATTCGGGTATACACGGTACGTGAAGGAGGGCTGCACTAAGGTAAAGGAAGCTATTTAGGGGGGAAAAATTGTACCTTCACAACCCCTTTAAGAATCAACTGAAACTTTTTCTTGTGAAAAAAAAAAAAAGAATCAACTGAAACTTACTTGTTATGCTTTGGATAGAGTCCACCAATACATCTGTGGTGGTGATTTATAATTAAAAAAAATATTCCAAGTTGAAAATCTTTGGGTTTAATCCTGGAGGGCAAATATAACTCAAAGGTTTAATAATCACTGTATTTATTGGCATATAACACTCACTTTTTTACCCTGAAAATAGAGGGTAAACTGTGCCTGCGTGTCATACGCAGGGGGCTGTGGAATTTTTTTTCCCTGAAACTTTCCTCTTAAAGTTAGGGTGCAGGTATGTTAAAATGGTGATACATTATTCCTATTTTTTGTGTGTATATATTAGGCCAGAATCAATGTGCTTGGGGAGGCTGTGTCAGTCCGCTGAGCCTTGCTGTCCACCCGCCCTGCTGCCTCTATATAACCACATCAAAGATGGCCGCCAACAAATCTTATGAAGAAGCACGCATGCTCCAAACGGTGCATCAACACATGACACTGTGACATCTTCTCCAGCCTTGGAACCCTGGAAACCCCCAGCGTGGCCAGGACTGGTTACCGTACAGATCACAGTGATACAGACGGACATTAACCAGTGAGGCTTACCTATTTATTGTGCCTTACCTTCTACGACTTTGTGAGTTTATTACCACTCATTAAAACTTGTTGATTTTAAATAATACACTCAGATTGGCAGCGCTTCTCCGCTCTCACAAAAACCATTCATCCGACTGTCTCATCATGTTTACTAGGCTTTTAAATGGACTCATCATTTTGTTTATTTAAAGTAGTATTAAACCCTTATGCCGCATACACATGATTGGAAATTCTGACAAAAAAAACTTGGATTTTTTCTGACGGAATGTTGGCTCAAACTTGTGTTGCATACACACGGTCACACAAATCTTGTCAGAAATTCAGTACAACACGTACGACGAGCCGAGATCAATGAAGTTCAATAGGCAGTTCGATAGGAACTTTTTCGCCATTGGAAAAATAGAGAACGAGCTCTCAATCTTTTGTTGGCGGAAATTATGACAGCAAAAGTCCAATGGAGCATACACACGGTCAGGATTTCCGACCAAAAGCTCACATCGGACTTTTCTTGTTGGAATTTTTGATTGTGTGTACGCAGCATTAGTGTTTTTACTTTACCACATTGAACACAACAAAAAGGAAATTTCCCAGTAAACCAGGCATGTCCAAAGTCCGGCCTGGGGGCCAATTGCGGCCCACGTTCCGGTTTAATGCAGCCCCACTGGTAATTTGGTCAAATATCTCTTTTGTAGCCCATAACGAATCCCCGAGCATCGCACATTCAATGGTGAGACTACATTCAGAGGCTGCATTCATGGCACTTGTGAATGAATGAATGACTTGTATAGCGCAACGCATGCGAACTGAATCGCCTCTGGGCGCTTTTTCCAGCCAGTGTCTGCTTGGCTGGTGCGGTCATTTTTACCCCGTAGGATCTAGACACGCTATGGACACACAGTCATACACACATATATACATATATACTGGGTCAATTTTTTTTTTTTGGACGATCCAATTTACCTACCAGCATGTCTTTGGAGTGTGGGAGGAAACCGGAGTACCCGGAGGAAACCCACGCAGACACAGGGAGAACATGCAAACTCCAGGCAGAAGTTGTCGTGGTCGGGATTCGAACCAGCAACCCTTTTGCTGCTAGGCGAAAGTGCTACTCACTGGACCACTGTGCTGCCTACTTGTGAGGCTGCATTCATGGCAATAGCGAGCGAGGGTGCATTCATGGCAATGGCGAGGCTGCATTCAAGGCAATGGTCAGTCTGCATTCATGGCAATGGCAAGGTTTCAGATGGGCACTCATTAGGCTGCATTGATCGGCACTGACCCGACTTATTTTGCGTCACAGTTCTTGGTTTAAAATTTTAGTTTTTCCTGAAACTTCCCTCTTAAAGTGAAGGTGCATGTTATACGCATGTGCGTGTCATACACCAATAAATACAGTATATCCAAATAACAAGAATAATGTCAGGCAAAATGGTCAGCCCTAACACATGTTCACTTCATTAAATCTGGGCACCCCTGCAGTAAACTATTTGTTAAAGTTCTTACCCCAACACATACAGTATAACTTTTGCTGCTGACTCCTGCGCTCTCAGTGTTGCTTCCCTGAATATTCGGTCTTCACAGTAGGGATGAGCTTCGCGCTCGATACGAACATATGTTCGACTCGAACATTGTCTGTTCGTACGTTCGACGAAATTCGAACAAAAACGGTCGTTCGCGCCAAATTCGAGTGACGCAAAACGGCCCATAATTCACTGTGGCATTGGGCGCTGATGATTGGCCAAGCATGCTGTATGTCCCGCATGCTTGGCCAATCACAGCGCGCAAAAAACGAAGAGCCATAATTGGCCAAAGCCTGGGTGGCTTTGGCCAATTATGGCTCAGGGCTTTAGGACACGCCCCACACTATATAAGGCTTGTTAATGAAAGCAGTTAGAGAGACAGAGAGATACTCTTTTAATATAGCTAGATAGAGCAGGCAGGCAGGCTAGTCAGTTTAGCTTAATTTACAGTGTGTAGAGAATATATATACATCCCTAGGAGTTGTACATATATTTATACACTGTATAGCTTAGATAGATCAGTTCTTCCTAATTTACTGGCAGGCAGGTGATTGTGCTATTTAAAGACGTTATCACACGTTTAGACAACCTGCAGGTACAATATTAAAAGTATTTTTTTTATTTAAGCATCAATAAAATCACTGCTCCTGAAAAGAAAAAAAAAAAATGAAAAATTCCTTTAAATATTGTACCTGCAGGGTGTCTATAGTTTGCCTGTGAAAACGTCTGAGAACCCGGGTATTGCCCGAGGGAACATGTATCAATGGAAAAAAAAGTTGTAAAAATGGTAATTTTTTCAGAAGTCCTGCTCCTGAAAAAAAACGATAGGTTTTTTAAACTTTTTTCCATTAATACATGTTCCCTGGGGCAAGACCCGGGTTTTTAAAAAAGTTTTCCAACAATAACTTGAATATTGGTCTTTAAAATTATCGTTTTTGAATTTGAACGTTCGAGTCCCATAGACTTCAATGTGGTTCTAAATGTTCGCGCGAACGGTCAGTCTGTTCGACGGTTCTGGTGCGAACCGAACGCGGGGGTGTTCGGCTCATCCCTACTTCACAGGAAAGAGTTATCCAAAAACAGTGCAGTCTCCAGTTAGTCTGGGGTCATGGCACCAGCCTAAAGTGGAACAATATGCAAAGACTGAAAGATAAAGAAGCTACATATCTAGTCAGTGATTAAATCAGCTGCTGAGAGCAATTACAAAACAGAGGTTTTAACATCAGTTTTAGGTGCTTGCATGCTCAGTAGTGTATAAGTAACATTTCCAGGTATATATATATTTTTATTACAGAGATCACAGTACTCCTGGACGATGAATTCATCTGCTTTTCCCTTCAGAAAGACTAAACCATTTTGTTCAGGCATTATCCAGTGTCAGCATTTACTTCCCGGACTGAGGGGCTGACTCAGAGATAATAAAAGCATGGCAATCCTGGTGCCTGTGTAGTTTTGGGCACATATTTCTGATATTGATCACCCCACTGTTTCAGCTTCTCACCTTCTTAAAAAAAAAAAAAAAATACAGAATTGCAGTCTGATCACTGGGGTAGAAGAGACTGAGGAAATGGATCTTATTTGCCTGCAGCAGCTGACCTCATTTTAGCCTAGGCAAAGTCACTGTAGTTCGGTTAAAAGACTGCCTTTCAGTCATAATAAAAAAAAAAAAAAAAAAAAAAAAATGATTCTGTTCCTGTATATCGTTATGCAAGGAACTTATTAATGAAGACCCATAAAATAATGGTCAACTTTAAGGAACCAGTGCACCAAAAATAGATTTTACTGTTAAGCTAGCCATACACTGAGTTACTGTTAACAGGGCTGTCTTAATGAGAGGGCACTGCCCAGGGGCCCCAGCTGCATGGGGGGCTCCTGCACTTTTCCCAAAGCAGCTGGTCCTTGTGCCCACACTGCCCTGAAATTGGGGGCTTCATGATGGCACTGAGAGTGATAGATGCAAGGGGGGGGGGCAGTCTGCCTCCTACCTACTTAATGTCTGTTTACCTTCACTGTCATCATTGTAGGGGCCCCAGAACATTACTTTGCCAAGGGGCCCATGATACTATTAAGACGGCCCTGACTGTTAAGCTAGTGATATGTTCAGCCTGCAGGCTGAATGAAAGCAAATGAACAGAACAAATATGCCACTATTGTAATTTGACAGCTGCTCTACCGCCTCTCAAAATACCCAAACCGAGGCTGCATCTAATATAATGCAGCAACTGTTTGGCCAAACAATTTGCAGTAGGCTCCTTTGGTAAAAGTTGATTGAACAATTGACTTTTGTTGAATGGAGAAGGGCCACCCGCTGCACAAATTTCAGCCAGATCCTCAGGATGACCAGCTTTACTGGTGGGATGAGTCGCCTACTAGTTTTTTTGTTCTCTAGAACTTTCCAGCAGTGAGATTTCCCTGCCACATTTTTGTCCGTTTCTGTCCCCTCAGCATGTCCCAAAAGTGTTCTATTGTGTTGAGGTCAGGATTCTGTGCAAGCCAGTCAGGTTCCTCCATCCCAAATTCACTCATCCACAATATATTGCTGAAAGTATTGGGCCACCCATCCAAATCATTTGGTGGTGGGGTTATGGTGTTGGGGTTGTTATTCAGGGGTTGGGCTTGGGCCCTTAGTTCCAGTAAAGGGAACTCTTAAGGTGCCAGCATACCAAGATATTTTGGCCAATTTCATGCTCTCAACTTTTTGGGAACAGTTTGGGGTTGACCCTTTCCTGTTCCAACATGACTGCACACCAGTGCACAAACAAGGTCCATAAAGACATGGATGAATGTGTTTGGGGTGGAGGAACTTGACTGGCCTGTACAGAGTGTTGACCTAAAACCAATAGAACATCTTTGGGATGAATTAGAGCGGAGACTGTAAGCCAGACCTTCTCATCCACATCAGTGCCTGACCTTTCAAATGCACTTTAGGGAGAATGGTCAAACATTCTCATATGCACTCCTAAACCTTGGGGACAGCCTCCCCAGAAGAGTTGAAGCCGTTACCAATGCTTTTGGTAATATAGTGCATATCAGTTCTGTATACAGTCAACTAGGGGGCCACTGTGGGAAAGCAATTTCAGGACAGTTTTCTACTTGTCAAACAAATCTGCAAATATAGGAAACAGGTATACACTGGCCATCGGGACTACTGGGAGTTTCATGGTGGGCCAATGGCTCAGTGGGCTGGGTTCAGTGACAGCCTGTCAAATTAATGGTTGCACGGCTCACGCAGCCTTTAATTTGAGCACTGCTGTACTGTCCATGGCTAGGTATGAAACTTGTTTTACTTCCAGACGCAGCATGGCGCACTCTTTCAGGACAATGTACACATCTTCAGCCACCTCCAGCCGCGCTCGTCCTTTCCATCACCGCTCGACTTCCTCTGCCCCCTCCTCTCTGACAGCTCTTCTGCTTCATCTGGCAAAACTTGGCTATCTACAGCGGCCTTCCTGGTAGCGGTCAGTCGCTGTGAATTCAAATGAGCCAGAGCTGCTCGTGTGATGTCTTAAGAGCAGCAGGCAGAGAGGTCCCTGGAGTAGACAAGGGAGGTTGGAGGATGATGGTGCTGCAGAAATCCATCCAGGCAATTGGCCGGCCTGGCACAGTCGTATAATGCAAAGTCAGGCAGGCTTCAAGCCTAGTCCTAGGTGGCAGGTGACAGGGACACCAGGGCAGAGATAGGGGCTGGGGACCAGACTGGGGGGGAAAGGAGATACAAGACAACCAGAGGGCTCATGGAATGAAGAGGCTACTGTGGGAAAGAGGGGCACTAAGGAAATAAGGGGATGTTTGAGATGTAGGGGCCCTATAAGAAGGACCCTATGAAATGAAGGGGGCCCCTAATGGGAAGAAGGCTCCTATTGGATTGGTAAGCTGCAATATATTAAAATAATGTTAGCCAATTAACACCCACTAGTACATTCTGAGTACCTTATTAGTCTTTAGTGCAGTTTTGCTTCTGCATCACCAGCAACAATATAATTTTTACCAAACACATTACAAGCGATTATCCAAAACAAAGAAGACTTAGTAATATCCAGACCATCCTAATCTCCCTTCTTATTTATTTTTTTTGTATGAAATGACACACCTATTTGTATTTCTAGGGCAAATCCAATAATTGGTGGCGTACTTAGGCAGGAACAGAGAACGTTGATTAAATAATGTAACAGATTTTTTTTTAGCTTTCATCGTGGCTCTGGAACACAACGATCACCTTTCCCTTGTGCAAACACAGCAAGCAAAGTAAGAGCCAAAGTACACAAACTTGCAGATGGAGAAAACTAGAATACTATCCATAATAGATCAGCAGTGTATTATGTCTGCTGGTTTGTGGAAATAAAATAATAAAACACCCAAGTAGATCCTATGTCTATAGAAGCTTTAAACAGACCAGGACTCACAGATTTCATTGGAGAAAACGGCAACTCTAAAGCTGGGTCTAGACTAGTACAGTAGAATTAAATTTGACCTTTTTTTTATAAAAATCTAAAAACCTCCGTTTGTTTTCCCAATCAATCATGGTGTTAAATCGTTATATGTTTTCGACTGCAGTGATGAGAAAATTCGAAGGAGCAGGCTGGAAAAATGCTCTCAAATGTACAAATTTCTAACAGTAAAGGTGGTTTTCATTCAGTAAAGTCCATTCATTCCGAAATCTAATGTAGCAACAAATGAAACCTTGAACTACTTTCAAACAACAATTGAATTTTTGTTTCTCTCTCTATCCCCTGAAGACAGCCATTGCACCAGACGAAACTTGCGTAGGGTAAGGCCAGTGGCATATGATGCTGTACAGCTGTGGCCAAATGCCTAGTACACATGTACGGGATTCCCGGCGGTAAAAATTCCACCGGGAATTATGAGGGGAAAACCGAGAACCTGCTCGGTAAGTTTTACTAAGCGGCTCACCCCCCCCCCCCCCCCACAAGAACCACCCTGCGCCAGACCACGGGACCACAGCAGGATAGGACCACCCCCTCCGCGGCTGCAGGATCATGGAGATCAGGCCAATAATGCCTGGATCTAGACTCTAGACGGGCGAGGCCCAACAAAAGCTAGACCAGGGATATGGCACTCATTGGAGCTTATAAGGGTCCCCGCTGGTGGATTTAGAGGGTATATATATAAATATATATATATATGGGGTTTACTTTTTTGCTTATTGCTGAAGGGTCTTGTGTCTGTCTCGGGGGGGGGGGGGGGGTGGCAACAGCTCCCCTTATTGTTTGAGGGGGGGTTTGATGTCATCTCCCCCGAGGGTCCTTGTAGTTTGGACAAGCCTAGACCCCCTTTTTTGGATATGTTTGGCAGTCAGACTTGATATTGGACCCAAGCTATTTTTTTTTCTTTGTAGGTCTCTTTTTTCCCTCCCCCTTATTTAGTTTGGGGTCGGGATTCAACATGGTGGAGCATTTTGGGTTTGAGTCTTTTGACGTCCTTGTTGATTTTTTTTTACTCTTGGGCCCCTTAATGCGTAGAGGGCCTATATACTGATCGTGGAGGATTGCCTGGGATGGAGGAGTTGTCCTTTCTAAAATTAACATATTGACATGTAAATTTTCTAAACAGATGTGGTATAGATGCTAAATAATGTTATGAATTTGGTCCAATGTTTGTATCTCTTGCATTGATATTATACTCTGTATTGCAGAAGTGTTTTTTTGTCCCTGATGAAGAATTTATATGCACTTTTTCAAAACGCGTCAGTCTCTTCAACTACTCAGAGCTATGTTGTATTATGGTCTCTTTGTTCAATATAGTTGATATGTACCACTTATTTCTGCTTTATGTATATTTATGTATCCAACATTTGCATTGCCTTTGGTTTCATCCATAGGACTACTGTTTTTTGGATCTTTGTGTACTAATAAATATTTTGTATATAATAAATTTTTATTTTTTGTCTAAATTGCCTTAAAAATCCCAATATTTGAGGGTATACCTTTTCCATCATTTGTTATAAGTGCACCGGATTCACCAATTATTTAACCACTTTAGCCCCACCCATATTGCTGTCCAAAGACCAGAGCATTTTTTGTAATTCGGCACTGCGTCGCTTTAACTGACAATTGCGCGGTCGTGCGACGTGGCTCCCAAACAAAATTGGCGTTCTTTTTTTCCCCACAAATAGAGCTTTCTTTTGGTGGTATTTGATCATCTCTGCGGTTTTTATTTTTTGCGCTATAAACAAAAATAGAGCGACTATTTTGAAAAAAATGCAATATTTTTTACATTTTGCTATAATAAATATCCCCAAAAAAGATATAAAAAAACATTTTTTTTCCTCAGTTTAGGCCGATACGTATTCTTCTACATATTTTTCGTTAAAAAAAACGCAATTAGCGTTTATTGATTGGTTTGCGCAAAATGTATAGCGTTTACAAAAAAAGGGGTAGTTTTATGGCATTTTTATTAATATTTTTTTTTTACTAGTAGTGGCGGCGGCGATCAGCGTTTTTTTTTCGGTACTGCGATATTATGGTGGACACATCGGACACTTTTGACACATTTTTGGGACCATTGGCATTTTTATAGCGACCAATGCTATAAAAATGCATTGTATTACTATAAAAATGCCATTGGCAGTGAAGGGGTTAACACTAGGGGACAGAAGGGGTTAAGTGTGTTCCTGTTTGTGTTCTAACTGTATGGGGGGGTGGCCTCACTAGGGGAAATCACTGATCTTCTGTTCATACATTGTATGAGCAGAAAATCAGCGTTTCCCGCGCTGACAGGAACGAGAGCTTTGTGTTTACACACAAAGCTCCTGTTCCCCTCTCTGTAACGAGCGATCGCGTGTGCCCGGCGGCGATCGTACCCGCCGGGCACACGCGCGGAACTCGGGGGCAAGCGGGGGGGGGGGGGGGTTGGGGCAAACGCGCCCCCTAGGGGGCCGCTAAAGAGGACGTAGAGCTACGTGCTCTCGCGGTACAGTGCCACCGTCCCGCAGTAATATGACGGCGGGCGGTCGGCAAGAGGTTAATAACGATGGCAAAAGTGATCTGTTCTTTGGGCATCCCATACCCCTTCCCCAACTTAGTTATCTCCACCAAATAAACAAAAATATAAACAAAAGCAAAATGTTTGTTCATTGTCTACTGGAGAGTGATGTTTGAAAGTCTGGCAGCAGGGTAAACACGGTGGATGTTAGTAACTAGTAGCAACCACCCGCTACTGTTACAAAGAGTGATCAGATGAATTGCAATTAATTGCAAAGTCCCTCTGTCATGAAAATGAACGTAATCCCATGAAAAAAAATCCACTGCATTTGTGGGAAGGCTTCAGGGCACCCAAGAACGTCCAGCAAGTGCCAGAACCATCTCCTAGGGTTGATTCAGCTGTGAGATCGGGGCACCACCAGTGCTGAGCTCAGGAATGGCAGCAGAGTGTGAGTGCATCTGAACGCACAGTGAGGCAAAACATTTTTGGAGGTTGGTCTGGTGTCAAGAAGGGCAGCAAATAAGCCACTTCTCTTCAGAAAAAACAACAGGGACAGTCTGATATTCTGCAAGGACTGGGGTAAAGTAATTTTCTCTGATGAATACCCTTTCCAACTGTTTGGGACATCTAGAAAAAACCTTGTCCTGAGAAGAAAAGGTGAGAGTTACCATCAGTCCTGTGTCATGCCAACAGTAAAGCATCTTGAGATCATTCATATGTGGGGTTGCTTCTCGGCCAAGGGAGTGCACTCACTGACAATTTTGCCTAAGAACACAACCATGAATAAAGAATGGTACAAAAACATCCTCCGAGAGCAACTTCTCCCAACCGTCCAAGAACAGTTTGCTGATAAACAATGCCTTTTCCAGCATGATGGGGCACCTTGCCATAAGAAAAAAGTGATAATTGGCCTGGGGAACAAAACATCAACATTTTGGGGCCATGGCCAGGAACTCCCTAGACTTTAATCTTAGTGGGAACTTGTGGTCAATCCTCAAAAGGTGGGAGAACATTAAAAAAACAAAAAAAAACACGAATTCTGACAAACTCCAAGCATTGATTAGGTAAAAATGGGCTGCCATCAGTTGGGATGTGGCCCAGAAGTTGATTGGCAGCCTGCTCCTCTGGCCTTGCACCTAGCTCCACTGGCATGTCTCCTCCATATATCCACTGTGCCTCACTCACCAAACTTCTCTTGCCCTGAGTCATTGGTGAAGAATTTACCCTGACATGCGTACCAACTTACTGACTGCTTCTCCAGCTCCTCTGTTCCAGGACACCTTCTCTATGACTGTGTAAGGAGAGAGGCTTTCTCCCAGCTCCTGAGCTCCTCCACTGAGGCATGCACCCCCCAGATGGTGATGGGCCTCCTGCTGCAGTCTAACACTCCATTCTTCACTTCACCCAGGCCGACAAGTCCCCTGCAGTGGGCCGGACATGAGCTTATGCAGGAGGCCTGCCCCCTGCCAATTCCAGTTGAGCTCGCTCACACTACTTAAACACACAATCTGTGTCCAAGTACGCTTTCTGATGACGTGAACACGCGAAACATACATCGACGCGGTACTTGGTCACACTACTTCCAGTCCCTCTGGCTGTCTCACTTTGATGGTGGAGCGCACGCCAAACCAAGAGTGAGAGCCAGCGGGGCACCATTCGATCTCCAGATACGCCATCCAGCCTCAGTGCCAGGCGAAGGCACAATGATATGTAAATAACCAATTGGCAATTGTGTTTTATTGATATTTTAAACAAACAGGATTACACTATTTGGTTCCAAATCTTCTTTCACATATCCCACCATTGATCTCTGTCGGCCGAGGGAATATCATCGTAACAGTCTCCAGTATCACAGCAAGTAATCTCCTTGCTAAAGCGCTACTGACCTACTTTTAAGTCAACAACATCTGGTAAGGAGAACCCACATATCAAACTGTTGGGTGTTTTTTACTCTGGTGAAAGTGAAACTACCAATCATCAAGCAATTAGAAGATTAGAATCTATACTTATTAATTATCACAAATGGACTTCAGGTTTAATTTATTGACACTTGGTGTGTGTCATCTTGCACCAAGCTTTTTATACACAAAGTTTTCTATGCATGGTTACACTATTGTTTTTTATATCAAATATGTAGATTCACTTATGGATTTAGTTGTTAATGTTATATTGCACTTTATTACTATTAGCGTGCCCCCTATATGTTATTGTTATCACAAAAAAAAGGTTGGATGGGGAAGGGAGAAAACTTTAACGGGCTATACACAAATAATTTACGTACAAAAATATATGTACATTCTGGTCACACATTTACACTGTACACGTTTTGGGCAATAATTCCTAACTACAGGTCCCTGCAGCTAGGTACATACAAGTGGAGCCAGAGAATTGCTCCCTCAGGAGGAATCCTCTGACTCGCAAAGGTCCGGTGGAGATAGACAGCCGTCTCACCTTTCTTTGCTCCCCCTCATGAAGTGGCAGGCAGCAAGAGGTTTGGCAGGGACAGTACACCCTACTGGTGACTCCACAATAGGGATAAAACTTTTTTGTGGAAGGGAGTTTAACAAGACACATGGCCACTCATTAAAATTAGAAGAAAAGAGGTTTAACCTTAAACTACATAGAGGGTTATTTACTATAAGAGTGGCAAGGATGTGGAATTCCCTTTGAATTGGAATTTGTCTTAGCAGGAGGCATCGATGGTTTCAAGAAACTAGATTCGAAAGAAGAAAGAAATTAGATAAGTACCTGAACGACCACAACATACAGGGATATACAAGGTAATACTGTCATATAATCACACACATAGATTGGACTTGATGCACTAGTGTCCATTAACACTTTTTTTTCTCCATCATGCACCCTGGGTGGCAGGCAAACACTGTCCCTGCAAGGAAAGTTTTGTCCTTGGAGAAAACCACACATGACCTGCACTACTCTCTGGCACCCTCAAAAGTTTTGGGGTGTGCAGGTACTCCAAAATCATGTCATCCTCCCACTCAAGGGTAGTCAAGACCTCACTTCAGAGCAACCCTATGTTGGACCTCTCTTGGGAAAGGGAGAAAGTCTGGGAAATTCCTTGGGTTTTTCTCTTCCGGCATGACACAAGAATCCTGGGCTTTGATTACCCACTGCTTGGAGGTCCGGGTAGTAGAGGGTCGACTTTTGAAGAGTCTGCTGTTTGAAACTGGGGTCCATACAGGGGGCTGTGGTTCTTCCATTACTTCAGACTGAGTGTCTGTTGAAGAGGAATCTCCAGTTTCCCATTCCTCCTCACTGTAGCCTTCCCCTGGGGACAACCAGGAGAACATTATCGGCCGATCTGAATTTCTCCAGTATTCTAAGGGGACCCAAATCTATGACCCGGCCCTCACTCACCTCATCCGGAGGCACTCCTTCCTCTAGCATGGGCTCCTTCTGGGCGGGCACAGCAAGGGACATAGAGCAGGCTGGCTCTTTAAGAATATCATCCGGTGGCTGCACACTGGCACCTGCAGTCACCAGGCCCCGGGTCTCCACAGCATCCTCTTCTCCCTGGCGGGAGCACCTCTCCGCTTCTGGCTGGTGATCCTTGGCCCTCAGAGTCTTTTGTGGCTGTAGTACACATAGTTCTGAGAGCAGGTTGGTCATATAGTACCTGGATTCCAGCTGCACAGGCCCCAGCCGGGTTAGTGGCTCCCCACAATGGCCAAACGGGGCCCAGGCAGTGACTGCTCTTGGGATGTTGCACCTGGGACAGAGTAGACACAGCCACTCCACTGTTCACCCCCAAGGCGAGTCCTCCACAGGGCTCCAGCCGGGCTGGACCTGAGCTTATGTAGGAGGCCTGCCAATTCCAATTGGTCAGGGCTCCTCACATGAGCTCCCTGCCAATTTCCAGCCCTGCCCCTCTTCCAGAACATACTTCCTGGAAGGAGGGGAGGCACCCAAGAACTGAAAGACAGATGGTCACACCCACTGCTACACTAACCACTCCCTGCCCTCCAGATCAAAACAAACAGGCCTAGCATGAAGCATAGGCCTGCCCAAATTTACCTGCCTGACAGCCATTACCAAAAAATCCTACCTCTGCACTTACCTATGGTAGAAGGCACTACATAACATTCTAGTGTATATGCATATTGCCATCATAAAGACCAAGGCAGCAGACTTTGTGAAAATTAACATTAACTTTTGGCCAAGGCTATACACCTGCTTTTGATCCCTGATGTGGTGTGTTTTACCTGGGTTACTCTAACGTTTTAAAAGAGCTCAGCGAAGCTGGCCCCCCTACAATCAGCACAAATAAAAACTCAAGTGTGTTTCTTTAGTGCTACGTTTGTGCTGTTTTGTGCCGCAAAAAATTACGTTTGTGCTGCTTTTATTTTGAAGATATTAGCAATTGTTTTTTCCAGACTATGACATCATCTAGCCCCCCTACAAGCCCAAATGACACAAAACTGGTCTCATTAGTTAGTGCTACGTTTGTGCTGTTTTGTGCTGCTAATATTTCCATTCTATCTTTTATCGTTTTTGCGTTATTAATGATTTATTAAAGGTCACCAAAGGTCACACAGCCCCCCTACAAGCCCAAATGACACAAAACTGGTCTGGTTGGTTAGTGCTACGTTTGTGCTGTTTTGTGCTGCTAATATTTCCGTTCTATCTTTTATCGTTTTTGCCTTATTAATGATTTATTAAAGGTCACCAAAGGTCACACAGCCCCCCTACAAGCCCAAATGACACGAAACTGGTCTGGTTGGTTAGTGCTACGTTTGTGCTGTTTTGTGCTGCTAATATTTCCGTTCTATCTTTTATGGTTTTTGCGTTATTAATGATTTATTAAAGGTCACCAAAGGTCAATCAGCCCCCCTACAACGCCCAAATGACACAAAACTGGTCTCATTGGTTAGTGCTACGTTTGTGCTGGTTTGTGCTGCTAATATTTTTATTTGTGCTGTTATGGTTTTAAAGTTATAACAGTTTATTTATTTTTTTCAAACCCCATTCACTTTGCCCACCTTACAATCAGCACAAATAAAAACTCAAGTGTGTTTCTTTAGTGCTATGTTTGTGCTGTTTTGTGCTGTTTAAATTTCCTTTCTATCTTTTATTGTTTTTGCGTTATTAATGATTTATTAAAGGTCACCAAAGGTCACACAGCCCCCCTACAAGCCCAAATGACACAAAACTGGTCTCATTGGTTAGTGCTACGTTTGTGCTGTTTTGTGCTGCTAATATTTCCATTCTATCTTTTATCGTTTTTTGCGTTATTAATGATTTATTAAAGGTCACCAAAGGTCACACAGCCCCCCTACAAGCCCAAATGACACGAAACTGGTCTCATTGGTTAGTGCTACGTTTGTGCTGCTAATATTTCCGTTCTATCTTTTATCGTTTTTTGCGTTATTAATGATTTATTAAAGGTCACCAAAGGTCACACAGCCCCCCTACAAGCCCAAATGACACGAAACTGGTCTCATTGGTTAGTGCTACGTTTGTGCTGTTTTGTGCTGCTAATATTTCCGTTCTATCTTTTATCGTTTTTGCGTTATTAATGATTTATTAAAGAGCTCAGTGAAGCTGGCCCCCCTACAATCAGCACAAATAAAAACTCAAGTGTCTTTCTTTAGTGCTACGTTTGTGCTGTTTTGTGCCGCAAAAAATTACGTTTGTGCTGCTTTTATTTTGAAGATATTAGCAATGTTTTTTTTACAGACTATGACATCATCTAGCCCCCCTACAACACCCAAATGACACAAAACTGGTCTTGTTGGTTAGTGCTACGTTTGTGCTGGTTTGTGCTGCTAATATTTTTATTTGTGCTGTTATGCTTTTAAAGTCATAACAGTTTATTTATTTTTTTCAAACCCCACTCACTTTGCCCACCTTACAATCAGCACAAATAAAAACTCAAGTGTGTTTCTTTAGTGCTATGTTTGTGCTGTTTTGTGCTGTTTAATTTTCCATTCTATCTTTTATTGTTTTTGTGTTAATGATTTATCAAAGGTCACCAAAGGTCACACAGCCCCCCTACAATGCCCAAATGACACAAAACTGGTCTCGTTGGTTAGTGCTACGTTTGTGCTGTTTTGTGCTGCTAAAAAAATATTTGTGCTGTTATGGTTTTTGAGTTATAAAATTTTTTTTGTTTTTTTCAAATCCCACTCACTCCCCCCCCCCCCCCCCCCTTACAATCAGCACAAATAAAAACTCAAATGTTTCTTTAGTGCTATGTTTGTGCTGCTAATATTTTTATTTGTGCCGTTATGGTTTTTAATATATAGCAGCTTGTTTTTATTTGATAATAACCCACTCACTATTTGTTAGTGCTACTTTTGTGCTTTTTTGTGTCATAAAAATACACATTTGTGCTGCTTTTATTTTTAAGATAATAGCAATTTGTTTTTTCCCAGACAATGACATCACCCTGCCCTCCTGTCCCATACCTGGTTAGTGATCTCCTGGTTAGAAAGCAGCAATTGAAGCACAGCAAAGTATGAGTGCCTGTGATCAGTCCAATAGACTGCATGGTGGCACCAGTCAGCTGGTGGATGTGACAACAGAACCGGCTGATGGCATATAAGCTGGCACTGAGCTTGGCTGGCGGCAGACTGTGGGTAAGCAGCTGGAAGCAGGAGACAGGTGAAAGCTTGCTGGACTGAAGAGCTGTAGCAGGATTCAGGGTCAGATGAGCCGGGTCCATAATGGTCGGGCAGATCAGGCATAGACGGCAGACAACAGGATAGTTGGGTCACAAGCCAAATCAGCAATGGGAGTTAGATCAGGCAAGAACAGAAGGCAGAATCCAACGGAGGTCAGGAGCAAGCTGGCTTAGGATCAGAAGTCAAACACAGCAATCAGGAGCGAACACACAGAAGCTGCACACCAAACTGCAGCCTGTTTAAATAGTCTGTCTGGCGCCAGCATTGATGACAGGCTCACGCTCATCTGCCCGGCCAGTTGCCAGTCTGCGCATGCGCATATGTATGCACAGAGAGACATCATTTGTGCTATGGGCAAGCCTTTGCTGACAACCCCTACAACAGCCAAACAAAATGAAAAGGGGCTGGTTGGTTAGTGCCACGTTTGTGTTGGTTTGTGCCATTTTACTCTCCATTCTAGCTCCTTTTGTTTTTCATTTATTGTTGATTTAATAAAGGTCACCCAGCAGCCCTACAAGAGACACAAGACATGAAACCAGGCTGGTTGGTGCCTCCTTTGTGCTGGTTTGTGCTGTTTAAGTATCAGTTCTACTGCTTTTTGTTTTTCAGCTATTTACTATTTATTAAAGGTCAGTAAAGGTCACTGGGTTGGTTGGTTAGTGCCGCGTTAGTGCTGTTAAAATTACTATGTGTGCTGCTTTTTTATTGCAAAAGTTTTTTTTAATTAATCAAACCCCACCTCCCCCACTATAAAAGCATAAGGATGTGAAACTGGCTGATTAGTTAGTGCTGCTACTGTGCTGCTTAAACATCCATTCTCTCAGGTTTTGATATTTTAAGTTATTTTTTTTATATAGTATATACTATAGTTTTACACCATATTTTTGTACAATTTGTATGTAAATATAAGCAACTTTTGTTATTCCCTATGTCACTTACATAACTATAACTTTATGTACAGTATATTGCTATATTACATGCTATAATGGGTTTATTTTTAGACCTTTTATTTGTGTTACATTGTAACCATGTTCATGTGTCTGCACATAACAAAATTTAGTTTTAGGCTCCTTTTACACATGCTGTCTGATCAGGTGCGCCTGTCCGTTTTTTCAGTCGTACCTGATCGGATCGGACACTCCATTCACCTCTATGGAGCAACAGAATATGTACATGTGCAGTACAGCGGTTTGGAGATTCTGATGGAATATGATGTCCAGGGGGGCCCTGGCATCTTCAAAGTTAGGAATCCAAGACAATGTGATGGCAGACCCCATTCCTTTTTGAATACTTGACATGCTAGGGGCCTCATTGCTAAATTTCGGGGGGCCTCTAGCCTACTCTCAGCATGCATATATACAAACAGGTAAGGGGGATGGTCTGCCATCAACCCATCTTAGTTCCCTCAACTTTAGAGGTTTTAGATATACCCAAAGATATCATAATCTCTAAACTAGGGGTATTTAATTAAATTCTATGTCACTAAAATTCTCTTTTAGCCAAGGTCTGAAACTCAAGTTTGTGCTATGACCTAGAACATTTGTAGTCACTGTATGTCTATCAAAAACTGAGAAATGTATACTTTCCATAGCATTTCAACAATATTTTTTGTCAAGTTTCAGTTTCGACATTCTTACATTAGTTGCCCCCATCAGAGTGCCCCTTTCCATCTTATGTGCTCATAGAGTGCCCCATTGCATCCTATTTCCCATCAGAGTGCCCCTTTACATCAGGGGTCCCCACCCATCACAGTGCCCTTTACATCAATTGTCCCCATCAGAGTGCCCATTTCCATAATTTGTGCCCACCAGAGAGCCCCTTCACACCATATGTGCCCACCAGAACGCCCCATTACACCATATGTGCCCAGCAGAGTGCCCCTCTTCATCATATGTGCCCATCAGAGTGCCTCTTTCCATCATATGTGCTCCTCAGAGTGCCCCTATACATCAGGTGCCCTCATGAGAGTGCCCCCTTTACATCATATGTGCCCAACAGATTGCCTCTTCATATCATATGTGCCCATCAGAGTGCCACTTTACACCATATGTACCCATCATAGTGTCCCTTTACACCAGAAGTGGCAAACACAAGGCCTGCGGACCTCTCCAGTCATCCTCCAGACCCTTACTTTCTGCTTTCAAGCAATGCATCCAACTTCTTCCCAGCAGCAGCATAAGGAAAGGGGGGTGCACTGTGATGTAAGGGAGAGTGGGGGACTCAACTTCTGATTGTGGGGTGGTTCTTGACATCTAATGTAAGGGGAAGGGATGCGCTGGACATCTTAATCTTACAGATACAACTGGTCCTTTTGAGGGCAACCATAATGCTGATGCGGCCCACAATGAAATTGAGTTTGACACCCCTGCTTTACACCATATGTGCCTATCAGAGTGCACCTATAAACCCCATTCAAGTGAACAGCATACCTGCACACGTCAAGTAGCTGGACAGGCACAGTACATTGTAGAAGGGAGGAGCTGCAGGGGGCAGTACCTGGGTGGATCAACTTGCTACAGGGGGTGGGGCCCACATGTAACATCACTGGTTGCTGGGACACCGGCGATATCAGAAACAAATGACTGTTGAGCAGCTGGGGTCACGCCCTGCATACTGGTGGGCTGAAAGTGTGGACATGGCATTGTTCGGTCTTCCATTTACTGAAGGCTGCTCTAAACATTTCCAACCAGCGCATGCACAGTACAGCTACGAGATTTTGATGAGTTGGCGATCTTGACAGAACAATGGTTTCGTTTTAGAGAAATGTCACATTATATTTTACATTGTGTCACCTCTAGTCCTGCCCACTTTACACCCCCATGGTATTAAATTTTAAATATAAAGGCACCATTCAATTGTTTTACTTTTTGTGCCTTAAAAATATTCTCCCCTCTACCTTGCACCCCATCTAACAGTAAAAGCTATAGCTACTGAAAGCTTATACTTAAAGCAGAGATCCACCACATTTTTTTATTTAGATGTCAGCAGCTACAAATACTGCAGCTGCTGACTTTAAAATATGGACACTTATCTGTCCAGCGCGCCTGCGATGATGGCACCTGAGGTCAACCCATGCCTCGGATGCTGCCGCTGCCATTTTCGTTAAGGGAATCAGGAAATGTAGCCTTCTAACTTCACTTCCCGATTCCCTACTGCGCATGTGCGAGTCGTGCTGCGCAATCGAAATGGTCCCTCCTGTCTTCTGTCTCCCAGAACGGGGGACGACAGGATGTGATACATAGACCCCTGCAGATTCTGTGGAGGTCTACGCCTGGAAGTGGGTGCAAATACCAGATTAGACAGGCATCTTCACCCCCTCCCCCTGAAAGGTGCCAAATGTGGAGGGGGGGTTCCGAAAAGCGGAAGTTCCATTTTTGTGTGGACCTCTGCTTTAAGTATTCTCCATGCATCAGTGTCTTCAACACAGCACAGCCTGAGTTGCTAGCATTATGTGGTTTAAATCTCTTATATGTGTGTGTGTGTGTGTATATATATATATATATATATATATATATATATATATATATATATATATCACATACATCATACAAGTGTTTGAAGTGTAGAATTTCCACAGTCTGGCCTAGCATTTACAATTCCCTTACAGCTTACCATTTAGTTAAAGTCAGAACAAATAGGTACCCAGTTTGGGCAAAAAAATAAAAAATAAAAAATTGGGAGTACAGTTACCAATGTACCTTTGTGTGTAAACAGGAAATGATTTCAGTATATTGCTACATGGATTCAAAATTCTGGATAACACAGAACACAGTGTATACACATGGATGCATCACTAACAAACACATCAAAAGAAAAAATTTGTGGGCTATACTTTAATTGACTTGATTTACACTCAGGTAGCAGTCAAAGCATCAAGCATGAGGTTGCAAAAGCTGTAAAAACAAGTGGGTTAAACTTAGATTTACCCTGTAATCTTTCAGGCAGCAGTCAAAACATCAAGCATGAGGTTGCTTAAGCTGTATTAGTGCCTTCCTCCAAGGTACTGTGTGCAGTGCTTACAGAGCCAGGTACAGAGGAGGAGCATTACAAAAATAAACTCCAGGCTGAGTAAGAGGCCTAGCAAGGAACAATGTAAAAAATTGTGCTATTATAACAAAATGGATATTACAATTTAGAAAAACATTTCTACTGACTAGTGAAAAGTGTTTGTGTAGCTTGCACTCCTCTTTCACCTGTTTCCATACATGTTTAAACAACAAGACACCAATTATGTTCTTTGCGCTCTAAATATATTATCCAGCAAACCAATAGATAAGTACAACTTGGATTTCTCCATTATATTTTTTCAAGCATACATGAAAATCATACTTATTTTTTTTCACATGAACAGACTGTTGAAGAAGTTCTGTCTGTGTAAAAGAGAAATTGTTAGCATGTGATTCTAACATGCAGAGGGGGTTTCATCAACTATAATGTACAAGATCTCCACAACCAAATCAGCACAAATGAATGGTGTAATTGTTATAGTATCTAATAACATGGGATGCCAAGTGGGTGGGGTTTGATAAAAAAAACAAAAAACTTTTGCAATAAAAAAGCAGCACACATAGTAATTTTAACAGCACTAACGCGGCACTAACCAACCAACCCAGTGACCTTTACTGACCTTTAATAAATAGTAAATAGCTGAAAAACAAAAAGCAGTAGAACTGATACTTAAACAGCACAAACCAGCACAAAGGAGGCACCAACCAGCCTGGTTTCATGTCTTGTGTCTCTTGTAGGGCTGCTGGGTGACCTTTATTAAATCAACAATAAATGAAAAACAGGAGCTAGAATGGAGAGTAAAATGGCACAAACCAACACAAACGTGGCACTAACCAACCAGCCCCTTTTCATTTTGTTTGGCTGTTGTAGGGGTTGTCAGCAAAGGCTTGCCCATAGCACAAATGATGTCTCTCTGTGCATACATATGCGCATGCGCAGACTGGCAACTGGCCGGGCAGATGAGCGTGAGCCTGTCATCAATGCTGGCGCCAGACAGACTATTTAAACAGGCTGCAGTTTGGTGTGCAGCTTCTGTGTGTTCGCTCCTGATTGCTGTGTTTGACTTCTGATCCTAACCCAGCTTGCTCCTGACCTCCGTTGGATTCTGCCTTCTGTTCTTGCCTGATCTAACTCCCATTGCTGATTTGGCTTGTGACCCAACTATCCTGTTGTCTGCCGTCTATGCCTGATCTGCCCGACCATTATGGACCCGGCTCATCTGACCCTGAATCCTGCTACAGCTCTTCAGTCCAGCAAGGTTTCACCTGTCTCCTGCTTCCAGCTGCTTACCCACAGTCTGCCGCCAGCCAAGCTCAGTGCCAGCTTATATGCCATCAGCCGGTTCTGTTGTCACATCCACCAGCTGACTGGTGCCACCATGCAGTCTATTGGACTGATCACAGGCACTCATACTTTGCTGTGCTTCAATTGCTGCTTTCTAACCAGGAGATCACTAACCAGGTATGGGACAGGAGGGCAGGGTGATGTCATTGTCTGGGAAAAAACAAATTGCTATTATCTTAAAAATAAAAGCAGCACAAATGTGTATTTTTATGACACAAAAAAGCACAAAAGTAGCACTAACAAATAGTATGTTTGTTTTTAAGATTTAATAACATGGGGGGCAAAGTGAGTGGGTTATTATCAAATAAAAACAAGCTGCTATATATTAAAAACCATAACGGCACAAATAAAAATATTAGCAGCACAAACATAGCACTAAAGAAACATTTGAGTTTTTATTTGTGCTGATTGTAAGGGGGGGGGGGGAGTGAGTGGGATTTGAAAAAAAACTAAAAAAAATGTTATAACTCAAAAACCATAACAGCTCAAATATTTTTTTAGCAGCACAAAACAGCACAAACGTAGCACTAACCAACGAGACCAGTTTTGTGTCATTTGGGCATTGTAGGGGGGCTGTGTGACCTTTGGTGACCTTTGATAAATCATTAACACAAAAACAATAAAAGATAGAATGGAAATTTAAACAGCACAAACATAGCACTAAAGAAACACACTTGAGTTTTTATTTGTGCTGATTGTAAGGTGGGCAAAGTGAGTGGGGTTTGAAAAAAATAAATAAACTGTTATGACTTTAAAAGCATAACAGCACAAATAAAAATATTAGCAGCACAAACGTAGCACTAACCAACAAGACCAGTTTTGTGTCATTTGGGTGTTGTAGGGGGGCTAGATGATGTCATAGTCTGTAAAAAAAACATTGCTAATATCTTCAAAATAAAAGCAGCACAAACGTAATTTTTTGCGGCACAAAACAGCACAAACGTAGCACTAAAGAAAGACACTTGAGTTTTTATTTGTGCTGATTGTAGGGGGGCCAGCTTCGCTGAGCTCTTTAATAAATCATTAATAACGCAAAAACGATAAAAGATAGAACGGAAATATTAGCAGCACAAAACAGCACAAACGTAGCACTAACCAATGAGACCAGTTTCGTGTCATTTGGGCTTGTAGGGGGGCTGTGTGACCTTTGGTGACCTTTAATAAATCATTAATAACGCAAAAACAATAAAAGATAGAAAGGAAATTTAAACAGCACAAAACAGCACAAACATAGCACTAAAGAAACACACTTGCGTTTTTATTTGTGCTGATTGTAAGGTGGGCAAAGTGAATGGGGTTTGAAAAAAATAAATAAACTGTTATAACTTTAAAACCATAACAGCACAAATAAAAATATTAGCAGCACAAACCAGCACAAACGTAGCACTAACCAATGAGACCAGTTTTGTGTCATTTGGGCGTTGTAGGGGGGCTGATTGACCTTTGGTGACCTTTAATAAATCATTAATAACGCAAAAACGATAAAAGATAGAACGGAAATATTAGCAGCACAAAACAGCACAAACGTAGCACTAACCAACCAGACCAGTTTCGTGTCATTTGGGCTTGTAGGGGGGCTGTGTGACCTTTGGTGACCTTTAATAAATCATTAATAAGGCAAAAACGATAAAAGATAGAACGGAAATATTAGCAGCACAAAACAGCACAAACGTAGCACTAACCAACCAGACCAGTTTTGTGTCATTTGGGCTTGTAGGGGGGATGTGTGACCTTTGGTGACCTTTAATAAATCATTAATAACGCAAAAACGATAAAAGATAGAACGGAAATATTAGCAGCACAAAACAGCACAAACGTAGCACTAACTAATGAGACCAGTTTTGTGTCATTTGGGCTTGTAGGGGGCTAGATGATGTCATAGTCTGGAAAAAACAATTACTAATATCTTCAAAATAAAAGCAGCACAAACGTAATTTTTTGCGGCACAAAACAGCACAAACGTAGCACTAAAGAAACACACTTGAGTTTTTATTTGTGCTGATTGTAGGGGGGCCAGCTTCGCTGAGCTTTTTAAAAGACTGTAGAGGCAGTGGAGTCAGTGGAGGCCACCCAATTAGATGTTTTCTGTGCCGTTGATCTCTTATCATTTGGAGGTCATTACTGTTCAGCAAGGGAACTGGCACACTTGTCGGTGAGGTGGTTTGCGATTCTTCCATGTGGAATTTCAGAATTTTCAAGATTTCATATTTGGACTTTTTTATATTTTTCTTTGAGGTTTACATCTTTGTTATGCATACGTGAATTATATGTTATGCGATTGCTATTTTATCATTTATTTGATGCACATTAGTTATTATGCTCGAATATGTTAACCTTATTTTTTCACATACATATTTTTGTATTGATCACTACAGAGATAAAAGGTTTCACGCACCTTTTTAGAGTAAGAATTTTAGTTTAAAATTCTACTAGTGTATACACAGCTTTACAACTATGGTTTCCCGCTAATGCTGGGACTGCCTTAAGAATATCAGTGCCAAGCTCTGCTGTTTAGGCTAAAACATGAACATCTGGCTGACCTGAACATTTGTGTTTATGTACACAGCCAGTGAGCTACCCTGTGAAGGCTATACCGACAACCAGGGGCAAGGTTCTGGTTCGCTGCTCTTATGAGTTTCCTGGAATTGGAAAAGTTTGTGAAGCACAAACTGTTGGCTGAAAATTTTGCAGATTTGCTGCTAGAAAAAAGAAACATCTTATAGTGCATAGCCTTTGCCCCTCATCAGCCGAGTGCCAAGATCCAATAATGGGAAGGAATAGATATAACTAGCCTCCTGTATAAAATAATAGGCTCACAGCAGCCATGTTGTCAGTGTGGGTTGGAACCATTAGACCCCTTTCACACTGGGGTGGGGGTGTCAGCGGTAAAGCTCCACTATTTTTAGCAGCGCTTTACCATCGTTTTAGCAGCGCTATTCGGCAGCTTTTAACCCCCGCTAGTGGCCGAAAAAGGGTTAAAACCACTACTGCAGCGGTGCTTTGCTGGTGGTTCGGCGGCGCTCCCATTGATTTCAATGGGCAGGGGCGCTTTAGGAGCGGTGTATTCACAACTTCTACAGCGCCTCAAAGATGCAGCTGGCAGGACTTTGAGCAACCTGCCCCAGCACATGCTTTCACACTGGAGTGAATGGAGCCACTTTTTCAGGGCGCTTTTTTTTAGCACTATAGCGCCTGCAAAGAACCTCAGTGTGAAAGAAAGTTTACATTTCTGTGGGAATTATACAGATTTTTGTGGGTAAGAGACAGATTTTTTTAAATATTTTTACATTTGACATTGGTACATGTCCCCTATGGCAGGGGTAGGAAACCTCGGTCATCCAGCTGTGGTGAAACTACAAGTCCCATGAGACATTGCAAGACCCTGGCAATCACAGGTGAATGCAGCATCTGTCCCCACCTGGCTCTAAGGGCTGAGAACTGAGCAAAGACCGCTGATCGCTCAGTTCTCCGAGCTTCGTTAGCAGAGAGCCGGTGACTGTCAGATGCCAGGGAGTTCTGCCCCCTCCCCGAGCTCGCTAGGCTGTGAAGGGGGCAGGAGAAGCTGGCTCAGGCTCTCATCAGTTTGCCAGTCAGGCATCTGGGTGGACCCTGACCATATATATGGTCACAATCTTTTCTGAGCTTGGACAAGCTCTGTGACAGCAGCCGACAGCAGGCTACAGAAGTGAAGAACAAACTGCACTCTTGTGATCCACAGGAGAAGTACAGCCAAATGAGCTTTGACTATACTTTCTCCTATAATTAGCTATTTTTTTGTTTCTTTTTTAAGGGGGTTTGTCCTATGCCTACATAATAGGTGTCCCCTATTTCCATTTCAAAAAGTTGGGAGGTATGAGCAGGCCATACATTAACCACTTTCCTTTCCTTTGACTACTGGTTGAAGAAAAGAAAATTGCTCAATTTCCCCATCCACACAGTTAGTGTTGATGGGTGAATCTCTCTGGCAGAGCTTTTGTAGTCTGACTGTGGAAGGTTCCCTTGCTGTCAGAATATAATGATCAATGTTTGCGTCTACAGCCAATGGCAAAATTTAACTTGTTGGCCTGGAAGCAAAATGATATGTGTGGCGGAAAACTAGCACATCACCCTGAATACACCATCCCCACTGTGGAGTGTCGCGCTCGCCCCTTTCCTTGAGAGGTCAAGCCGGAGAGTCAGGACGCGCTGTAACACACAGCTCCTTTCTCTATCTGCAATGTAGAGAGCGTCCTGACTCGACACTCCACACCAGGGAGAAAGCCTCGCATTACGGTGTGTAGTTACAGACAGAAGAAGAAAAGGAAGTGAGGATTTCTCAGTAGAAATAAGGACATTTAAAATCAAAATGGAAGGATGAGGTAAGTGAAGGAGGACTGCACTAAAGGTAAAGGAAGCTATTTAGGGGATTTTCTTTTTACCTTTACAACCCCTTTAAGTCTGATTGCAGACTTTTTCTGAGCAGCTTGCAGCACCTGCTGATTGCTTACAATAGAAGAATAGCAGGTTTGCCGAGACTCTCCTGCCACAAAAAGCATGGGTGGTGTGGACCCTGTAGACTAGAGAATTAATTTCCCCACAAGTGTTTGTAGCTACAGAGGTCAGTAAGGACTGGTTTTAAATCTCATTTACCGCTTGGTTAGAACTTATAAATATCTGAATGTTCATATCCTGATAAAAAGGTTTACTTTAAAGAGGAAGTAAACCATCTAAAGCATTTCTTTAAAAACAAAAAGCCATGCAAGTGAAAGGCATTACAAGCTAGTATGCATAGCATACTAGCTCATTATGAATTACTAACCCGAAGCCACTCTCGTTCCTCGCCGCCACCACTGTTACTTCCGGGGTATCGCGGCTCCAGTGCTGTGATTGGCCAGAGCCGCGATGACTTCTCGGCCTTTTGGCTAAGATCAAGTGTAGTATCTGTTCTTATCAGTTGCCAATAGGTGGTGCTAAACTGACTGTCCCCAGTACTCGGCGAGGGGGAAAGGGATGGCAGTCGGTGGACGCTAAGCCTGTTGGTGTAGAGGCGAAAGCCTTCTGATCGGGGCAGAGAGGCATGAGGTCGAAGCTGAAGGGCCGGGACCCTGGCCTTTGGCCTGGATTCGGTGGTGTCTGCCCCAGTCGGTTGTTCAGCGAGGGAACCTTTGCTAATCCTTTCGGGGAGAGGCGGGTAGTACTTCCCGAATGTAATTAGGTGGGAGAGATGGGGGTTGTGGGTAGTAGTCGGCTGCGGCTGGCTCTCCCCAACCTCTTCTCCTACCTTCCTGGCTGGGAAGGGTGCTGCCGGTCCGGACCGGGGGTCAGGGTCCGTTGAAAAGCCTGTGGAGATAGTGCCCCTGGAGTGGCAGTCCAGGGGTGCCATACATTGCACTGAGTGTTTGAGGGGCACTCAACGTGTGGCACCTTAGATCACATATGTCCACCTTTTTGACACCTGCCTCTAGGGCCGAGCCTTTTGGCTAGGACCAGAGGAATTTTTGTTCCTGGCCGGAGGGCCGGCCATCGTAGTGCACGGTGGCCACTTTCCACTCACCATTCCCACCTTCCTTTTCCCCCCACTTTCTTTTTTATTTTACCCCCTGTTTGTCTTGTTTGTCACTTTTTTTGTTGGTGCTGAGCACTTTATGTGTGGCGAGTAGGGTGCTGGTCCTCGGGCCTGACTCTGAAAGTCTTGGGAGTAGGTGGACATGGCCTTCTGGCTTAGTTCACCTGCTCTCATGGGGTCTCCCTTCGGGGGAGCCTCACCGAGGATAGTTCTGTTTCGGCAGTCCCTCTGAGGATGTTAGGCCATGTGGTTTCGGCTGCATGGGCCTTAGTGGGGTCCTTGTGGTTTCGGCTGCTTGGACTCCTATACTCTTTTCCCTGCCAGGAGCCTAACGCCCCGGGGGATCAGAGCTGGGTCCTCTTCGGAGGACCATTGACGATGGCACCCGTCGCAGTTTTTTGTGTTTCACTCTTTATGTGTGTGCACATTTTTTCCTGCACCGGGTGAAGTTTTTGGGTTGTGTTTTGCACGCCACAGGCTTTTCAATATATAAAAAAAAAAAAAATGTATTTGTTAATGCAGCCCACTGTGGCACATGGTAGTGCATTGCTGTCGAGCACTTCAATGCAGGTAAGTTGTGCTTTACTACACTGGAGTGTCCTTTAAAATTCATTGCATTGAGGCGCATTAACGTGTAATGTGCACTGTGTAATTGGGCCTGCATTTATTTACACACACCCCTAGTTGACATCTAAGCTCCAATCCTTTTATACTAGCCCATAATACTTTTGTCTTTATAAAATGTAATCTTTGTTTAAATATCCTGTGAGCTGGGTGTAGATGAGCTTAAATATTGCATTATATATCTTTAATAAATATACTCACCAAATCCAGAATTATTAGCAAGGATTCCTATAGAAACTCACAAGCACCACCCAGAGACACAGCCAACATGACATGTATAAATCAGTATTTATTTACAGCTTTACTTAATGTACATATTTTCCTGCAGGTTATTCACAAGGCTATACAGAGTGAGGGAATTTACAATGCAGCATTGCGGGTGACAGATAGTGGCCCCCTGAGCTGGAAACAGCATTGTTGGGAAATAAATGGAGGCTTAGGGAACTACTTAGCATTCCACTGCTACAAATGATACTTTGGTTGTACTTTGGACAATGTGTGGATGTTCAAGGGCTAAGAATGACAAACACTGCATATATTAACACCCATACTGAGACCTGTACCATTATGTCACGTGAAGGTCCACATAAAGCCCACCTATAACATGATGATCGATCAGCAATAGTTCATTTTTTACTTTCATTCTCCCAGTGCAATGTGGGAACAAGAAATGGTGAATATGACAACAAAGACTGCTCATCTCATTCATCTTTTATAAATAAAATTGACAGTAGGGTTTAAATGGATCTTGCGTTAAAAAGCAGCCACCGCTTATTAGATCAGCGCCCAGCACAATATTAAATCACTGCATTAAAGTGAAGAAACACAACAGAGGGTGACATCACAGTCATTCTGGTGAGATGCTGGGAATGCAGAATATCCTAAATCCCAGCACAGTGGTGATATATCTTTTGGGGTTTGGGTTCCTCAAAGTCCAAGGATCTCTCTAGCCCCCACCCCACCAAATAAATGTGGTGATTCCATATGGGGTTGGGGGGACCTAATAATCAGACATTGCTTTTTGAGTCAAGGTCCCCTTAAAACTGTCTTACAACTTGGTTTAGACAAAAGAGCAATTTATAACATTATCACATTCTATAATATATTTCTAATTGTGCAACATTAAGATCCAAGTGTATGCATATTTTTAATTAAAGTGAAATTGCCACGGTTACATTAAAAAAAAAATCCAGTTTAAGAGTAGAATCCTGCTATCACCTTAACTAGTCAGAAAAGCCTATTCTGTGGCCCCCTGAATTGGTGCTCTGGGGCCTCCACTATCTTTAACTTCAGGTTGGCCTCACCAATTGACATCCCACTGTCTGAAAAGAAAGCCCTTTGACCATCTTCACACACTGCATAGTGATAACGAGCACATGGTACTGCAGCATCGTGCATCAATACATCTTAGTGTGCGTTCACTACACATGATCAGGTCCAGGTTTTAGTGTCCTGCAGTGGATTGGCAGTCTATTCACAAATGAAATGTTCCGTCTTAAAGCGGAGTTCCACCAAGAATTTAAATGCTGCAAAATATATATATATATATCAATCATACCTGAAGTGCCTGTTTCTAGGCAGATCGTCCTAATCTGCCACTTCCTGATCCACGGTCCGTCTTCTTTCTTCTGTTCCTTGGCTGCCTCCTGTGGAATGGTGGAGCGGTGTCTTCTGGGACCTTGTGTGTGTCCCAGGAGACATCATCCATTCACGTCGCGCCGCATGGCTCGCGCATGCTCAGTAGGGAATCGGGCGGTGAAGCCGCCAGGCTTCACTTCCCGACTTCCCTCACTGAGGATGGCGGCGGGGCAGCCGAGACCCTAGCGTTTGCTCGGCTTCGGCTGCAGTTATCGCGGGCACCCCGGACAGGCAAGCCTCCTTATTAAAAGTCAGCAGCTTTTTCAGTGTTAGTAGCTGCTGACTTTTATTTTCATTTCTAACCGGACCTCCGCTTTAATGCAGCATATGATGTTTGTGTAGAGGGGCTCTTAGTGATCACAAGCACACTTTCACTGGGCACATTTAAAGTGGAACTTCACTCTCTCAAACCACATTGACTATTTTTAATCCTTACGCTGCTACCATTAGTAAATGGATAGGAAAGTGGATCATATTTACTCTTAATTTTAACAGTTATTTTACATTTTTTTGGCTACGTCTTTGTTTCCATGCCTAGGGAAATTATGTCATACATCCCAGTAATCTTCAGGAGGGGAGAGGGGTTTGTTCAGCTAAGCACACCCTCTTGCCTGCATGCTTAAGCCAAAAACAGATGGATTCCAGGAAGTAACTGCTACATGAATCATCTGCCCTTACTCAAGATGGCCACTGCCAGACATGCTAGGGGGTGTTTTTCAAAGGGATTTCTCAGCAAAATAAATAATGGAGACATGGATGGATGGGCGAGTTTGCTTTGAGCATTAAAAATGAATTACTGTATTTATTGGCATTTAACACTCACTTTTTTACCCTGAAAATAGAGGGTAAACTGTGCCTGTGTGTTATACGCAGGGGGCTGTAGAATGTTTTTTTCCTGAAACTTCCCTCTTAAAGTTGGGGTGCGTGTTATACACGATAAATAGTGCTTTTGGTTTGTGGTGCTCAGATGCAGCGTAGTTCCACTTTAAGACAGTTGGGTGGGGGAATAATCCATATGCCTGCAGTAACAAAGTGATTCGAAGTTCAGAGAGGCCCACAGAGGTGGCTTTTCTAGCTAATAAAGGAGACAGCAGCCATCATGTGGTACTTACTCCTAAGCAGGACATTAATTGTTTGAATACTTAAAAATTGTCGCCTTTTCATTGAAGTTGACTGGCCCTTTAACTAACAGTGAATCTGTCTCCATGGCACAGTGGATGCAATCATTCTGAAGGGCTGGACTCACTGTTGAGACTGAAGACAAAACATTTCATATTAACTAGAAAGATCAGGGTGATTTAAGGCACAGCCTGCTACACCAATGTTTCTAGTGGAGACAAAATAAATATCAATAGAGATTAATAATTGTCTGTGTCCCTTGTGTACAGTATGAAGGATACACCTTCTAGATGACTACTAAAAACATAACTTGCCACACATTGCATTTGAGAGTTAGTGTAATCATTTAAGTTAATTATACCCTTAAGGTTTTTTTGCCTTTACAATAAAGAAGGACTTAATACTGTCAAACAAGTTAGCCAAGTTCCATGGCTGTTCTCCAACCTATTTCATACAGCGCAATTAATGACTCACTTGGTGTCCCCTGTGGAGTGCTTCGCATGACATGGCTAGACTCCAATAGTTTACAAATGCCCACCAGGTGACCACTACCAGCAGCCTATTAGACCAGAGCGATTTTGCTTTGTGCAACCACTGCGCCATCTGCTGGTCCATACAGGAAAAAAACAACAAAAAACACTCATAGCAGCATTTGATGAAATAAGGCCAGAAGAGCTTCACCAGGTAGTTTGGTTTTAACACAGTGAAAGCATAAAAGGCAGCTGGACAAAACCTGTGACTAGTTGGACCTGAAGACCTGCTCTTAAAATGCACTATACGGTTTATGCAGGGAGGTGGTAAGCGCTAAATGTGATACACACTTGAACGCAGCATGAAACACCAAGTGTTGAGAACCTCTGCTGTGTATAGTGTTAAATCGACAGCACAGAAAGAAACCAGACTTTGTCTGCTCTTATGAATGTGCATAATTAATGCGAAAGCAATTTTATATTGTGATTCTTCGTGAATACGCCCTTCTAATGATAGTTAAAGGTATATACAAAAAATCTCAAGTTCTCATGCCAAACCTCGGAAGCCAGAGACTGCTGATCGCCCATAGACGCCACTGTACACCCAGCATTTCAAGTATTGCAAGAAGTTAAGGACACTTGATGAGGCAGCTGTACACACCCATGCCTCACAAAAGCTCAACCTAAGTTAAACTGGTTACCAGTATCACACGCAAATTAGAAGGAATGGAGAACCTTCAAGACCAACGCTGCTACTCAACCTTCAAACGTTTCAGGCAGCAGCAGCTTAATTGCAGGAGCCTGCACTGAACTATATACTTGCACTGTAAATTACCTCTCAACCGTGTAAAGTGGCATTGCAAGAGACTTGGGGAGTCTCTTCTATTTCGGATAACAGAATTTATAAAATAATTTAAAAACAAGTCCAGGCTAATAGTAAATTGTGTTTCCTTGCATCAAAATGAAGGAAAAAAAAAAAAGTTTAAAGTTAAAAGTTTAAAGAGGAGAATCAGCATCACTCCTTGTAGCTCATCATTCTCTAATCAGAGAACATTGTCCTCACCGAGGGTCTGGCTCATCCTTGTATCAGGAACAGCACAGTCCTGTGTCTCCTATTCATGCATGGAAAGCTCTCCCATAGGAAATCTTGTGACCAGCAAGAGATGGCGTGAACAAATCACACTGTGGGCGAGTCGTTCTTCCTGCTCTGTATGTGCTGCAAGACTTGTATAGTGTCCCGGATTAAGGCCTCGAATATTCCATCAGCCAGCTGCATCTTTACAAACAGTTCATCTTCATCGTAGTTCACCCATTGTGCCTCCTCCTCATGCAACTCTTGCACCTTTTGACAGAAATGGAAAAAAAAAAAGTTATTATAAAAGCCGATTTGCACATTTGCAGACAGAATCACAGGTACAATTTTAATTTGTATACCATACACCCCAACCCTATCAAGTTCAATCATAAAAATGAAACCTGTAATGAGAGGAATGCATAGACTGCCATTGATGACCTTCCTTTGAGAATGCTAGCTGCCTGGCTATCCCACTTTGACAACTTGCACCTACAGGTAAGCCTCGATTAAGGCTTACCTGTAGATGCAAGAAATATCTCCTAAACCTACACTGTTAAGGAGATATTAGCAGAGAAAAATGCGCAGATCTATATGACGCTTGCACGCCGCAGACAAATGCGCACCGAGCACCCCAGCATAATGAATATGATCATGCCGATCCTGCACAACGTCATCGCTGCTCCATCCAATCACAGCACGATACCAGGAAGAAGCTCCGAGGGGACATGGCGCAGGAGGGGAATGAGGGCTTTGATTATAGGTAAGTGCCACATCATGAGCTAGAATGCTATGCTATGCATTGTGCCTTTCTCTTGCAGGTTTTTTTTTTTTTTTAAAAGGGTTTACTTCCTCTTTAACCACTTCCCGATGGCCGTACGAATATATGCGGCCTCGGGGTGGTTCTAAATCTCTAACAGGACGCATATATGCGTCCTGCACTCTTCCAGGCCACTAGAGGGCCCGCGGCATTTCTGGAATATCGATGTGCGTGCCTGGTGGCCGCGATGTCCGCCAGGCACTCGCAATCAGCGGTTACAGGGACAAGACGCGGATCTCTGTGTGTAAACACAGAGATCCACGTCCTGTCAGGGGAGAGAGGAGACCGATCTGTGTCGCTTGTACATAGGGACACAGCATCGGTCACCTCCCCCAGTCACCCCCCTCCCCCCACAGTTAGAACATAATGCAGGGTACACATTAACCCCTTCCTCACCCCCTAGTGTTAACCCCTTCACTGCCAGTCACATTTATACAGTAATCGGTGCATTTTTATAGCACTGATCGCAGTATAAATGTGAATGGTGCCAAAAATGTGTCAAAAGTGTCCGCCATAACGTCGTATTCACAATAAAAATCGCAGATCGCTGCCATTACTAGTAAAAAAAAAAATTAGTAATAATTCTGTCCCCTATTTTGTAAGCGCTATAACTTTTGCGCAAACCAGTCGCTTATTGCGTTTTTTTTTATTTTTTACCAAAAATATGTAGAATAATACGTATCGGCCTAAACTGAGATTCTTTTTTTTTTTTAAATGAGCCATTTATTATAGTAACAAGTAAAAAATATTGCCTTTTTTTCAAAATTGTCGCTTTTTTTTTTTAATAGCGCAAAAAATAAAAAACCGCAGAGATGATCAAATACCACCAAAAGAAAGCTCTATTTGTGGGGGGAAAAGGACGCCAATTTTGTTTGGGAGCCATGTCGCACGACCGCGCAGTTGTCAGTTAAAGCGACGCAGTGCCAGAAGCTGAAATGTCACCTGGTCAGGAAGGGGTATACGTGCCCAGTAAGGAAGTGGTTAATACTTTGAGACACTGGCCAGTAACAGACATGCAGCCAGTAAATTCAGAATGCCTGATCACCATACTTGGTCGAGGTCTGCAACAAAGTATTAAAACCACTGAAATAAGACTGGCAAGAGAGCTCAAGTTTTAGAAGCTAGTAAGGATAGGTAATGTACAAAATGCAAGTATTAAAATAACAGTATTACTGAAAGCCCTTTTTAGAGCCTTCACAACCTCTGGCCACCTCTAAAGGAAGACTACACTCCAATATAGCTGGCTGACCAGATATAGGCAGATACAAATCTCGCACGCAATCTGGTGCACTCTGAAGCCTCGTTCACATGGGCCGACACTGGTTGGTTCAATAAAAACCAGACGACATTTGGCCCGTGTGCAAGACACTCAGTCTGACAGAAGCCGACCATTTGGCACTGCCTTTTGTTCTGTTACTTATGTGGAATATCCTGTAAGACAGTTTGAGAATGTACGCTCCCCTTGTAGGGTATGGGCCGTTCTTATATAATACATAGATAAGAGTTTCAAAAAGAAGTAAACCAGAGCTGCCTGGGTCACCGCTAAAGCAATATCCAACCGTGGAGGATTCTTAGTGCAAAAAAAAAAAAAGTAAAAAAAAAAAATATATATTATTTTTTTCTAAATATGAATCCATTTGACCTACCAACTAAATTTTTAAATCAAATCGATTTTTTTTCCCAGCCCTAGCTACAGGGTAACAACTGCTGTGTGCAAGGTTACAGAATAGTTAGATGTGATTCAGCGACCTGCCCTGGCAAAACAATATTTTAATCCTCACTGATGCTAATGCACCACTTTTATAATGTCTCACATGTTTCCAAACAGCTACAGACTAATGTGACTAATGTGCTCACTAACCAACAAATAGTAATAATTACCTACCCCACCTTTTTTAACATTTTATGATGGCTAACAGCAAAGTTCACATTATCCACTGAAATTTGTTTTAAAAGGAAAAAAAAAAAACAGAGGTAATCCGTCAAAAGCAAAATGCCTGCGGAAAGATTTAAAAAATAAAATTTGAGGATTCTGAATATTAAAAGTGCATCACAGAGGGGAATATTAAAAAGGTACCGATTGTATAAAAAAAGAGTGGCTACTCCCTACCCTGGATCTAAATATATTTTATAATGTTTTCATACATGTTTTAACAAGTACAATAATACTTGAACTCTCAACACCTACATATTCAAATGTGCAAAATGTCAGACACACATATCCACTATGTGCTATAGTAAATTTGTAGAAAAAAACAAAAACAAATGCTGCCCCCACTAACAGAAGGAAATGGGAGTGAATAGCACCGTGCATCCGTATACACCACCTTATGGCATGGAGCAAGATTTACATTTCTACTATGGATCTGTTTATAGAGCAATTACAATTTAGGATAACAATTTTTAATTTTTTTTGGGCAAACAAAGCTTTCTTCTAGTCTTACAAAAACAAATTTTCTATCCAGTACATATTTAAAAAAAAAAAAAAAAAAAAAAAAAAGTATTATAGATAAAAAAAATAGAATACATCTACAAAATGTCTGGTCTATAGTTATACTATATTATACTAACAGTTTATATTTATTTACAAAGTTTTGCAAAGTGATTTACAAATGGAAAAAAAGGCCTTATTGTATGCAACACTAAACAAAATTAAACTGAATAAAAAACAAACAATAAAATAAAAATGAAATATTAATCGATTTAAAAAATAGTAGGGCTGTGCAAATTAACTTTTAATTGATCGATTAATCTTAAATTTTTTTGATCGATCAAAATCTTTTTGATCGATTAAAATTCTTTTGATTGTACTCACCTCTCCGCCGGCTTCTGGGCCTTCAGGGATTTCCGTCGGAGATCCGGTGACGTCATGGACACCGGCGGGGCTTGCGTCCATCCGAAGGGCTCCTTTACTGTGCCTTCATATCTGCATGCCGGTGGGACCTTACTATCAGCCACACGCAAGGGCTGTTACACTTCCCTCTATCACTTCCCTCTATTAACCTGGGATTCTACAACCATCCACTGGGAGTTGTGATAGTTCCCTTCACGGGACATCTACATGCTGACGGACTGATGTTAACCCCTCCTCATCTGGATTCAGCAGTGGTATCGTTGTACACATTTTTATACCAGTATCATACTTCGCTACAGGTTTTTATAACTGCTTTTGGTACCGTTTGGTATTACTCGCACCATTTTTACAGTTTATGTAGCTACATCGATTTTATCTCCGGTGCAATATTTATTTGGTTACCTACTTGAAGACTATAAAAGTTTTAATGCTTTTCCCATCGAGCGCCTTTGTGTGTTTTTTGTATCCTGCTATCCATTTTTCCAGTGGTTGGTAGCTGCACTGGGAATCAGCCTGCAAGGAGATCAGCTAAAAGTAGTTGGATCTGTATGTGTGTTATAATTAATCGAAATTAGTCGATTAATCGATTAAAAAAAAAAACAATTAATCGAACACAAAAATTTTGATCAGTAACAGCCCTAAAAAATAGAAATAAAACAAAAAATATACTAAAAGGAGTTAACTAGGTATGATCTAAGGGCTAATAAAAAGGTTGAATAGAAACAAAATGTTATCCTAAAATCCAACAACTTTTTAAAGGTGTAACGTTGCTTTAACCGACATCATATACAGATCAAAAGGTCAACCCTTTGAACTGCACATAAATTAAGCAAAGGAAATAAAAATTAACAATAATGTTGCATTGTATTTCCCTATTGAGAGCCGTAACAGTGTTTACAAATACCGTTCATAAGAGCCATATTTATATTGCAGTGACTACAGCATTTGAAAAATTCCAATCACACCCAAGCCTGGACTTTAAAGTCAATAGCAGCTTACATAATGTGTTGACAAAAAATAAATAAAAATAAAAAAATGTGTGAACACTTCCAATGTGCTAAAAAAAAAAAAAAATTCAGTGTTGGTATTCCAGCCGTCCACCACTAGTGAATATGCAAAGCATCTTACCGGATCATATTGACTCTTTGCTTTAGGATCGGTTCACACTGCCACAACTTGGGATCCGACTTGTGAGAACACAAGTCTCATGACCTGTCCCAGGTTAGTCAATCAGAATGGCCTTAAAGCGGGAGTTTACCCAAAAATTAACTTTCTGCAGTTAGATCCAGCATACTGCTGACACCTGCAGTATGCTGGCCTTTTTTTTTTTTTGGTACTTATCGTTTTAGCAGTATTTCGTCTATGGCTCCGAGCGGGGATTACTTCCTGGTATTGGCGTTCCTGAAGACAAGCAAGTTGATTGACGGCCTTCGATAGCGCGTCACGGCTTCCGAAAATAGCCGAAGTGACACTCTGCAATTTACGGCGCCTGCGCAGTCAGCTCTACACGGCAGGCGCCGTAAACAGCCGAGTGTCACCTCGGCTATTTTCGGAAGCCGTGACTCACTATCGAAGGCCATCACTCAACTTGCTTGCCTTCGGGAACGGCCATTCGCCGCAGGATTCCCCGCTCGGAGCCATAGAAGAAATACTGCTAAAACGATAAGTACCAAAAAAAAAAAAGACCAGCATACTGCAGATGTCAGCAGTATGCTGGATCTAACTGCAGAAAGTTGATTTTTGGGTCAACTCCCACTTTAATTAGCACTACTGAAGTTGCTCCAACTTTAGAAAAAGCTCCTGTACTACTTCTTTCCGACTAGTGCCCATAAACTTTAATGGAAGTCGCCTCCAAGTCACATCCTAATCTATACTGATGCGATTTGGATCGGACATTATGGGAAGGTTACCCGGGCAGTGCATCTTCCTGTATGTTGTTATCTCTGCTTACCTGCACAAGACAAAGTAGCATCAAAAGTAGTACTCAAGTGGCTAGGAAGCCACCTGGCAAAGTTGCACCGTAAGTCACACGACTTACGTCACAGTAGTATGAACAGAGTCTTAGCAAAGATTTTCAGGACGCATGTATAACGGCAGGCTCCACAGCTTTCACCAGACCTCCTCCACTCAAATTAGGTTCAGGTTCTCCCTCCAAAATAGCGTTCTACAGGCATCAAACTCCCATGCATGTTTTAGCTCATAAAAAGAAAAGCCCCCGATGACATCATCATACGATAAAACTAGAAGGGAAGGGTTACAGGGTGTGCAAAGTCATCATGCTGAGGACCGTGGTCATCTTTTTGTGGGTTTTCGATATGCATCTCTCTACCATCATCATGAGTTTATATATCATTTTTTTTATTAATACTACACCATAAGGCTGTTAATGTTGATTTTTAAATATGTGTCTTGAAAACAAGGACTATTTGACCTTACAGAGGGTCAATATATTCTGGCAAGAGGCTTTGCATATTCACTGGTGGTGGACGGCTGGATTACCAACACTGATGCTTGTTTTTCAAGCACAAAATAAATGTTCATACATTTCGGACTTTCTATTGGGACTTTTGTAAATGTTACTACTATTGCTTATCTATTTGTACTTTGTAATTTGTAGCATGCTGCACTTTATTTTGCAGTGGCTATAGTGGCTGCTATGTTAGAGAGCAAGATATGGCTGGAATGGCTGGTTAAAAAAGAAAAAAGAAAAAAAAGGGGGGGGTAGAGAAGTGCCAGAAGGGATGAATGACATGATTTGTGAAATCAAATGAAAGCCCAATATGTCCAAAAAATATATATATAAAAATTGATTTAGGTATACAAATTTGACAGTTATTTTCAAATTAAAAAGGCAAGGTGACAAAACAAGGGATAAACGCTCAGTTCTTCTGGGGGTGCACAGATTAGGAGAAATCTTCACCTTACCTTTAGCTTCAGCAAGCTCCCTATATCCATGTGACTGGTCCCCTGCAGCTTCTCCACTAAGGCACGTCGGGTTGTGGTCACATGACAGCCCATGGGTGCTCAACCTGTGGTCCTCCAGCTGTTGTGGCACTACAGCTCCCATGAGGCAATTCAAAGCGGTTACAAGCATGACTTCCAAAAGGCATGGATGGCATGGTGGGAATTAGTAGTTTGGCAACAGCTGGAGGGCCACGGGTTGAGCACCCGTGTGCTAGCCCCTTCACAATGTTCAATACAGGGTTATAAAGTTATATAGCTTGTATGTTTGTGTGCTTTTATTCTGTAAATTCCCATAGCCCTTATTTTTTTTTTTAAGCTGTAGATACGTTTAGTTAGGACAACTTCCTGGTGGAGGAAGTTCCACATTTTAACTGCTCTAACAGTAGAGAACCTTTCAGGAAACAAAGGTTAAGAGAGAAGTATGGCCAAAGCTTTTTTGTCTATACCTCTCCCATGGATCACAGTAGTGTAGTTCATTCTGCACTCATGTGACCCGTTTTCAGAGCAGTCCAAGCTCAGGATCCACCCATATGCTGGCAGCTGGCTCAGCCTCTTAGCATGTCCCTGGAAGACGGAGCCAGTCACTCCTGTGTGCGCTGGAGGGGCAGAGCAGAGAGCCGATGACTGACAGTCACCACTGCACAGAGCGGAAGGGAGAACTGAGTGATCAGTGGTGCATGATCACATGGTTCTCGAGATAAAGCCAGCAAGGGGACAGCTGAAGCCTGGATCAGTACTGCATCCATCTACTTCTCTTTTAAACCTCCTGCCCTTTAAACTCAAATCCTAGCTGTATGTCCTCTTCAGGTTCCTTAGAGTAAACAGTATGTTATTAAAGTCACCTCTGATATGTTTGTACATTGTAATCATATCCCCCCTCAAGTGCCTTTTCTCTAGAGTCAATAACTGTAATCAATCCTTATAGCGGAGCTCATGCATACCCTTTTTTAAATTTTGATGCCCTTCTCCAAACTCTTCCTAATTCAAACACCATCTTTCCTGAGGATTGGGGACCATAACTAAACGGCATATTCAAGATGAGGCTGCTCCAGCGCTTTGTAAAGGGGTAGAATTATTCATATATCTCTTGAATGTATGCCCTTTTTATTCACAACCGTATTTAGCCAGCTTTGTTAGATGCAGCTTGGCACTTGCATATTGATGTCAAGTCTGGCATCAACAAGCACCCCTATATTGTTTTCCCATCACCGATTATTTCAGGAAAGGCCTTCCTAATGTGAATTTTGCTTGTATATTTTTGTCACCCAAGAGGGTAACTTTAAATTTTTCAATAAACCCTATTCACCACATATCTGCCCAACCCAACATGGTATTCTTGTAATGATGCTATATCCTGTGTTGAAGCCATTAACTTGCGTAATTTGGTATTAACACAGAAATTAAGCTTATGATTCCAACCACTATATCATTAAAGCAGTTTTTTTTTTAAATTAAACCCGTTCCTGTATATTGCACAGAGAGGTCCCGCAATTCCTCGTTTGGGGTCCGCGCCACACTCTCAGATCCTCTGGTTTTCAGTGCATAAATAAGCAGCTTTCTATGGTGGCACGCCTGCAGGCTTTCTACCAAGCTGTGGGCATCCTCTCAGATGCACACAATGCGGCTTGCCCCCACCCTCCCTCCCAATGGCTCCCACTGCTGTCTTTATGCTTGTGAGGGTGGGGAGACAGAACCAATCCCGCTGCAGACGGACGCAGCACTGGATAGATACAGGACTCGGGTAAGTATTTAGGGAGGTGATGGGGCAATAAGACTACTGGGAATTTTTTTACCTTCATGCAGGAAATGCATAAAGGCAAAAAAAGTCTTGCCTTTACAACCGTTTTCCCTGTTTAATACTGGACACTCTTATCTTCCCCGGGCAAATTTTCAAACCTAAACATTGTCACACTTTGAATGATAAAAACTCAGTCATGCAACACTGTACCCAAGTAAATTGTTTAGATGGAAAGAGCTTTCTTTTGGTGGTATATTTGTAATCACAAGCCCATGTGACACAGTGCCAACCAACTAAAATGCCTCCTATCTGTACATGCAGAGAGGTATGGATATGAGATTAAACTGCAGGGATTTAAAATTCCAGAACCAGTAAATCGACGACCCGATGCCTCACAGCGAGTACTTTTGGGGACGGCGGGTCAGTAAGGCGGGACGGGACAGGACAGGGGGTGGTGTGTTGGGGATGAGAAGGGGGTCCAATGTAAGTTCACCTTACAGATTTTCTGTAAATGTGAACTTACCCTTTAAACCAGCAAACTACTCACAGCATTCCCCATGCGATAGGCTTCACAATGATTATGTATATAGCTGTAACGCTCTATCACTATTCGCAAAATCAAAAAGGTGAAATGATTGTAAATGCAATTAAAAATTTGGAGGTAAGCCAAATCATGCTTTTAGGCACAAAAAACATAGGTGCCCTTTATTTGCATAAAAACAATGTCTGCAATCAATCAATCAATCACTACAACATAAAAAAACCATTTTCTGCTCCTGCTGTCACATTTTCAGTGGAAATTTTCTTTTCAGTCTTTTGTCTGGAGTTCAGCATTAAGTACATACAAATCACTGAGACCCATCCACATGTGCATCGTAGCAACACACCTACTTTATGAATGGTGCCACTCATGATGACTGTAACCCAATGCATTGTACAGTACAGCCTAACACACACAGCACCAGAAAATACTGTGCGTTGTGCTTCGCTCATTGTTAAAAATAAGGGGTCATGTATTTTACATCTTTTGTGGTGCATTGGCAGCCCATTCTTTATGCTTTAATGTGTGTGCAATAATGCACCGCAATGAAGCGTTTAAGTGTCAATGGACCCTGACACAATGAAGAATTTTGTTTCTTACCAATATATGATCCACTCTGTCCCTCTTCTTCCTGCCAAACTTCATCATCCTCTGCCAGTCCATTTTATGATTTTGTTCCTTCTTTAAACTTAGTAGATTAAGAACTTCGCTTGTGAGGAAAGACTGCAAAAGAGAAAAAAAAAAAAAAAAACACAGCTTTTGAATAATGCTAATGCGTACAAAACCACATGAGTTCATTTTATAAGCAGTATAGTACCTTCACTTCCTGCATGTTACTGGGATCCTTCACCCGACGGGAGTATGACAGAGTCATGCATATAGGTTTCTTCCACAGTGGTTGAGATCCGCGGGGGTCAGGAGAGCAGATCTCTTCAAATATATGCAATGTCAGGTCAAACAACATCTGCAAAGAACCAAAAATACAGCAGCATAAAATAAAAGCAAAGTGGCCCTGCATGTGCAACACGTACTATACAGTATATGTGATCAAGTAGCTATTTCTGGTAAATTGAGCTACACATTGGGGTTGATTTACTAAAGGCAAATTCACTTTGCACTACAAGTGCACTTGGAAGTGCAGTCGCTGCAGATCCGTAGGGGAAAATAGAAAACAGCATTTTAGCTTACACATGATTGGATGATGAAAGCAGCAGAGCTTCCCCCAATTTCAGATCGTCCCCTTAGGCCGCGTACACACGAGGAGACAGGTCTGCTGAAACTGGTCCGCAGACCAGTTTCCGGACATGTTCGATCGTGTGTACGGCCTAGCGGACAGGTTTCCAGCGTACAAAAGTTTCTAAGCATGCTTAGAAACTTGTCCGCTGGAAACCTGTCCGTCGGACATGTCCGCTGGTTAGTACGCCCAACCATCGGACAGAAATCCCGCACATGTGTCGGATTCGACGCATGCGTGGAAGCATAGAACTTCCTTGTTTGAGCACGTCGGTGTCATCTACGTCACCGCGTTCTCTGTCCATGAGGATTTAGGTCTGATGGTGTGTACACACATCAGACCAAAATATCTCAGGAGACATGTCCGATGAAAACGGTCCGCGGACCGGTTTCATCGGACATGTCTCCTCGTGTGTACAGGGCCTTAGGTCTACAGCAACTGCACTTCCAAGTGCACTTGCAGCGCAGAGTGTATTTGCCTTTAGTAAATCAACCCCATTGTGTTTATAAGATAATATTTATTTGCTTATTATTGAGTTGCTCAGTTACAACTAGGACTTACTTCTTTATAGGCACTGTAGGCTGGGCTTTGCTCTTCATTCTCACGATGTGTGAAATTGTTTCGGATCTCTGCAATGTCCAGGCTTAGCTGTTTCCACGCCCACAATTCATCCACTGCAGACTGGACCAGCTGCTCAACCTCTAGCACAGAGTGAGGAACCGCCATGATGAGCTCTGGAGGAGAGATTGGCTGAGCAGACTTCGGAGGTGCTTCAGACCGAGGTGCTAACATACTTGGTTCTGTCCCAGTACCGGCTGAAGGAGCACGTTCCAGGAGTTGGTTTCTACGACTACTCAGTCCAAAATCTTCCTCAAACCAGTCGGCATCTTCTCCGAGAACAGACAGTATGCTGCGGCTTGGGTCAAACTCTGTGACTTTCTGTTCAGTAAAAGCATTGTGGAAAGGTCCCTGGCAAGAGATAAAGAGATCTGATGGATACATCTTATGTTTTTAGACACAAAACATTGTTCAGGTATACCCAAAATCTTTTGTGTAGTCTTTATAGAATCGATATAGCCGCCCATGTCACATCTACAGAGTAGCCCAGAGGCTGCAGTTTAATTTAACAAGTTTACAAAGTCAGAGCTTGTTTTACTCTTTAAATGCCATGGTGTGTAGGAGGGTTTAAAAAAAAAAAAAACATAGCAAAGTGTTCATTACTAAATAATGATACTGAAAGTCCAAACAAAATAAAAATATCAGCACAAGAGACATACCAAGAGACATGACCTACAGTCAATAGGACGTGTCCCTTGTGCCAATGACTCCTCTGTTAGGCGCTATTACTATTGTCATTAGAGGGTCTCATCCCTGAATGAACAAATTTAAAAGACAGCACAATATAGTGCCACTTTCAATACCCCTCTGTTAGGTGACATCCTACTCCATCTATGCCACCCCTGCCACTGTAATCTACCAGTGTGGCAGGGGTTATCCTACCTGAGGGAGCTGTCACAAGCTCTCATCAAGAGTGTCAGACTTTACCTGCATTTTTCTTCAAGCCCCTTCATTCATACTCTAGTTTCTATGAAATGTAATCTATGAATAGAGAGGGTGGACTTTTCAATCGTCCATTCATAGAAGCTGTAGTACTGGCTTCTATGAATGGAGGAGCAGGGCAGACCTAGTTAATGCACGGTTGATAAGAGCCAGTGACAGCTCCCACAGCTCTATTAACCCCTGCTGCACCAGAAGAGACAGGGGGACGTGGGCATTAATGGAGGAGGCAACAGCACAAGGGACACATCTGACTAAATGATGTGCCTGGTGTCGATTTTTGTGTTTTTCATTCTGACTGCACTTCAGCTTTAATCTGATTATTCCATAATTTACTCACCAGTTTTTGGTGCAGATCTTGTATTGGGATCTCTTCTGAAGCATGAACAGTGTGGAATTCGTGGTTGCTCTCCTGAATTTTCTGTGCCCGCTGTTTGCGAATGTTTTGGAGATAGGCAACAGTGTCAGTCAAGCATGCTTGTAGAAGACTATCTGAAATTGTGCCTACTTCTGGTGTTCTTTTATTAAAGCGGTCCTCATGAGGTTTCACAGTGAGCTCCAAATGAGAGTCCTGTGAATCCTTGTGCTCCTCGTCCAGGACTGCAGTATCAGCAGGAATGTCCACTTGCAGTTCCTCTTGTATAGAAGGGGAGCGTAACTCAGAAACACTAGACTCTGCACTTTGCAAAGGGGTCTTTTCTGGGGTTTTTTGTTCAAAGTCCTCAGCTAAAGGAAGGTGGCCATCCAAGTCACCCCGATTTAAAAATTCGGTATCTTCTGTTAAAATGCATTTTTCCGCTGAGGGGGGCACAAGTTCTTCCTCTACTAGTCGAGTGATTTTGTGTGGTGGAGCAAAGAGTCCATGAAGAGGAGAGCATACAAAATATCGACTACCTCCAAGGGAGCCATCATTGTTGCCTTCAGATTTGTCAAGCTCCACCCCAGCCCATATACCATCTGCAAAAAGGGTCTCCCCTTTAAAACGTAGTGTGCCAGACTGTACGCCACTTACTAAAACTCTGTCTCCAAGCTTAAACCCTGAAAGTGTGTCAGTTACATCACTGGTGGAAAGTTGTTCTAGTGAAGGAGGCTTGACTTCTACGATGTCCAGGAGGCGAGGACTAGCTGATTTCAGTTCATCTTTCTCTGCTTCATGCTCAACTAAAACTTCACTGTGTAGCTCCCTTCCTGGTGTTGTCAATGAGATATCAAATTCTTCATGTGGAGTTTCAGAAACTGACAGCTTTAAGGGTACAGATGACTCAAAATCTTCAGAGTAGGAGTGATCTTTTTGTGGGGAGACATACTCATCTTGAAGCTCACTCCCTAAATGAAGGCTCAGAGCTGGCAAAGGGGAGAAGGACCTATGGCTCTGCGCATCCAGCACATCCTCTGGAATTTCTGAATGGATGCTGGACACAGGACTGTCATGGGTAGAGCTTGATGAAGCATCCCTGACAGGGAGTGATGGGGAAGTTGCAACAGAGACATCTTCTTTGACTGTGAAAGGCTCCAATACAAGTCTAGGTTCATCAGGGATACGCTCGGTTATAACTTCCTTTCTGGCCGAAGGCTTCTCTTCTTTAAAGCTTTCTGCTGAAAGGTAAATTAACTGCTTGAAGTAACTTAAAATTAAGCACTTTCCCTTATTACCAGTATACATTTGGCAGAATTTTTCAGCAGTAATAATCCCTAGATCTTACCTTCAGACCCGTTACTGATGTCCTTTATGTCTTCGCTCTCAGCTTTATAGGAAAGAGCGCTGTCGGCTCTAAGAAACAAAAATTAATGATCAATTACCTCCAAGAAGATGGAGCACAGGTTAGTCAATGCAGACTACATAATAAAGACGTTGAATCAGGGAATACCTTTGTGGGTAATCAGGTTGCACAGAAAACTCTTGGTCAGCTTTAGTCACACTCTTAACACTGGGTGGTGTTGTAGTTTGTTCTTGGCTCAGTTCAGCTTGTGTCTTCTGAATGTACTCATCATATGACTACAAGAAATAATAACATATATGTCAAATCTCAACACAGCTGCTCATATGTCAAATATAAAATGATGGAATTTAAACAAAAAGTTTCATTTGCAGCCTTCCTTTTCTTTTTCACTACAGCCGTAGCATAAAGCTTAAATTTGATTGTACATTGTGAGAATTTGTATATTTTCTAACGTGAAAAAGACCTACAACCCTATTTTCCCAGTGACCAATCTATGTTAAAAACATGTGTTCTTTTCAATGTTTTTCAAATATAATAAGAATGCATTCCTAAAGCCTTCTGTAAAGAGAATTCCAATATACTTTCCCAAAAGGATGAACATAGGAACTTAATAGTGAATTCCTATTGATACTAAAGCACATAGACAAGACTTGTAACTTTGCTAAATTGTTATAAATGAACTTGCCTGAAGCTGTTGAAGTAAAATGGCTTCCTGAGCTCGCAACCTTTCTTTCTGTCTTCTTTTCTGTTCCCTCTTCAGGTTTTCCACAATAGATTTGCGTTTTCTTAATTCTTCCTTCAGCGCTCTGATACGACCTTCAATGTCACTTTGATCAGATGTGGCTTCTGAGGAGTGAACACACACTATGTAATTAACAAAGTACAAATCAGAAAAAAAAAAAAAAAAATACAGATACAATATAAGGCACACGATCTGTAGACATAGACCATGGGTTATTATATGCCTCTACCTTCGGGAAAATGGACACTGGCAAACGCTTTTCTGGGAACACTCCTCCAGTGCACCCTCATATAAACCCCATCCACTCTGTAAGACTCCAAATTTGTAGCAAGCAATAAGGAAAAACAGAGCTAAGGGATGGGGACCTGTGTCCTGTGATACACTCCAAATTTATGATATTTACAGGCAAGTCAAAACTTCCATTATCCTAATTGTACAGTAGAGGATTTGTAGTCATAGACCATGGGACATCCCCCAACTATAAACTGAGGAGTGGGCAACCGTATACATCAACAGATCTGGTGGAGTAGGCCTTGAAGGAAGGAACCCTTTCCTTGAAGGAATGAGCCCTGGAAAGAAGCTGCCTGATCCAGCTAGCTATGGTGGAAGACTCTCAGGGACTATGGGACTCTCAGGGAGCACAAAAATTAAGTACATTTTCTAGAAGGAAGATGTTGCAGCTAGGTTAACTCAAACGGCTCTAGACAATGGAGCGAAATATCCTTGGTGTGCTTTAGAAAGGCCAGAGGGAAGGAAGGATAGTCATCTTCATTGATTTGAAAAGGAAAAGACCATCTTGAGGGGAAAGGAGGGTTTGGGTTTCAGGGCAACCTTATCGCTATGAAGGATAAGAAAAGGCTTTTACAAGAACTTGAGACATGCCCAAAGGAGGTAATGGCCACCACCAAAAAGACCACTCCACTGACGAGATCCTCTAATGGGATATCCTGGATGGATTCAAAGTTAGATTCCTCGAAGAACCAAAAGATCCTAGGTCGACAGTCGAAGTTGGAGGTTAAAATGAGCCACAACTTGTATAAAAGGTCTTTAACAATGTGTAAAACCCAAGGTAGTTTTGTAGGAGAATGGTTAGGACAGAAACTTGTTCCTTTAGAATACGAAGAGCCAAAACTTGAATACAAAAAAGCCAATATGCAGGGAATAGAATATTTCCAGGTGTTGAGGTGTCTGCTTTTGCACCAGCCAAAATAGGACTTTCCAAGTGCAATGGTAACACTCACAAAGTATGACATTTTCTCCTGAGCCAATTAAAAATTAAAAAGATCACTGGATTTAGTTTTCCCATATTGTGGAGGAGTCAATGTAGTAGCTTCATTATAAAGAGACAGAGATTGCCGCTCCAGAAAGGTCTTGTTGGGTGCAAATCTTCTTCTCAGGAACTGAGGGTGCTAGCGATGCGCATGGCAAATAAGAACAAAAGATCATCATGACAGCCGCACTCTAATCCAATGTAACATTAATGTAAAAAAATGAAAATGGGCACTACAAATCATAGCAACGGAACCTAGGACAGCTATGAGTAAAACACTGAAGTTAGTGTGAAATGCGTCAGCTGTCTAGGTTCCATTGCTGTGACTTGTAGGGCCCGTTTCCATTTTTTTACATTAAAGTTTCGTTGGATTGGAGTGTGGCTGTCCTGATCATCTTTTGTACGTAGTAGCTTCATTAGAAGGAATGCATGTGCCAGGCTGAACAGGATCCAGGGAAGCACCTGGGCATCAACTGTGAAGTTCAGGGGATTCCTGGATCTGGTCAAAAACCTGTCCTGTTTCTTGCTAAAACTGGAGGCCCTTCGTGTTCTCATCTGGTGCTCCCTGTTTAACAGAAAAAAGGAACATTTCAGGGTGAAGGCAGCACCCTCTGAGACCAGACGCTGGCGAATCAAGAAATCTGCCAGCCAATTTACCCCCTTCTAGAACGTAGATGGCCAAGACTGTTGGGATGCGGCTATTTAACCAAGAAAGCAAGGAAAACACTGGCCTGGGCCATGTCTAAAGTCAGTGCCTGATACTCTTGTCAAAGGGAAGGCATGAAGGTAGATTCCTTGAAGATGATCACACATCCCAAGGGTTGAAGAAGCTGGACTGTCCTTTGAATGTTGAAAAACAAGACCATGGCTAAGCAGTCTTTCAGCAGCAGGTCATTTAAAGTATTCCACAATACTACTGCCCCAAGAACTTAGCAGGATCAGGAGCGGTGCAAGTACATTGTGAAAGCTCTCGAGGTTGAGTTGCCTGAGAAGATGGGTAACAGATTGAAAGTGTTGGACTCCTGCATGAAAGCATAGAAAGTGTTGGTGGGTGGAAATAACAAATCTTGCAAACTCCATGCAACATTTTTGTACATGCAGATGATATTTCTAAGGGTTTAAAGTCCAAAATGTGACAAATGCCTCCATTTTGTTTTGAAACCATGAATAGATTTTAGAAAAAAAAAACTGAAGTTTTCTTCCTCGGGAACTAGGATTTCCATTTCTTTTGTCAAAAAACTTGATCCAGAGTAGCACAAAGGTCTGGCAGAATAGAGGGTAGGAATGAAGGATCATGGTTCGGATACCATTAAATTTTGGCGAAATATAATTAAGCGTCTTGGATGGACCCACAGTGTAGCTCTCTACCCTCATAGGGCTTTCTTAGGCACAGCTTTATTTAGCACATTTTCCTCGCGTCCAACACCGGCGAAAAAACCCGAATGTACTTCCCTGATGGGGGGGGGGGGGGGGTTATATGGAGGGTAGCTGTCTTTCATTGGTTGTGCCAGTGTCCAATCAACTCTGGTGACCATACAACCCATTATGTAATGATTTAAGGCTCTGTGTCCCGTGGTGTACGATAAAGAAAAGCCCCAATTCACACAGTAACTGAAGTATACATGATGACTCTGTCTCACCTGCTTGACTGCATACAAGGTCCAGACTTCATCTATAATGGTGGGAATCCCTTCGAAAGGGGCTTTAGGCACTAGAATCCATTGTGATGGACCATGACTCTGGACCTGTATAGCACGCTGTGGTCAACTCAATGCGTTGCATCAAGTACCAAGATGAGCTTCCAATGCAGGATCCAGCGTCTGAAGCAACATTTCAGGCTGTCCCCACAGTGTGGAGTCTGAGTACCACATCAACAATGCTGGGCCTAATAGAGGTCTAGGTTTAACCCATCACATGGGAGGCATATAAGTGGACCACAACCCTGGACCAGTACAGCACTGCAAATAACTACACGCATTGCAATTCATGTCAAGGGGAGTACCCAACACAAGATCCATGATTGAAGCAAACGTAACAGGCCACCTGGGTATCGTTCCTGAGATAACACTGAGGGGTACCAATTCAGGAACTGATAAATAGCCTAGAGCAATACGCAGCCAGACCTTGATAGAAGCGTCAGAAGAAAAACACTGAATAGCTGAAAATTAGAAATATTTCTCCAGATGAGAACAGGTCCATCACCAAAGTACACAAGAAATTAAAAACTGGAGTCTCATGGAGTGGGCAGATTATATGAATGCACACTAGTGGTGGACTTAAGGAGTTGTAAAGGTCACTTTTTCCCCCTGAATAGCTTCCTTTACCTTAGTGCAGTCCTCCTTCACTTACCTCATCCTGCAATTTTGCTTTTAAATGTCCTTATTTCTTCTGAGAAAACTTCACTTCCAGTTCTTTCGTCTGTAACTTCACACAGTAATGCAAGGCTTTCTCCCTGGTGTGGAGAAAGCCTCTTAAGGGGGGAGGGGGCAAGCAGGAGTGTCAGGACCAGCACTAACACACAGCTCCTTTCTCTATCTGCAAAGTAGAGAGTGCCCTTAACTCCTGCTCGCCCTCTCCCCTCTCAAGAGGCTTTCTCGACACCAGGAAGAAAGCCTTGCATTACTGTGTGGAGTTACAGACAGAAGAAGAACAAGTGAGGATTTCTCAGAAGAAATAAGGACATTTAAAAGCAAAATCGAAGGATGAGGTAAGTGAAGGAGGACTGCACTAAGGTAAAGGAAGCTATTTAGGGATTTTTTTTTTTACCTTTACAACCCCTTTAACAAATTTTTGCCAATGTCCAATAACCTGTAGTCAACCCTCTTTTAACCAATGGTTCATGAATAAAAGTCCTGGGCCCTGTAATATACGATTAACCAGGTCATTGGTGCATTTTGGTGCCAAGTGCTGGTAACAGGTATGTAGTGAGGCATAGCAGCTAAATCAGCCCCATTAGCAATAGCAACATTTAGAATGAATAAAACAATAGAATAGCCTATTACCTGAATGTGTCATAGACAAGGATTCCTCAGACCAAGTGTGAGAAAGCTGCTGAGGCCTTAATGTAATGTGCACTTTCTGTCTCCCAGATCTTGTACTCTCCTTGCTGGATTCTAATTCTGTTGTGGACTTGTTGCTCCTAGGTGGAGACTGTAAAATCATACACATTAACATTATCTGTGTGCAAGTTCATTCTGTGTTTACATTTAAAAGCGATGCAGAGGCTGTAGGTCATATAATCAGCAGTAAATAAAAATAATTAGTCCAAATAAAACTATAGGTCCAATTGGATGACAAACTGTTCTACAACAGATCCATTTTGTTTTAAGGGGGATGTTCACATGTGTAACATATAGTCTAATGCTGAATCAAGCGACATTCCTATCTGGACTGTTGTTGCACCACTTAGCAGCCTGGGTGTTCAGGTGTCTCACCCTGTCCCCATTTCCATCATTCTGACAGCAGGGCCAATGGTGGGAGATGTGACAGGTCTGAAAAGAGGGCAGGAGCTGCTCAGCTTTTGAAATTAACAAGTAGGCGATTGGTTGCTGGGATGTGGGGTAGTCTTAGCAACCAAACACCTGCTTAGCTTGAAAAGTTGAGCAGCTCTCCTTCTGCACCTCTCACCCTCTGCCCGGCTGTGACTGGAAAATGGATTGGTGTTAAGGTCTGTAGGATAGCAACCAGGTATAGTTACTTACACTGATCAACATATTGTCATTTAGATATAGTCAAGGTGGAGCAGGCACTGTCTTTCATATATTTAATTCAGCTTATAACTTTCAGGAGTAGCTAGCGTATGGGGGGGCATACAAGTCTGACCAGAGACACGAATGAACCTTCCTGCCCTTGCTTTTATTTATTTATTACAGGCATTTATATAGCGCTGACAATTTACAAAGCATTTCACAGTATACAGTGCCTTGCGAACGTATTCAGCCCCCTTGAAATTCGCGACCTTTTGCCACATTTCAGGCTTCAAACATAAAGATATAAAATTAGAGGTCGACCGATATGGGTTTTTCTCTGGCCGATGCCGATGCCAATATTTAGAAATCTGGGCGGCCGATATGTGATGCCGATTTTTGCGGCCGATTTTCCTTTTTTATTGGTGGCACTGGCTCGTGGCACTAATTGGCACTGGAAGGAAGATGGCACTAGCAGAAGGCACTTATTGGCACTGACAGGTTGCACTGGGTGGCACTGAAAGATGGTACTAGTAGGTGGCACTGATTGGCAGATGGCACTGGCAGATGACACTGGCAAGTGGCACTGGCAGGTGGCACTGGGTGGCAAAAGTTAACACTGGTTGGCATTGGGAGGTGGCACTTATGAATTTAGTTGGCACTGGTAGGTGGCACTGGATGGTGCCACTGGTATTGGCACTGGCAGGTGGCATTGGTGGATGGCATTGGATCGAAGGTGGCACTAATTGGCACTGGATGATGGCACTGGTATTGGCACTGGCAGGTGGCATTGGCAGATGGCACTGGATGGAAGGTGGCACTAATTGGCACTGGTATTGTTACTGGCAGATGGCACTGGATGGCAAGTGGCACTAATTGGCACTGGCAGGTGGCACTGGTGCAAAAAAAGGTATCACCCCCCCTCAGTACAGACCCCCTCTCCCTCCAGTATAGACAACCCCCCCTCCTGCCCCCCGTAGTACAGACACTAGAGCGATGTGTGTCCCACGAGCGCGGGCCCCTCCTCCTCTGTGGGCATAAACAGAGGAGGGACGCCACGCTGGGTGTACCAAGATGGCCGCGGCTCCAGGAGCTAGGCCGAAGCCGCGGTCTTTCCTGATGCTGTGACCGCCGCAGTCACAGAATCAGGAAAGGCCGCGGCTCCGGCCTAGCTCCGGAGCCGTGGCATCGCTAGCGGGAATTGTAAAATATCGGCGCGATTTGGATAAAAATCGGCCGATGGCGATTTCTCCAAAACGGCCAAATATCGGCCGATAGATCGGTCGACCTCTACATAAAACTGTAGTTTTTTTGTGAAGAATCAACAACAAGTGGGACACAATCATGAAGTGGAACGAAATTTATTGGATATTTCAAACTTTTTTAACCACTTAAGGACCCCCGCACGCACATATACGGCCACAGAATGGCACGTACAGGCACAAGGGCGTAAATTTACGTCCCCGCCTGAGTGCGGTTCGGGGGTCCCATCGGGACCCCCTCCGCGGCGTGCGGGGGTCCCCCTCCCTCTGGGAGCGATCCGGGATCTGCGGGCGGATGTCCGTGATATCCGCCCCCCCCGCGATCGCTCCCAGCCAATGGGAGCGCGCTCCCAGCCTGTCACTTCCTCCTCCTGTGTTTACACAGGAAGGAGGAAATTATGTATTCTCTCATCGCAGCGCTGTTTCCCAGCGCTGCTGATGAGAGAAGACATCACAAGTAAGTGTGCACCAACACAACACTGACACACACTCACATAGGCATATTAACCCCTTGTGATCGCCCCCCCCCCCCCACCCCCCTGTCACAGTGTCACTGAATGCAGTGATTTAATCACTGCATTTAGTGTCAGTGTGACAGGCAGTGTAAAAAACAGTTAGCGTTAGGTCCAGGATAGCCCCCCCACCCCCCCTAATAAAGTTTTAACCCCCTGATCACCGCCCTAGTTAACCCTTTCACTCCCTATTGCCAGCGTCACTAAGCGATCATTTTTCTGATCGCTGTATTAGTGCCGCTGTTCCCGCTAGGTAGCTATTTTTTTTTATTGCGATTTTTTTTTTTACTAAAGACATGTGGCTAAATAAATTTTGGCCTAAATGTTTGACTAAAATTTAGTTTATTTGATTTTTTTTTTAACAAAAATTAAAAAATAGTGTTTTTTTTTCAAAAATGTCGCTCTATTTTTGTATATAGCGCAAAAAATAAAAATCGCAGAGGTGATCAAATACCACCAAAAGAAAGCTCTATTTGTGGGAAGAAAAGGACGCAAATTTTGTTTGGGAGCCACGTCGCACGACCGCGCAATTGTCTGTTAAAGCGACGCAGTGCCGAATCGCAAAAACACCTTGGGTCATTTACCAGCGTATTGGTCCGGGTCTTAAGTGGTTAACAAATAAAAAACTGAAAAATTGGACGTGCAAAATTATTCAGCCCCTTTACTTTCAGTGCAGCAAACTCTCTCCAGAAGTTCAGGAAGGATCTCTGAATGATCCAATGTTGACCTAAATGACTAATGATGATAAATAGAATCCACCTGTGTGTAATCAAGTCTCCGTATAAATGCACCTGCACTGTGATAGTCTCAGAGGTCCGTTTAAAGCGCAGAGAGCATCATGAAGAACAAGGAACACACCAGGCAAATCCGAGATACTGTTGTGGAGAAATTTAATGCCGGATTTGGATACAAAAATATTTCCCAAGCTTTAAACATCCCAAGGAGCACTGTGCAAGCGATAATATTGAAATGGAAGGAGTATCAGACCACTGCAAATCTACGAAGACTTGGCCGTCCCTCTAAACCATAGGTGGCAAACACAAGGCCCGCGGGCCGAATGCGGCCCTCCAGGCCATTTCATGTGGCCCTCGCACCTCTCCTGCAGCTGTAGCCCTTCTCTGGTCCTCCCCCACCTTTACTTTCTGCTTTCAAGCAATGCATCCAGCTTCTTCCCAGCAGCAGTATAAGGAAAGGGGGTGCACTGTGATGTAAGGGGGAGTGGGGAACTAAACATCTGATGGTGGGGTGGCTCTTGACATCTAATGTAAGGGGAGGGGATGCGTTAGACATCTAATCTTACAGATACAACCGGCCCTTTTGAGGTCAATCATAATACTGATGTGGCCCACGATGAAATTGAGTTTGACGCCTCTGCTCTAAACTTTCAGCTCATACAAGGAGAAGACTGATTAGAGACGCAGCCAAGAGGCCCATGATCACTCTGGATGAACTGCAGAGATCTACAGCTGAGGTGGGAGACTCTGTCCATAGGACAACAATCAGTCGTATACTGCACAAATCTGGCCTTTATGGAAGAGTGGCAAGAAGAAAGCCATTTCTTAAAGATATCCATAAAAAGTGTTGTTTAAAGTTTGCCACAAGCCACCGGGGAGACACACCAAACATGTGGAAGAAGGTGCTCTGGTCAGATGAAACCAAAATCAAACTTTTTGGCAACAATGCAAAACGTTATGTTTGCCGTAAAAGCAACGCAGCTCATCACCCTGAACACACCATCCCCACTGTGAAACATGGTGGTGGCAGCATCATGGTTTGGGCCTGCTTTTCTTCAGCAGGGACAGGTAAACTTGATGGGAAGGTGGATGGAGCCAAATACAGGACCATTCTGGAAGAAAACCTGATGGAGTCTGCAAAAGACCCGAGACTGGGACGGAGATTCGTCTTCCATCAAGACAATAATCCAAAACATAAAGCAAAATCTACAATGGAATGGTTCACAAATAAACATATCCAGGTGTTAGAATGGCCAAGTCAAAGTCCAGACCTGAATCCAATCGAGAATCTGTGCAAAGAACTGAAAACTGGTGTTCACAAACGCTCTCCATCCAACCTCACTGAGCTCAAGCTGTTTTGCAAGGAGGAATATGGGCAAAAATTTCAGTCTGTCGATGTGCAAAACTGATAGAGGCATACCCCAAGCGACTTACAGCTGTAATCGCAGCATAAGGTGGTGCTACAAAGTATTAACTTAAGGGGGCTGAATAATTTTGCACGCCCAATTTTTTAGTTTTTTATTTGTTAAAAAAGTTTGAAATATCCAATAAATTGTTCCACTTGTTGTTGATTCTTCGCAAAGAAATTACAGTTTTATATCTTTAAGTTTGAAGCCTGAAATGAGGCAAAAGGTCGCAAAGTTCAAGGGGGCTGAATACTTTCGCAAGGCACTGTATATTGTACATTCACATTAGATTATAAGCTCCTTGAGGGCAAGAACTAAAGTCTCGATCTGACATCTATACGTACTAGAGCCAATTTAGAAAGGAGCCAATCAACCTACCAGCTTTTACCCATATCATGCCAATCCGATGTGCCACATGGTCTTCCACTATGAGCCCTGGTGAAGGGGGACTGATGAGCCCCAAAGAATGCACTGGCTGTTCCTGTGATTGTAACTTTGGCAAAATAAAATCAGCTGGATGTATTTAAAATTTAGCTAATGCTTTCATTTCTTGATTGTCTTTTTTCTTCCATCACTACTGCAGTGACCTCTACTGGCTCACATGTATACAGAAAGCTGCTCTCACTACATGCTTGGAAATTAATCTTTACACTAGTGTTCAGGGCATGACCAACACTTCAATCCAGGTTTATCTGAACAGAACATACTTTTTATGTTTTGTTGTATGTAATTACCTTCTTGCTAAAAGCAGATAAGACCAGATCTTCAGAGATGCTGCTATGTTCCCCACTCTGCTCATGAATCTGTTCGGCAATAGTTGATGGTTCGATGCTCTCCGAGGATAAATATTCTGGTGGAGGACTTAAAGAGGCGCTTGTGTGTATTGCAGGGCTTGCTGGAGTTGGGGAGGCCTCCGGACTTCTCTTCTCTACAGAAAGAAACTCCTCAAAATTAACTTGTCTTATTGTAGTGACAAGGGAGAATGCATTTTTTTTTCCATTTCAATATTGGTATACATTATATAGTGAAGTTGTGAGGTGAATCCTGTTGGATTATGAATTTAACAGGTCGGATAATAAAAAGGAACGTGCAAACATTTTACTGTCACCGATGTATAACATACATTTTCAGCAGTAAGGGGTGTATATCTCACAAGCTTACCGGTGACTTTCAGATGAGTTTTTTACTGAAAATTTGCATTTGATAAGCCATTTGAAGTAATACTGCATGACATACAAAATTGGAACTGCCACTAACTTTTTCTCCAGGACGTCTTCTTTCAGAAAATATAGAATGTTTGGGGGGTTGTAACTAAACTTCAGGCATAAAATAATGGTTTTAAAATGTGTGCAAAACAGCTTTGGAATTGATGGGATTAAAAGCAGTTGTATGACCCGCTTTCACATTTTTACCTACAGGCAAGCTTATAATAAGGCTTATCTGCATGTAAAATGAACATCTCCTAAACTTGAAGGTTTAGGAGATATTCACCATGCATGCAGCTGCTGACGTCAGCGGCGCATGCACTCTGAAGGTCCGGCGGATGCTGCCAGGAAATCAGAGCTTCTTGCCAGAAAGAGGACTCCCTCGTGGATGCCGCCAAGACATCAGAGCTTCTTGCCAGAAAGAGGACTCCCTCGCACATGACGTCATCGCGGCTCTGGCCACTCAGAGCTCCGGAGCCGCAAACCCGGAAGAAACACAGAGGGAAAATGTCGGCTCCCTCAGCAGTGACCAAAAGGTGACGCCGGAGCTTCGTTCTAAGGCAAGTATTAGATAATGAGCTAGTATGCGGTGCATACCAGCTCATTATGCCTTTGCCTTGCAGGATTTTTTATTTTTTTTGCGGGTATACAACCACTTTAAAAGTATAGTAGAAGTTGAAAGAGTTTATTAAAACAAAATAAATCCCAGTAAATCAAACAAGTATAAATAAAAACCTAAAATAATGTGTATTACTAAAATAAACAAAAGTTAGTAGACAACTGTCTTGAAACAAAAAAGCTGTACTGTGGACCCCTCCTGAAAGTGCTAGCCGTCCCAGCTGCCATGCTGATCTTTTGCCTAAATTGACTGTCATGAGAAGTTTAAAGATATGACCTGCTTTGATAATGCATGTTGTAAATAAACTTTGCAGGTCAATGATTCAGTCTGCACTGAAGTCAGGCACGATAGCCAGGAAACTAACATTTTCAAAAAGAGTTCAGCGCTTGCAGTCTCAGCGATTGTAATACGAGTGTCATTTAAATTCTGCGAGTTGCTGACATCGAACAAGGATGCAAAAAAGGACTTTGAACATTTCTCTTATGTACATGGGTGTTTCATGTCAGCGAGTATAACGGGCAGTAAGCTAGCATTTTAAAAAGATCTACAGCAGGGGTACTCACCCTGGACACTCCAACTGTGGTTAAACTACAAATCTCATCATGCATTTTGCCCTCAGTCTTGCAATGCCTCAGGGGACTTGTAGTTTAAAAACAGTTGGAATTCCAAGGTTGCCAACCCCTCATGTTCCTTTCCTGACATATACAGATCACACACACAAGAAATTCAGAAATTCTATTTGAATGAAACACAATCCATGGATCGCTCACCATCATGCACAGTCTCTTCTCCCTCAGTGCTCTGACTTTTGGTTTTAGCCCTTGGTTTCTCCCAAGCAGCAAGTGCCTGCTTCTCAATGCGTCTAATTTCCAGCTCTTCAGCATCCAGCCTCCTTTTCCACTCCAGAAGCTCCTGTGCATGTAACCTCCTCTGCACCAACTGCTGTTCCCGCTTTGTTAAGAATCTAAGGAAAGATTTTGGAGTTAGACCCATGGCTACTCTAGAAGACACAACTCACCCAGGATAGGGAGGGATGAGGGAAGAGCAAGCAGAGGAAGGAGGAGGTAGGAGACACAACATCCGCATGCTCTGCCTTCACTAGCCCCCCCAACAGCACACGGTCATGCCCCCAGGATTCATTACCACTATAGCACCTCCCTACCCCCCTCACACAGTGCAGGGAGCAGAGGGAGCAGTGCCGTTACCTGAGCAGCTGGCGGCAGATATAGAGCTGGAATTTGGGGTGAAGTTTGGGAAAGCACACACTGAGAGAGGCCCAGTGCTGGGGCGTAAAGACAGAGAAGAAGCAGTGAACAGGGCAGATGTCTCTACAAGAAAAGGAGCAAGAGTTTACCAAGAGAGTGACACAGAACAACAGAGTGGAACAGCCGAAGGTCTGCAAGGACAGGACCACAGCGGGGATCCTGGAGGATGCCAAGCAGAGTGCAATTGATAGAGGCAAGGAAGTTACAAAGATCTAATTATTTAAGGTGAGAAAGAGAATCATGAAAAGATCAGGGATGAGGTTTGAAAACAAAAGAACAGTGTAGAATGAAAAACATGGCACGATAAATAAGCAGGTAGAAATTTCTGAGCATATAATATACTTGTCATTAAAACTAAACTTGGAATGTATTTTGTGAAAGTCACCCAAAGTTGTCTGCTGTATACTTTTAGTTTTGTATTGTGGATTTTTCTGGCACCCTGGCAACTTTCTAAACCCAGCTAGTGTTCCGTGCAAGTTCTGACTTTTCTGGCACTCTCCTTGGAGGGCAGAAAATCAAATAAAAGGTAAATTTAAGAGTTTCACTGGGAGAAACCATAATAATTATTTAAGGGTAGAGATCTTGCAAAGTATTCTTTCCTTCCCATAAGAAAGACTTGGCCTTTTTTGTGTTATCACAGGTATCTTGGGATGGTTCCATGAAAGCGAAAAAAGCCATTAAACTTTAAGGATGGGTATAAGTTCACTTGTGAAGTGCATACCCCATGTCAGGCATGTACTGGCCATCAGGACTACCGGGAGTTTCCCAGTTGGCCAATGGCTCAGATGGGCCAGTCATGTGTAGTGCTAGATTTGCTCCTCTTTGAAAGCGAATGATAGTGATTTCACTCCTGTCATGAGGAGCCGCTTCCGTCACTTGCTGGAGAAAGGATTAGGCTTTCTGCTCCCTCCAGCCTGCAGGGGGAGATAGAAAGTGAAGACTTTTCTTCCTCTCTCCCCTTATCACTTGTTACTTGTCACATGACTGGGGAGAAGAAGAAAAGCTGCCTTTAGAACTGTGCGTACAGGTGAGGGGGGGGGGGGGGACACTCTGTTGTAAGGGGGCTGCTGATGGGACAACATTTTTTTTAAGGAGGCAGGTCTGGATGAAGTCCAGGGCCAAAATGTATGTCCCAGTCCAGCCCCGCCACCATATTAAGGTAAATGCTGGAGAATAAAGAGGCACTATAAGCACAAAACTAAAAATATACATGAAGGCACTTTGGGGCACCAATTTCATTAACTAGAATGAAATTAAATTACAGTCTAGATTTATTGACAAGCAAATGATAAACTATAAAACACTAAACAAATCAGAGGCACAGAAAAACAAGTAATCAATGTGGCAGACACATGCGGACCACAATCTTTAAAACAACCACGTAGGAGAACTTTTTAAATGGCAACTCCATTGTTTTTCTTTCAGTAAAACACAATTGGTAGTTTGCCTGTGTCCCAGACACTGGTCTTGGAAGTCTGAGGACGATTGTAATGCATTTGTTCACAATTAACAGTTTTACGCTGACAATTTGTTTTTACATGGAGTTCCCTCAAAGTTAATGGAATAGAAAGCTGAGCAAATAGAAAATTACAATGTCTAAAGATGGTTGGATACATCAGGCATACATTTAGATGTAAACTTTCTTATTATGCAATGGCGATAGTAGAGAAATGTGCTGATCAGAAAATACAAGGAGCTATAGTTACTTGGCATCCATGTGACTGTGCATTTTGCGGAGCTTCTGCATGATACTGCTGGTCTCACTACCAGAGACTGACACAGGAGAGTGGCTCCGGCTCTCCGCATCGGAAGGAACGCGGCTCGATGATGGACTGAGTCGAACATCCCCTTCACTGGGCTGTTCCTGCACAAGAAAAAAATAATTGCATTCACACAAATAATCCTGTGTTATTATACCAACATGTATTACTTATTTGTACAGTAAGAGAACTTTCAGTTTGAAATAAGTGAATACCCGTCCTGCAGTAATTAATGCCTATCAAATCTTCATGTACCAATGGTACCATGCCAGCTCTGAGGATATCCAAAGACCATAAATACAAGCACAAAATAAAAACTGAAACAGAGCACACTTGACAGTTCAGATAAAGCTACTCTAATAAATAAAATTGCACTTATAAAGAAGCAGGTTTAAGCACAGTTTCATAGTCCTTATCTGACCGTTGAAAGTGAAACCAAGCACACACTGTTTAGGTTTTCTTTTCTGGTTCTGTATATGGATGATGGCACTATAATTATTTTAATAAAAAAAAATCTATATCTAGCCGTCAAATGAAAAAATTAAATGGTTTGCATATAGTTCTAATATTCTAGGCTGTGTTTTTTCAGCAGAGATAAAAAAAAATAAACTGATATATATCAGTAGAACATAATAAAAGTGGAATGATTAATTTATATTTCTACAGTACTTTTTTCCCCGTGGGACTCAAAGCACTTTATCAGCTGTTGGGGCCAATGGCAAGGAAGCCAATTTACCCAACAGCATGTCTTTGAAGGGTGTGAGAAAACCAAATTAACCAGAAGAAACCGATGCAAAAAACACCTGAACATGCAAACTCCATACAGATAGATATACAAATATCTTTTAAACGTTAAAAAAAAAAAAAAAAAGAAGAGAAATGTGTTTTTTGAAAAAAACAAAACCAAACAAAATCAATCATACTCACTGCATGCATTTGCATGCTGCATATGTTGCCCCATTGAACTGAGTGCGATCAAAGGCCACTAATCGCTCGGTTCTTGGTCTTCAGGGAGCAGAGAGTCGTGACTATCAAGTCAGCTGATTCTGGGTCAGAGGAGTGCAGAACCAAGTGCATTCATGTGACCCAAGGGGATACTTTTGGCCATACTTCTACTTAAACTTTGGAAAGGATATTCTAAAAGCAAAAATGTGGGTTGCAGCACAATTTTTTGCAAAGGTCAAAATGACCAGAGAAAAAATTAAATAAAATAAATACATAAAAAGTACCTACTGTAGAGAAGACCTATTCTGTCTAATCTGTCTTATAATGTACCATTTGACTATGCATACAGTAAAAAAAAAAAAAAAAAGCCAAGAGAGCTACACACCAGCTGTCCACTCTCTGCGGATTTGAGCTTCTCTTGCAGCCGCAGTGTGCTGTCCTGGATACGCTGAATTTCTTCTTGCTGTTTCAAGATAAGTTGCCTTTCCCGGCGAGCTGCTTTGTTTGCTTCCTGCAAGCGCTTGATTTCCGCCTAAACAAAAAAATTGAATTAGAGATGGTTAAAAAAAAAAATCAATCCAAGATTTAGGTGGTCTTTTATTAGTTAAACATACCTGTTCCTGCTGGAGTCTTAATAAAAGACCTCTTTGTCTTTTCTTCAATGGTGGCATTTTGTCATCCTCTCCCTTGTCACGCAAATTTCTGAAAGACACATGCAAATAATAAGAAAGGTCATAATGGTGTTCATATACAAATCAGATGTGGTGAATTATGATTTACTTTGAATATTAGGATTCATTGGTAGTTCCAATATATGTTGAGAGTTTCCCCTTACTTCCTGTCTGGTGAAAAGTTTGTCCACTGCAATCGTAATGAAGAGGAAATCTCTCTAATGGAGCACCAGATGGCAGTAAAACCTGACAGGGAATCTGCCATTCAAAATAAATACACTTTAATGATAGCGTAGAATGCAGGATGTCCAGTACCCATCAGTGCCTTCTGCCAGACAACACTGTAGTTCACAGAAATAGCTCAAACTATTTACATAGACTTTAAAGCGGATGTCCGCTGAAAAAAAAATATTAAAAGCCAGCAGCTACAAATACTGCAGCTGCTGACTTTTAATATTAGGACACTTACCTGTCCTGGAGTCCAGCGTCGTCCGCAGCAGAGGACGAGTGATCGCTTATCAGTCTGCTGCCCCCCGCCACCCTCGGTGAGGTAACCAGGAAGTGAAGCGCTCCGGCTTTACTGCCCAGTTCCCTACGGCGCATCCGAGTCACGCTGATCCTGCCAATTGGCTCCCACTGTGTACTGGGAGCCGAGTGTGGCCGGTGTGACCGTTGTGGCCGGGTGCGAGTGCAAATACCTGTCTTTAGACAGATATCTGCACCCCCCTGAAAGGTGTCAAAAGGGTTCCGATCAGCATGAGTTCCACTTTAGGGTGGAGCTCCGCTTTAAAGGGGTTGTAAAAGGTACATTTTTGTTCCCTAAACAGCTTCCTTTACCTTAGTGCAGTCCTCCTTCACTTACCTCATCCTTCCATTTTGCTTTTAAATGTCCTTATTTCTTCTGAGAAATGCTCACTTTCTGTTCTTCTGTCTGTAACTACATCGTAATGCAAGGCTTTCTCCCTGGTGTGGAGTGTCGTGCTCACCTCCTCCCTTGAGGGGGCGAGCAGAAGAGCCAGGAAGCTCTCTACATTGCAGATAGAGAAAGGAGCTGTGTTAGTGGGCGTCCTGACTCTCCTGCTCGCCCCCTCAAGGGAGGGGGCGCAAACGACACTCCACACCAGGGAGAAAGCCTTGCATTACTGTGTGTAGTTACAGACAGAAGAACATGAAGTGAGGATTTCTCAGAAGAAATAAGGACATTTAAAGCAAAATTGAAGGATGAGGCAAGTGAAGGACTGTAAAGGAAGCTATTTAGGGAAACATTTTTGTTTTACCTTTACAACCCCTTTAAATAAAAAGTAAATAAGTAAAAAATTATTGATCAAAAGAGGTTTACAGTTATTATGCTACCAAAAATACATTTTAAAACCATAATTACATTAATATCTGTAAGTACTGAGATATATCAGTAAGGGCAGAGTCTGGAATGTTCACTTTATCAGCCAATGTTGTCTGATCTAAACGCCTGTAGACACAGAGCATGTTTTCTCATTTATGGGCACCAACCACCTGGCTCCTGAAGCTTGTCCAGCCTTTCAGTTTTACCTTTTCTGGTGTTCCAGCCAAGCAAGTTCTGCTTTAGTCTTCTCTTTCAGTGCTTTTTGACGCAGGCGAAGAAGAGCAGCCTGGTGTGCAGAGCGCATTTCTCCTTCTTGCATATACTGCCGTACCATCTCCATTGTGAATTTCCAAAAACTGTCCTGCCCGCTTGAAAAGGGGCCACTGAGCTCCTGTGCAAGATTCATATGCATGTGTTATTACTAGAAACATATTAGGGTTATACTCACAAAAGGTATACTTAAGCGGTGTTCCATGTATCCCCATGCAGGCAGTCCCATTCATGTCAATTAGGATGCAGCAGCTGGACGGACAACTGCTGCTCTTAATTTGACATCCATGCGCACACACTGCTTGCATCTGGGAACCTGACCAATACGGCTATAAAAGTGGAAACCGTGGTTGTGTCTGTGCACCTGTTGTGTCCCAATTGACATAAATAAGACTGCCTGCACAGGGACACACAGAAAACACCTGTGTACGCTAAAGTACACCCATGTGAACAAGGCCTAAAACGCTTTATAGTTACCACTTCTCAAACCTGTACCTCCTGTTTCACCTTATCAGGGGTGCTTTCCTCATCAGATTCATGTCGCCGACTTCTCTGTCTCTCCAAGCTACCACGCCTGTGGTATTCAGAGGGAAGCAGGGAACGAAACGATAATTCCTCAATGCCTTCTTCATTGGTAGGAGCTGCCGAGCTGACACCTAAGGAAAATACCAATATCAATTATAAATCTATAATTAACAACACATTTTTGCCAAAGACAACAAATTGTGTATAATGGTGTATGCTTCTCATTGAAAAAGAAACATGTCATATGGTGTGTCATTAAATAAACAATTAAGGAAATGAAATCAGCATACCTAAGTAGACATCCAGTCAAATACTATTGAATATTAAAACTGCTCCCATGCACATTCTAAATCTTATACCAACTTCCTTGTATTATTATGTATTATTCTATTCTGAGGGAACTGTGGTCCAAATCACATGATCAGTTCCCAGCACTGGCTTCAGTATAGAGGAGGGACAGCTGACAACGGATGCCCCATAGTAAGCCTATGGGTCATGTCACGGCTTAGGCATTGCAGCTGTTGTAGACGATTTCTCCTTTTCGGATTTGACTGGACTTCTACTTTAAGACACCTGTTGTCTGTTGCTGAACACAATATGGGCATAAACAATTTCACATGTTTGCCATAAAGTTCAGAGGTGCTTCTGGTCAATCAATACAGAAAGAGTGAAGCACAACCATGTGCTCTGCATCCCTTATATACATACACATGCAAAAAAAAAAAAGGCTTAATTGATGCAGATTTAAATGACATTTAATGGATCCAACTTGTCTATTTAAGGGCTTTTTCACACATGCATGTCCGTTTTCACAGACTCTGCTTGTTTAGCAGGGATCGATCTGTTTCTCACTGTGCAGTTTCCCGCTCTCCTCTTTGTGGGATTGGATGGAAAACTACTTTTTGGAAATCGGTGTAGCGCCGCAGATTTGGATGGTGCCATTGCCGGAAATGGCCGCCGATTTGACAAGTCAAATCGCATTGCAATGTGAACCAGGGTTTAAAGATGCAAATTTATATCTACCCCAAGTATCATTTTCTATGGTTGGAGGCATACCACTTAATTCTAGATCTCCAAAGGGCCCTTTCCTTACAACATGTGTTGCCTTCTTGGGAGTCAAGGCTGCAGTGTTGTTTGCTAGGAAGGAATCAATGCAGAAGAGGGGCAAGCTAATAAACAGATAGTTAAGCACTCACAGGAGTTTTGTTTGGATTATCAGGTATTTTTCAGAACTTTCTGCATTTTTAATGGCATAAAATTTTGAGAAATGCTCATGTACAGAGATACACTGCTTATATTTATTTTGAACTAGATCACACATACCCTTTAATTAACAAGAAACATGCAAGGTTCCTCTCATGACCTACACAAACCTTTATCATCAAGAGATATGCTGCTGTCCCCCTTTAACGCACTACCCTCTGGCATTGGTAGCTCTTCAGAGATGCTCTCCTCCAGGTCTCTCTGACTAATGATTTCCTCCTTGACGGATGATGGTGGTGGACTGTCCTGCTCACTGCTGCTACTGCAAAAATCCCACATAGTAATATAAACATTTGTTATCACAGCCAGGAAAAATACACAGCCCTCAGCAATAGCAGCGTAGATGATCTACATACCTAGGGGATCTCTCTTTGAAGCTGGACACACTGCTTGGAGGCTGGGATGATGGAGAAGCAGAACGTGAACCCTTTTTCCTAGCATAAAAAGAAAAAATACTAAGCCATGATCCACAAAGAGCCTAATCCACCTAGATGTACTAGGTAAGAACTTCTTGCTAGCACATAATAATCAAGCCAAAATGTGAATAAAGCGGCTACAAAATTCTTTGCAAAAAAAAAAAGGGGGATTGTTTATTAACAGTTTTTTTTTATTATTATAAAATGATATAAAATATATATATATATTTATTTATATTTAAAAAGGGTATAACTAAATGTATTAAACATTATAACACGATAAAAACAAACAATGTGATACCTAATATTACGAGAACGCTGACGCTTCTGTTGTTCAAGGGGAGAGATGGCAGCAGGATCTGAGCTGGTAGGAGACAAGTAATCATGGTCCACAGTCTAAGGGAAAGGAAGACGTATTATTACTTACAGAAGCCAGAGGTGAAGTCATTCTTTCTTTTCTTTTAGTTGACAGTACTTGTGTGCAATCATACAGTTTAGACAAAGGACTGCACATAGGACTGTATAAAAGGAAATTGAAAAATTAACTTAAAATTTACAGATTTGAGGGCTCATATAATGACAACTCTTGCCTCCTATAGGGAACAAAAGATCAGTTCCAGAGAACAATGGGGTGTGCATAACACACACAAAAAAAATAGGAGTATGATAACCAAAGCTCTCTAATCTATGGACCAAATCTACCAGATGATGGGCTGAGACTTTGAAGTCTTTACCTACCTCTTGCGTCTGGACCACATTTTGAGATGCAGATGCTTCTAGTGTCTTCTGGAAACGCTGAAGCATTTCTGCTTGTGTCTGTGGGTTAATAAGCCTTATTAGACATAGAAATTACATCAGAACACTTCAAGCAGTATTTCAGAATTAGCAGCACCACACAAGGTTTTTCACCATAATGCATAGAAGGTGAAAAAACATGAGGGTTTACAAGCATAGGTACATAATTAAAAAAAAAAACACCACATGAGCCTCGACCTTTACTGACATTTGTTATTCATGAATAAATACATTCTGTGCCGTTCAGGTGCTTGCTTGGTATTATTCCATCATCATTTTATACCAACACAGTTATAGGGGTTTCTGCTGCATTTTACTGATGGCCAGAATGGCAGCTTAAATAAAAATAATCTGCCTAAAATTAAAAGCGTTAGTTCACCTTTACTTACTTTCCCTAAAAATTATATTATTCATTACAATGTCCTTAATCCAGTAATACGCTGTGCTCGGTTTTGCAAATAAATGTTTACCTTTCAAGCTGCTCATATAATTTTCCTCCACTCTGCATCCTGCATAATGCAGGGCATACACTCTCAGCTTCATTCGCCCATCCATGTAGCCGCTCTTTCAAAGCTCAGAGCTCTGCGAGAGTACTAGAGAATGGGTTGTGCATACATGGATAGGGAACAAAGCCAATAGTGCTTGTCCATGAGTGTCAAGGACACTAACGCATAGGGCTTTTTTGGGAAAAGAAGAGGTGAACCAACATTTAAATTATAATAAAAAGAATAAAAAAGAGTCTGAATATACTGTATGTACACAACTCCTCTATAGCCCTTTCCAGGGCTTTCCTGCTTCCTTCAATTTAAAATATGTGCATCTCTGTCACCATTATATGAAAGCTTACATCAATTGCTGCCTTAAAGGGGTTGTTAACCCACAGTTGCCAGTTTACACTATCTTCTCTGCTTGTTAATGTAATCTGCTCCTGTGTTTGTGCCTTTAAAAAAAAAAAAAATGCAGCTATATACCCAATTTCAGAGCAACAATCAGTGCTCACGTAACCGGCCAGCTCTCTCTCAGCCTGACAGCTGAAGCAGGTGGGGCCCAAGATTCCCCCCGCTGACATCAGTCAGGAGGGGAAGAGGAGAGAGCTGTCCGGTCACCCTAACATTTCATATTCCTGATATGCATCTGTTGTATCATGTACTAGTATAAGAAAAAAAGTATGAAAAATCCTGCTCTTTGTATTGCTTCACGTGTGTGAATTCTCTGGTATTCCTGCCAGTTCCCCTGCTTTCCTGTTTCAGACTGACCACGCTATGATTAGAAGCACATCCCTCTCAGTACGGTCAAGTTATGGGGGGGGGGGCGTGTGCATGCATCACAAACACGCACAAAAATGTTTGCCTTTAATTTAATTGAACGGGTTGTTTTACAAGGTAAGGGTTCACACCTTTAGCCTAGTCACCACTTGATGCAGTTGCCCCGGAAGATCCCATTCATAGGATTTTCCTTACCTGTGCTGCAATCTGACGTGCCTCCTCCAGCTGCCTCATACTTGCTTGGGCCTCCTGTTCCGCTTGAAGTCTCAGAGCAGCCATACTTTGCTCATGACGTTGTTGTTGAGACTGTAAGAAACAAAAGGGAAAGTTAAACTAAATTTGTGTTTTGGAGTATATTAAAATAAAAGAAGAAGAAGAACAACAATGAATGAGCCCCACTAAACCAATTAAATTTTTTCATACCCAATACATTTTGACTGCTCTGGAAAATGGAGAAAAACAAAAGGAAAACAGTCCCTTGCTTTAATGGGGTTGTAAAGGAAATTTTTTTTTTCATAATAAGCATCCTTTACCTGCAGACATTCCTCTTTTCACCTTTTTGCTCAGAAGTTGCTCTATTTCTTCTCTGTTCTGTTCACTTTCTGATTGTCTGACCACCTTGAAGGGAAGCTTTACTGAGGTGGTCAGTGATGTGCTCGCCCCCTCCTGGGAACTACATCTGTGCGGCAGGACGCTCTCTACGTGTTAGGCCCCGTACACACGAGCAAATGAATCTGCTCAAATCAGTCTGACAGACCGATTTGATCAGATTTGTCTGCTGGCTGTTTTGGTTTGATCGCTGTACACACGATCAAACCAAAATCCCCGCCGGCAGACAGCGCGGTGACGTGGCGGTGAAGTTGACGCCGCCAGGTCACCGCACCAGGAAGTAAAACACTTCTGCGCATGCGTCTAATCCATTCGACGCATGTGCGGGCAGAAATGTCTGCTGGTTAGCGTACCAACCAGCAGACATATCAGCAGGCTTTAAAATCTGCTGGCCAAATCTGTCGGCTCGCCCGTACACACGATCGAATCTGTCTGCTGAGACGGTCTGTCAGACCGTTTTCAGCAGATAGATTTGATCGTGTGTACGCGGCCTTAGAGACTTCAAGGAGGTGTGAATTACTGGCCTTGCCACAATGCATACTGGGAAATGTAGTTCTTCTACGAATGAGCGCCGCAAACCAGGAAGTGAATAAGAGAACAGAAACTAGAACGCCGGAGGTGATATAGATGAAGGAATTTAATAGGTATTTACTAGTTTTTTAACAGAATCATTACACTATTCTGTCTGTCTACCTTGCAGACATTAATTTTAGGCAAAAATAATTCTCATTTACAACTCCTTTAATAACACAAAATTTGCCAACAGTGCATAGCATAACCCTTAGTAAGGTAGGAGAGGCAGTGTCAGATCTTACCTTTAGGATCTGTGCCAGTGAAACAGTTTCTTGCTGTGCAAGTGAAATTCCCCGGACACGCTCCACATCACATAGCTGTCTAACAGATTCCTCCATGGCACCCAAGTAGTTTAGTTCTGCAGATATGCGCTGTTGTAATCCAGCAGGGGAAAATCGAATAGCACCTGCAGCAGACACATGTATTCAATAAAAAATATCCAATCTATAATACAAAGTACAGAACACAGATGGAGAAACAGAAAAACATACTTTGTCCTGATGCAGCCATTAATCCTGGAGCTTGAGTTCCTGCCGCTGCAGCGACTGAGTGTGCTGGGGGTGAGGGTGCTTTTCCTGCTGTATCTTTTATGCTGGAATGATAACTTTTATCATTCCGTCCTCCATCAGACATAAGGCTAATGTATATAAAATATATAGATTTTAATCACAGATGGTCTCTGGAAAAAGCTGCTAAAAATCTTTTGGAAACAGTGCAAAAACTGTACCTGGTAATAGATCGAGAAGAAAGATCACCCATGGTGCTGTCAGATTCAGAGCCTGCAGATTGCTCTTTTCCAGACTGAGCCTGCTTGCTGACATGGCTTTTGTGTTCAGAGCCTGATAGGTTTTGCATCATATCCACAGGCAGTTGAGTGTTATCATTCTGAAAGCCCTTCCCTACAAAAAGAATAAGAAAAACAAGTTTTAAACACATATACAGTTTCTTTAGTTTGCAGAGAGATGCACATTAAATGTACTATGGGCACTAAAAGGGTAATTTCCCTATAAATTAACCTTATAACCATAGGGACACCGGTAGGCAAAGGCCATATTGAAAAAGATAAACAAGAATACCTTCCTTTCCCATGTCCCATGCTCTGCTGCAAGTATTTGACACTTTGGTCAGTGAATACCTGCTCTTCCTGCTGCAGTTTCTCTCCCTGGCTTATACATCACTACATGACATACGGGCACAGGAAGGACAGGTATTTGATGTATTCATGTGCACCATCATAAACTATATACAGATATAGTCTATGATTTGGATACTTAAAGTGGAACTCCACCCCAAAAAGGGAAGTTACATTTTAACTACTAGAGACTCGAGCTATAGCCGAATGACGGCTTCAGCGCGGATCTAAATATCCAACCCGCCGTCTTTTGACGGCCGCCCCTTTGGGTGTTCCCAGCACACGCTCCAGAGCACGCAGCGGGGAAATTCTGCGATCTGTGCGGCCAACGAGAGATGATCTCATATGTAAACATATGAGATCATCTCTCATTGCCGTTTTACACAGAGACAGCGTCCTGTCTCTGGAGAGGAGACCGATCTGTTTCCTTTGTATATAGGGACACAGCATCGGTCACCTCCCCCAGTCACCCCCCTCCCCCCACAGTTAGAACACAATGCAGGGAATACATTTAACCCCTTCCTCACCCCCTAGCGTTAACCCCTTCAATGCCAGTCACATTTATACAGTAATTAGTGCATATTTATAGCACTGATCACAGTATAAATGTTAATGGCGCCAAAAATGTGTCAAATGTGTCCGCCATAACGTTGCAGTCCCAATAAAAATCGCAGATCGCCACCATTTCTAGTAAAAAAAATAATAATAATTCTGTCCCCTATTTTGTAGGTGCTATAACTTTTGTGCAAACCAGTCACTTATTGCGATTTTTTTTATTATTTTTTTACCAAAAATATGTAGAAGAATACGCATCGCCCTAAACTGAGGAAAAAAAAATATATTTTTTTTCAAAATTGTTGCTCTTTTTTGTTTATAGCGCAAAAAATAAAAACTGCAGAGGCGATCAAATACCACCAAAAGAAAGCTCTATTTGTGGGGGAAAAAAGGACGTCAATTTTGTTTGGGAGCCACGTCGCAAGACCGCGCAATTGTCAATTAAAGCGACGCAGTGCCGAAAGCTGAAATTTCACCTGGGCAGGAGGGGGTTTATGTGCCCAGTAAGCAAGTGGTTAACATCTCCTTCCTCCCCTCCTTTCCCACTTTTGGAGGGGGGCGGTAGAGCAGGTACCTAGTCCATCTAGGCGATCGTAGTGTACGTGCCCTCTTCCCCTGCGGTCTTCTGAAATAAGTCACAGATCCTGGGAAGCTGGCTGTAACGCCACAAGGAGTCATGGCCGCTTTCTTTAGTAAACATGCCAGCACCCAGGACCTAAATAATGCCTAACAACTGGCCCAGATGAGGACAGTACTGCATTCCTGGACAGGTTAAGCGTCCTTTAAAAAAAATATATATATATATATATATTTGTAGCTGCTGACTTAATTTTTGGGCAGTTCACACCACAAGCAGTCCAGTGCAATTTTGTTCTGCATTAAAAAAAACTAATTGAAGGTAGATGGTTTTTCAATGGCATACTTCACACCAGTGCTTGCAGTTCCAGTAAAAAAAAAAAAAAGTAGCACATGATGCATTTTTTTCGGCACTGGAACGCAAAAAAAAACAAATTAAAAACTCACTGGAACGCACCAAAAATGGACAGGAACGCACCTGTCCTTATTTAGGGCCAGTTCACACCATAGAATTGTAGTCCAGATGAGTTCTTGGATGCGTTTTTGATGCAATCTAGCACATTTTTATGCCCCTCTTTTTCTTAACCTCAAATAAAAACATGTGCGTTCCAGTGTGTTTTTGTGACGCGTTTTACATCGTTCCAGTACAGTCCAGTGCATGTTCTACTTTTACTGGAACTTGAAGCACTGGTATGAACCATGCCATTAAAATGACCCTTAAGGTTAACAAAAAGAGGGGGGGAGGGAGCACTGGACTGCACCAAAACTGCACTGGAATGCATCAAAAACACCCATGCAGAAAAAAAACAAGGGAGGAGGCGCCTCTAAGTGCAGATGTTGTTAAACCATTTAATAATTAAAAAAGTACAGGCCACTCACATTTTAGAAGTTAAAAATTGGCATTGTACATGTTCCTTTAAGACAAGTGGTCATCACTTGTGATCCTTAGACTGCTGGGCACTGCGCTGTAGAGCGGTCCTTCACCGCTGTGAGGTGATGAAGCTGGCGGCGGTGGCAAAGATAGCTAGAAGAGCTTGAAAAAGGAGCGCGACTGCCACACCACCGCAGCTCGAACGCTCAAGAAACGCGTTGCATAATACAGCAACGTCACCAGTGCCTTACTTCATCTGCCTGGCTCACTAGCTATCTTCGCCACCGCCGCCGGCTTCATCACCTCACAGCGGTGAAGGACAGCTCTCCAGCGCAGTGCCCAGCAGTCGAAGGATCACAAGTGATGACCACTTAACCCATGGGTCTTCAAACTATGGCCCTCCAGGTGTTCAGGAACTACAATTCCCACCATGCCTAGTCATGTCTGTGAATGTCAGAGTTTTGCAATGCCTCATGGGATTTGTAGTTCCGCAACAGCTGGAGGGCCGTAGTTTGAGGATCTCTGACTTAACCACTAGCCGACCAGCCGCCGTGGTTCGTCAGGACTTCCGCGGCCGCTAGGGGGCGCGTGCGCGCCGCCGGCAGCCCGCGTCCCACGCTGATCGCCGCCATTACTAGTAAAAAAAAATATTAATAAAAATGCCATAAAACTACCCCCTTTTTTGTAAAAGCTATAAATTTCGCGCAAACCAATCAATAAACGCTAATTGCGATTTTTTTTTACGAAAAATATGTAGAAGAATACGTATCGGCCTAAACTGAGGGAAAAAAATGTTTTTTATATCTTTTTTGGGGATATTTATTATAGCAAAATGTAAAAAATATTGCATTTTTTTCAAAATAGTCGCTCTATTTTTGTTTATAATACGCAAAAAAAAGGGATTTTTAAATACAGCTTACCTGTAAAATCCTTTTCTTGGAGTACATCACGGGACACAGAGCGGCATATTCATTACTATGTGGGTTATATGGAGTACCTTCAAGTGTGGACACTGGCAATCTCAAACAGGAAGTCCCCTCCCTATATAACCCCCTCCCCTAGAGGGAGTCCCTCAGTTTTGTAGCAAGCAGTATGCCTCCCAAAACATGTTCCCATAAGAGGGGTGGGAGCTCTGTGTCCCGTGATGTACTCCAAGAAAAGGATTTTACAGGTAAGCTGTATTTAAAAATCCCTTTTTCTTTCTCGTACATCACGGGACACAGAGCGGCATATTCATTACTATGTGGGATGTCCGAAAGCAATGCTTTAATGAGGGGAGGGAGACATCTTCCAAAGAAGGATTCAATTTAGAGGTAAACTCAAATAATAATAATAATTCCAACTTAGTCAAGAAAAAACTTCTTTCTTTTTTTTTTAACCAAGGGTGTTTCTGATCCCGAGGATTTCAAACTGCAGCCTGTAGTACTGCCTGACCAAAGGCAGCATCCGCATTTCTTCTCACGTCTAGTTGATAAAACCTTGTAAACGTGTGGACTGATGACCACGTTGCCGCCTTGCATATCTGAGCCATAGAGATCTGATGGTGTGCTGCCCAAGAGGCGCCCATGGCCCTGGTAGAATGGGCCTTTACCGACAACGGAGGAGGCAACCTCTTCAAACCGTAGGCTTGAATGATTAATTGTCTAATCCATCTCGAGATGGTGGATTTTGCAGCTGCCTGCACCTTCTTGGGGCCATCTGATAGAACTGATAGAACGAATAATACATCTGTCTTCCGGATCTTTTCTGTAGCTTTAAGATAGGCCTTCATGGCCCGGACAATATCCAAGGTATGCAGCAACCCCTCCTTTCTAGATGTAGGTTTTGGAAAGAAGGATGGAAGTACCAAATCCTGGTTTAAGTGAAATTTGGATATAACCTTTGGTAGAAAGGAAGGATGGGGCCGGAGAACTGCCCTGTCCTTATGTAGAACGAGATATGGTTCCTTACACGATAAGGCTGCTAATTCTGACACTCTCCTGGCCGAAACTATGGCGACCAAGAAAACCAACTTTCTTGTCAGTAAGACTAAAGGAATCTCAGCCAACGGCTCAAAGGGTTGTTTCTGTAAAGTGGACAGGACAAGATTTAAGTCCCATGGACAAATTGGTGACTTGACAGGAGGATTAATACGCAAGACCCCCTGTAAGAAGGTCTTTACCAGCGAGTGGGTGGCCAGCGGCCTCTGAAACCACACTGACAGAGCTGAGATCTGTCCCTTGATTGTGCTTAGTGCCAGGCCTTTATCCACTCCTAGCTGGAGAAAACTTAACACCCTATCAATAGTATATTTGCGGGAATTCCATCTTTTGGATTCACACCAGCCTACGTAGTTCCTCCACACCCTGTAATAAATCACCCTGGAGACCGGCTTTCTAGCCCTAATCAGGGTAGGGATTACCTGCCTAGACAGACCTCTACCCCTGAGAATCAGGGATTCAGCCTCCAGGCCATCAAATTTAGACGCTGTAATGTAGGGTGGAGGATCGGGCCTTGTGAAAGTAGGTCTGGTTGTAGAGGAAGAGTCCAAGGGTCTCCCACTGCCATCTTCAGGACTAGTGAGTACCAAGTCCTCCGGGGCCAAGCCGGAGCTACTAGAATGACTGGCTTGTGCTCCACTCTGATCCTGCGCAACAGGCGAGGGAGTAACTGTAGTGGAGGGAATGCATATAGAAGTTTGAATTGATGCCAAGGGCAAACCAACGCATCGGTTCCGCAGGCCATAGGATCCCTCGCTCGAGACACGAACCTGTCTAGTTTCTTGTTGAACCTGGAAGCCATTATATCTACGTCCGGCATTCCCCACCTCTGGCAGATTGTCTGAAAGACCTGGGGATGCAGAGACCACTCCCCTGGCAACAGACTCTGGCGACTTAAGAAGTCTGCCTGGAGGTTGTCCACTCCGGGAATGAATATCGCCGAAATGCAGGGTACATGAACCTCTGCCCACTGAAAAATCAAGCTCACTTCCCTCTGAGCGGCCTGACTCCTGGTTCCCCCTTGGTGGTTTATGTATGCCACCGCCGTGGCATTGTCTGACTGGATTCTCACCGGGAACCCCTTTAATCTGGAGGTCCATGCCAGAAGGGCTAGGCGAGCAGCTCTGATCTCCAAGATATTGATGGGGAGCTGCCTCTCTGCTTTCACCCAAGTTCCCTGGCGAGAGAACCCCTCGAAGACCGCCCCCCAGCCTGCCAGGCTGGCGTCTGTGGTAACTACCTTCCAGACAACAGGGCTGAAGGATTTTCCCTTTAGAAGATTCTGGGGGTTCAACCACCAGGCCAGGCTTTGTCGGACCCTTGATGATAGCGTCAAAGGGGACTCTAAGGCATGTGCCCTCTTGCCCCAGGCTGCTAGAATGGCTGCCTGTAGGACGCGAGTGTGGATCTGAGCGTATGGTACTGCCTCGAACGTGGCCACTAGCTTGCCTAGTACTCGCATACACAGGCGAATAGTTTTTTTTTTCTTGTTTAGAACCAACTGAACCAACCCCTTGATAGCTTCGATCTTTACCAGGGGCAGGAACACCTTTTGCTGTTCTGTGTCTAACCTCATGCCGAGGTATTCCAACTGCTTTGTAGGCTGGAACGCTGACTTTCCCCGGTTTAGGACCCAGCCGGATTCTTCGAGGTACCGAACCGTGAGGTTTACTGCCTTTTGCAGACCCGGCCGTGAGTGATCTATGATTAAAAGGTCGTCCAAGTATGCTAGGACTGTGACCCCCTGGATCCTTAAATTGGCCAGAACTGGGGCTAGGATCTTCGTGAATACCCGGGGGGCCGTGGCCAGCCCGAAGGGGAGCGCCCTGAATTGGAAATGTCGCTGCCCCACCGCGAAGCGTAAAAATCTTTGATGCAACTGAAAGATTGGTACATGAAGGTAAGCATCCTTTATGTCTATGGAGGCCAGAAAATCGTCCTTCTGAAGCGCGGCGGCTGCTGACCGGATGGATTCCATCCGGAAGGAACGAACCCTTAGGTAACCGTTTAACCTCTTTAGGTCCAAGATTGGCCTGACATCGCCGTTGGGCTTTGGTATGACAAAGAGATTGGAATAGAAACCTAGGCCTTGCTCTTGGGCTGGCACCTCTATTATTACGTCCTGGCCAAGCAGGTGATCCAAAGCTGCCAGCATTGAGGCCTTCCTTGCTGGATCCCTTGGTAGCCTTGATTCTTGAAAATGAGGCGGAGGATACCTTAGAAACTCCAGTCTGTAACCTGTGGTTACAGATGCCCGGACCCATTTGTCGGGGATCTTGGCTTTCCAAACTTCTGAGAAGAAACGAAGCCTTCCCCCCACCCGCGAGAGTGGGGGCGCCCCTTCATAAGGCAGACTTGGGGGCTGTCTTTGACGGCTTGCGATACCACGGCCTCTTACCCCCAGGGGCCTGTCCCTGCGATCTACTGTTAACGTTGGATCGTGCAGGCGGCCGTCGATACTGCCTGGAATTTGAGGGCCCCGAGACAGGAAAGAGCTGCCTTTTAAATGTAGGAGCCCGGAATGTCTTTTTGACCGGTAAAAGGGTACTCTTGCCATTTGAAATAGTCTGAATATATTTATCCAGATCCTCTCCGAAGAGTCGTCCTCCATGGAAGGGAAACCCTGCCAGAAGCTTTTTGCATGGGGGCTCCGCCGCCCAGTTCTTCAACCATAAGAGCCTTCTCATGTGCACCAAAAATAGTGATAAACGAGAGGCCTGCTGGATGGAATCTTTTATAGCATCTACCGCAAAACACAGAGCTCTGGGAATGTCAGAAAACTCTTCTGCTTGTTGGGTAGGCATGTCCTTTAACATTTCCTTTGTCTGGTCTTTTAACGCCTGACAAACTCCAATTGCAGCCACCGCTGGCTGCACCACTGCTCCTGCCGTAGCAAAGGATGCTTTTAAAAGTGTCTCTAATCTTTTATCAACCGGATCTTTAAACATATGTATGTTTTCCACCGGGCAAGTTAGTGATTTATTCACACATGAGATGGCTGCATCCACTACTGGGAGCCTCCACCTCTTGGAGAATTTTTCCTCCATGGGGTAAATGACCGCAAATCTTTTCGGTGGCAGAAAAATCCTGTCCGGCCGTACCCAATCCCGAAAGATCAATTCCTCCAAAAGAGGATGGACCGGAAAAACTGCGTTGCTTAACGGAGCTTTCAAAGAGCCCAGAGAGGATACCGGAGGAACCTGAGGCTCTGGCAATGGTAAACTAAATGCCGAGCGGACCATGTCTGTCAAAGACTGTACCCACATTCTGGGAGTCTGAAAATGGTTCCTCAGAGGCAGACCCCTCAATCCCTGAACCCTCTTGGTTCAGGTCTAGTTGATCCTCCTGTGATTCCAATTCCTCCGGAGAGAGAATCTCAGCATCTGAGGATACACCTCTTGGTGATGGGGATCTAACCCGTTTCTTGCCAGGAATAGCTCTAGCGATCAATGCTGCTATTCTCTCTTCTAGCCCCCCTAGGGATACGGCTAGCATCTCCTCTGTGATAAACACAGGGCTGGGCTGATCTGGGCCAGCCTCCGCACCAGATCCCCCTAATGGCTCATCCAAGGCGCCCTTTATGTTAATAAGTTGCGGGGAAAGTATCGGCATATCATCAGAATCAGAAAGGGAACCCTTTTGTTTTTTGGTCTTTTTTGTACCCTTTGACCCCGAACCTTTGGAAGCCATAATACAAAATCGAGGGACTCCGCCCACACAACAGACTGTAGTGGCCAGGAGTACAAAACCAGAGTTTAGGGGACAATAGATCACTAATGCCCAAAAACTGATGGGATCCCGTATGTTTTTTTTTTTTCTAAATATATATTATATATATTTTCTTTTTACAACATACAGTGACCCCAAACTTAGTTTGCCAGCCTCCAACCTGCTGCAAAAAGGGGAATTTCTTGGCTTAACAAAAAAGGCATTGGAACAAAGTCCAGCATGTACTACCCCTCTTCCGCCACCGGGAGTCACTGTTCTGCCGCTCTGCGTCCTCTCCTTCTGAAAATCAGCCTCAGACTGAGCACTGACAATGCCTGCTGTCTATAACAGCACAAAGGCGCGCCCCTGTATGACGCCGCAGGCACGCCCCCCCCCCGCCCTCCTGTCTGAACGGCGCGAAAAACGTCTATAAGACGTGCGCGCGCGCGTATGCCGGAAACAGGAGGAACATGGAGGAGCCGCGCTGCTGGAGATCCAGGAACGCAGAAACAGGCGGCAGATTCAAACCCCCGGCCAGGTAGGACTCTCCAAAGGCCCCTAGGGATCCTTACTAGCCCTAGGAAGAAAGCAGCAGGTTTAGCTAGCAACACATTCTTAGACAGGGGAACCTAGTGATGGGGGAGAAAGGGTGTCATCCTGTCTCTCTTAGACATAGTGAGCAAGGTTGCCCATGCAGAGCATACTTAGGCTATCCCCCCTTTTAGGTTACCCCGGAGAGCCTGCTGTCGAACCAAGTCCCGCAGGCTCCCCCTTACCTGCTCCATGCTGCAGGATGTTTGTCCAGCAAACTGATCTAATCTTCTCCCATCTCCGTGGGTAGCGTAGTAGACCTTCAGGCCCTGGGGTCCTATGAAGGTACCCACTGTCCTGGACCTATATAGCACCCTGGCAAACAGGAACTTATGGTTTTTACAAACTCCAAGTCCTGGGCCCAGGGTCCAGCCCTCCAAAGAGGAGCATTATAGGCAAAACCCCACGGCTTGGGGCCCGGGTACTGTCCACTTTGGCACTGAGGCTCCTTGGACAGATCCGGTTAGCCCGCCCTTAATCCCAAGGATGTGGAGCAAAGCTATTCCGTGACCAACACCTAAGACACTGGCGAAAAAACTGAGGGACTCCCTCTAGGGGAGGGGGTTATATAGGGAGGGGACTTCCTGTTTGAGATTGCCAGTGTCCACACCTGAAGGTACTCCATATAACCCACATAGTAATGAATATGCCGCTCTGTGTCCCGTGATGTACGAGAAAGAAATAAAAACCGCAGAGATGATCAAATACCACCAAAATAAAGCTCTATTTGTGGGAAAAAAAGGACGCTAATTTTGTTTGGGAGCCACGTTACACGACCGCGCAATTGTCAGTTAAAGCGACGCAGTGCCGAATCGCAAAAAGTGCTCTGGTCATTGGGCAGCAATATGGTCCGGGGCTAAAGTGGTTAAAGAACATGTACAATGCAAATTTTTAACTTCTAAAATGCGAGTGGCCTGTACTCTTAATTATTAAATGGTTTAACAACATCTGCACTTAGAGGCGCCTCTTCCCTTGTTTTTTATCACAGTCTCGGAACACGGTTTCTGTTCTACAACGATGGCAGCCCTGAGGATATAGATGTGACCCCCACATAAACTTTTAACCCACCCATCCCTGGGACCTTCTTCACCTCGCCCCCCCCCCCTTCCTTTTTTTGGACATTGGACCCCGCCATGTGATTTAACAATTTTAACAATTTTTTTGCAGTTTATGTATCATTTTAATTGATACCCAATATATATTTTTAATAATTAAGATATATGTATGCATTTATTTAATCAATTATAACCACCACCACACTCATGTTAGCTAATAGTATCAAGGAATTACTGTATTTAGATCTTGCGCATTTCTCTCCTTGTGCACCCATGCAGAAAAGCATCTGGAACGCATTCTGGACTGCGTTTCTATTGTATGAACGGACCCTTATTTATTTTAAAGACTGAAAATCCTCTGTAACTAGGCCAAATCATAGGCTCTGCTTGAACAGTTCCTGGTTAACTCAACAGACCAGACCTGCAGCAGGATTGAGCTTTATAGAAGTGCAAGAAACTCTAAAAAGTGTTAGACCCCTTTCACACAGGGGCGCTTTTCAGGCATTTTAGTGCTAAAAAAAAGGATTTTTAATAAACAGCTTACCTGTAAAATCCTTTTCTTGAAGTACATCACGGGACACAGAGCGCATAGCCATTACACTTGGGTTATATGGGTACCTTCAGGTGTGGACACTGGTGTAATCAATTTCACAGGAAGTTTCCTCCCTATATAACCCCCTCCCACTGGGAGTGCTTCAGTTTTGTAGCAAGCAATTCTCCCGAGGTTACACAATGTTCCCCAAAAGAGGGGTGGGAGCTCTGTGTCCCGTGATGTACTTCAAGAAAAGGATTTTACAGGTAAGCTGTTTATTAAAAATCCTTTTTTCTTTATCGTACATCACGGGACACAGAGCGCATAGCCATTACACTTGGGATGTCCTAAAGCAATGCTCTATGAAGGGAGGGAGACCGTAAGGCCAAGAATAGCCAAATAAAAACATTGTCAGGAGAAAACATGGCTCCACCAACAGAAAAACAAGGGGGCGTGAACCGGGCCAGAGGATTCTATACTGCTGCCCGTAGGACCGCCTGCCCAAAAGCTGCGTCCGTACCCTTTGCAACGTCCAACTTATAAAATTTAGTAAACGTATGTACAGAAGACCAGGCTGCCGCCTTGCAAACCTGTGCCATAGAGATCTGATGGTGTGCCGCCCAAGAGGCACTCATGGCCCTCGTAGAATGGGCTTTAACTGATAAGGGAGGTGGAACGCGCTTCAGACCATATGCCTGAAAAATCAGCTGCTTAATCCACCTAGCCAAGGAAGACTTGGCAGCCGGCTGACCCTTCTTGGGGCCATCCGGAAGAACAAAAAGCACATCTGTTTTCCGAATCTTCTCTGTAGCCTTGAGATAGACCCTCATGGCTCGAACCACGTCCAAAGTATGAAGCCGTCTTTCCTCTCTGGACTGGGGAGTAGGAAAGAAGGAAGGTAGGACTAGGTCCTGATTCAAGTGAAAACTGGATATGACCTTAGGAAGGAAAGAAGGTTGAGGCCGCAGAACAACTCTGTCCTTATGCAGAATAAGGTATGGCTCCCTGCATGACAAGGCTGCCAGCTCGGAAACCCTTCTGGCTGAAGCCATAGCCACCAAGAAAACCAACTTTCGGGTTAGTAGCACAAGAGGGATTTCTGTCAGAGGTTCAAACGGCTGCCTTTGTAAAGCTGACAAGACCAGATTTAAATTCCAGGGGCAGAGGGGAGCTCTAATAGGGGGATTCACATGCAAGACCCCCTGCAAGAAGGTTTTCATAAGCGAATGGGTGGCCAAGGGTCTTTGAAACCATATTGATAAAGCCGACACCTGCCCCTTTAGAGTACTAAGAGCCAACCCTTTGTCAACGCCAACCTGGAGGAATCGCAAGATCCTGTCAATAAAAAACTTTCGAGGATGCCATTTTTGAGACTCGCACCACTCCACATAGGTTCTCCAGACTCTGTAATAAATATTTCTGGAGACCGGTTTCCTAGCCTGAATCAACGTAGATATGACCTGATCTGAGAGGCCTCTGCCCTTAAGAATTAGGGATTCAGCCGCCAAGCCGTCAAATTTAGCTGCTGTGAAGCAGGATGGCAGATTGGGCCCTGAGACAGCAGATCTGGGCGCAGGGGGAGCGGCCACGGCGCCCCGACTGACATCTTCACGATGAGTGCGTACCAAGCCCTCCTGGGCCAGGCTGGGGCCACCAGGATCACAGGCCTGCGCTCCACCCGGATCCTCCGTAGAAGGCGGGGAATCATCTGCAGTGGAGGGAACGCATACAGAAGAGAAAACTGGTGCCAAGGGCAAACCAAGGCATCGGTCCCGTAGGCCGAGGGATCCCTGGCTCGGGATATGAATTTGTCCAACTTTTTGTTGGATCTCGTTGCCATAATGTCCACGTCTGGGACTCCGAATCTTTGGCAAATCTCTTGGAATACCTGGGGGTGAAGCGACCATTCCCCCGGGAGCAACTGTTGACGACTCAAAAAATCTGCTTGAGAATTGTCTATCCCTGGGATGAACACCGCCGAGATGCAGGGTACATGGGCTTCGGCCCATGAGAAAATCAGGTTTACTTCTCTTTGAGCTGCTGGGCTCTTCGTGCCCCCCTGGTGGTTTATGTATGCCACCGCAGTGGCGTTGTCGGACTGTATCCTTACTGGCAGACCCTGAAGGGGGAGAGTCCAGGCGATCAGGGCCAGTCGAGCAGCTCTGATCTCCAAGATATTGATGGGAAGCAGTTTTTCTGCCCCCGACCACAGCCCTTGCTGGGTCTGTTCTTCTAGAACTGCCCCCCAACCTAACAGGCTGGCATCCGTGGATACTATCTTCCACGTGATGGGGCAAAAGGATTTCCCCTTTGACAAATTTTGAGAGACCAGCCACCAAGACAGGCTGCGCCGGACCTTCGGGGAGAGCACTAACGGACGATCTAACGCCTGAACGGACAAGCAGAGAGAATGGCTGCCTGAAGATATCTGGTATGGATCTGGGCGTAGGGCACAGCCTCGAAGGCGGCCACCATCTTCCCCAGCAGTCGCATACATAGGCGAATAGTCGGCCTCTTCTTGCCTAAGATCATTTGTACTGCTTGAGCTATTGATCTGATCTTTACTTGAGGTAAAATTATCCTCTGGCAGTCTGTATCTAGCCGAAGGCCTAGATATTCCAACTGCTTTGTAGGTTTCAATACCGTTTTTCTAGATTTACAATCCATCCGAATTCCTCTAGATGCTGAACTGTGCGACCTACTGCCTGATTGAGGTTGGAGGCTGAGCTGTCGATAACCAGAAGATCGTCCAAGTATGCCAAGACTAAAATGCCTTCTGTCCTTAGGACGGCTAGCACCGGGGCTAACACCTTTGTGAATACCCGCGGAGCTGTTGCCAACCCGAAAGGGAGGGCTACGAACTGGTAATGGCGGTGATGTATCATAAAACGAAGAAACCTGTGATGTGCCGGGTAGATCGGCACGTGCAGATACGCATCTTTTATGTCTATAGATGCTAGAAAGTCGTCTTGATGTAGGCTGGCTGCCACCGAACGTATGGACTCCATACGAAAGGTCTGAATGTTTAGAAAGCGATTTAGGCGTTTGAGGTCCAAGATAGGCCTGACGTCGCCATTGGGCTTTGGTATTATGAAAAGGTTGGAGTAGAATCCCAGACCCCATTCCTGGGTTGGTACTTCTACGATTACTCCTTGGAGTAAGAGACGATCCAATGCTTTTGCAAGAGAGGCCCTCTTTAATGGGTCGCTTGGAAGACTTGACCCCTGAAAATGAGGAGGGGGGACTTCCCGAAACTCTAGCTTGTAGCCCGTGGTTACCACGGATCTTACCCGTGGTTACCACGGATCTTACCCAAGAGTCGGGAATTCTGGCCTTCCACACTTCGGAGAAGAACCGAAGCCTTCCCCCCACCCAAGAGAGTGGGGGCGCCCCTTCATGAATCTGACTTAAGGACTGGTTTAACCGGCTTGCGAGACCATGGCCTCTTGCCTGTCGTGGCTTGTCCTTGTGGGCGGCCATTAAATGCCGAACGCCCGGGAGGCCGTCGATACTGACGGGAAGTTGAAGGGGCCGAGCCTGCGAAGGCCTGTCGCTTAAATGCGGGCCCACGTGATCTTTTCTTGATGGGCAAGAAAGAACTTTTACCACCTGATATGGTCTGGATATATTTATCTAGGTCTTCACCGAATAGTCTCCCACCATGAAAGGGAAATCCTGCTAAAAGCTTTTTGCAGGGTGCCTCTGCTGACCAGTTTTTTAGCCACAAAAGGCGACGCATATGAACCAACAGCAGAGATAAACGGGACGCCTGTTGAATGGAGTCCTTAATAGCATCTACTGCAAAGCAGAGAGCTCTTGGGAGGTCAGCCAATTCACGAGCTTGCTGAGCCGGTATGTCCTTTAATATTTGTTTAGTCTGATCCTTTAAAGCCTGACAAACGCCAATGGCTGCCACTGCTGGCTGAACCACGGCACCTACTGTGGTAAAAGAAGCCTTCAGTAGGGTCTCCAATTTTTTGTCGACTGGATCTTTAAACACCTGGACATTTTCCACCGGACAGGTTAGGGATTTATTTACGCAGGAAATGGCTGCGTCCACGGTAGGGAGTGCCCATTTCTTTGCAAATTCTTCTTCCATAGGATAGAGAATGGTAAACCTTTTAGGAGGGATAAAAATCCTATCAGGTCGAGCCCAATCCTGAAAAATCACGCTCTCCAGAAGGGGGTGAACCGGGAAAGATGCACCACTCAATGGTGCCTTCAAGGAACCTAAAGAGGATACCGCGGGGGCTAATTGTTCTGACACTGGAAGTTTAAAAGCAGTGCGAACCATATCCGTCAGAGACTGGATCCACAGACTCTCTGCTTGAGAAGCCGAAAAAATTTCATCTATAGTGGAATCTTCAATGTCTGACCCGTCAGGACTCAGGTCCGCTTGATCCCCCTGTGGGTCCAATTCCTCCGAAGAGAGGACCTCTGCATCTGAACACACCGTTTTAGGTGACGGGGATCTAGCCCGTTTGCCACCCGGAAAAGAGCGGGCAATTAAAGCAGTTAACCTTTTCTCTAGCCCACCCAGGGTGGATTCTAGCATTTCTTCCGTAACATAAATGGGAATGGGTTAATTGGGGGCCGCCTCTGCCCCTAGCACCCTCAATGGCTCCTGCACGATGCTGTTCGGTGGTCTATCTGGTGAGGGTGGGACCACTGGAGCCTGGCCCAAATCCTCTGACCCCGTTGGAGACCCCTTTACTTTTTTGGCACCTTTTGCAGCCTTAGCTGGTCCTGATCCCTTGGGAGCCATTGCACAACCTTGAGACACCCCTACAGCCAACACCCAACTGTTGTAGCTAGAAGTGAAACATTAATAAGGACAGGCTATGGTAAAATCTTTTCAAAAATGTTCATACGCCTGAGAAGGCGGCAATACAGAGGAAAGTCCTGTGAGTATTGCCACACCAATGCCCGTTAGCTGGAGTCCAAGGTTGCACCGACTCAGATACTGCCAGATCTAAGGCTGAGTCCCTTTAAGCAAAAAAATATATATTTTTTTTTTTTCTGGTCAGTGTGGACTTTTAAGTCCAGACCTGAAGATCCACAAACCACCACTGGGTGTCACTGTTAGCCAGAACTGGCTCAGCTGACGCTGCTGAGCCCGCCCCCCCCCCCCACGCACGCTGACGCTGTAAAAGGCGGCGCGCACGCGCGCGCCCCCCCCCACGCTGAAACCAACATGGAGGAAGCAGAGAGCAGAGGAGAAGCCTGGACCAGCGCTAGAAACACAGACACCTGGTAAGCCACTAATCTTTGTAGTGAACACATAGAGGAAGCCGTCTCCCTAGGCTTCTTAGGAAACAGGAGTTTTGTCAGCACTTCCTCTCTATACACGTGGGGCTGCAGTATCATGCTAACAGGCAAATCTGGGGGGAGTAGCAAAATACATATCTTTTAAAAGCATATATATATCTACATGTTATCTGGGTAAACATTAGTACATCCCATCCTGCCTCAACAGACATAGTGGAGATAGTGGCTGATGCACAAGCATACCATTAGCCAACCCAGAACCCCCAGGGGGATACCTACTGTCGAACCAAGTCCCGCAGGTTCCCTCTTACCTGCTCCACGCCGCAGGGTATTGCAAAATGCAAGAGGCCCAGCCTTCCCCCATCTCCGTGGATATTGTCTTGGACCTTCAGGGACCGGGGTCCTGTGTTAAGGAACCCACACCCCTGGACCTATATAGCATCCTGGCATCAGTAGCGTTTAGTTCTTGGAAGAGACTAAGGCACTGGAGCCCAGAATCCAGCCCTCCAAGGAGAGGCATTATAGGCAAAACCCCACTCCAGCAGGGCCCGGGTACCGTACACCTTGGCTTTGAAGCACTTCGGACGGACCCGGCTAGCTATCCTGGGTCCCGAGACCTCCGAGGGACAGCTAGACGTGACCAACACCTAAGACACTGGCGAAAAAACTGAAGCACTCCCAGTGGGAGGGGGTTATATAGGGAGGAAACTTCCTGTGAAATTGATTACACCAGTGTCCACACCTGAAGGTACCTATATAACCCAAGTGTAATGGCTATGCGCTCTGTGTCCCGTGATGTACGATAAAGAAATAGCGCCTGTAAAGCGCCTCTCAAAGCCACCCCAGTGTGAAAGCCCAATACTTTCACACTAGGGAGGTGCGCTTGCAGGACAAAAAAAAAAAAAATCATCTTTGGGGCAGTGCAGGAGCGGTGAATACACTGCTCCCCAGTGAGTTGCTGAATCGCCTGCAAAGTGTTTTGGCAGCGGCGCAACATGGACGCTATTGAGCCTTTCTTCAGCCGATGGCAGCCAAATAGCGCCGCTATAACAGCGATTAAGAGCTGCTACAACTAGCAGCGCTTTACCGGTAACGCTTGCACTGCCCCTGTGTGAAAGGGGTCTTAAGGTGGGCTTGAAGAAAAATAAATGTCTGTTGACTTTAGGTCTGCTTTCAGCACAGAGACAGCAGCAGAAGATAAAAGCTAGGGAATACAATTCTGACTATACTTTGAAATATATCTGCTTATAATTACAAAAACAAGAATATACAATTTTGGCTTACTCTTTGAACTCCCTCTATGGGAGGAAACTGATAAAGGAGATGAAGCAACAGAGGAAGGTTGTGAAGAGTGAGATGATGCTCCTTCACTTCTAGACTTGACAGATGACAGTTCCTCCTTGGCACTGGAAGCACTGATGTCCACACTACTGAAAAAAGCAGAAATAAAAAAAAAAAATATATAGAACAGTAGAAGCTATAGTCAAAGTTGAAAAAGACCATGGAGAAAAATGTGCACACAATGTTAAAGCGATACTATCCTCCTTTCGAGTCCATTCATCCTGCTGAATGCAGCTACAACAAGCAGATTGCTATGGGGGCACCAGAGCCGATCCGCTGCCATGTGTGCCCATTGAGACACAGAGCCCCAACACGGCTCTGCCCCCTCTCTACTCATTGGCTCTCTGACTTTGATTGACAGCAGCAAGAGCCAATGGCACCACGCTGCTGTCTCAGGAGAGAGAGAGAGCCAGCCAGACAGACAGACAGAGACTAAATGAAACATCTAGTCTTACATATTAGATAATAGTCACCTACAATATCATATGTTTTTAAAGAACATTAAGTATGACAGTGATAATGATGTTCTCGGAACTTATTTCCCTTCTGGTCTGCAGTTTAATGTAAGGCTGTTGGCAATTTTTAAGCTTTTAGTATTGCACTGCATTAAATGAAATCTCACCGAGCCCCTGTAATAACAATCAGGACCCGGATCTCCCGATTCCGGGTCAACTGATCGCCGAGGTAGCCTCCGATTGGCTACCATAGTGGTCACTGTGAAGCCCGCCCCTGTGTTTTTTTCTGTGAATGGAGAAGGATACGATGTATCTTTCTAATTCCTTGCAGAGAAAAAAAAAAGTGTCAAAAGTATTTTTAAATAAAAAAATAAAGAAAAATCACCTAGATCAAGGTTTGATTTAAGTCAGTGCCAGGATTAGTTTTTGGGTCAAGTAAGGGTTAAGGTCAGTATATTTGTTAGACCTTCAACCATTTTTTTTTTTATTAGAATCACTGTCAGTCAAAAAAAAAAGTGCACTATAGCTTCTGGGCTACAGCATACAAACAACATACATATATGTGGAATTGTTGCGATCGTCAGGAGCAGGAGAATCTATTTTGGGTTGTTCATTGGTGGTAGATTATAAAAACAAGACATATACATCTAAACTTAGAAAATATTTTTTTAATTTTATTTTTTATTTTGGGCCAAGGTATAATCCACCTGGATGCACAAAGTAGTTGTGTTGTGGGTTATTACATTGGTGTGCGGCACCAGCTGGACCGGAACATCAAGAGCTGCAACCCTGCAGTGATTGATGATCATTTAAGTGAACTACAAATACCAGCATGCTTTGGGGGTATTGATCAGAGCAATCTCTAGCTGTTTGTTGTGTTGGACTCTATGATAATAAGACAAGTCTCACTGGTGTGACATTTAAAAGTAGCGTCTCAAGGGAGTAGGGGCCCGATAACTATGGAAGGCAGCAACCCAACTGCAAGCACCTCATGAAATCTAGATCAGATAGACAATTAGAAGTCCTAATGTGTGATGCAGTTTCCATCGGCATTGTCTGTAGATCCAGAGCCGTGGAGTGTATGTACACATGGAGATTGTAAAAGCGAACCACAAATATTCATGACAAAATATAGTCAACAAAGTCTGCTGATTAAAATATCTCATTAGTGAACTTTTATGTAACAGAGCAGCATAGTAAATAGCAAGATCAGATGATCTTTAGCTGATTGTTTCAACTACTGAACTTAGTGTTAGATGTTGGCTGATCCCCTGACTCCCAATGCAGCGGTAAAAAGTGTTGTGGATTTAAAAAGTTAGAGTTCTACTTTAACCACTTAAGCCCCGGACCAATATGCTGCTAAATGCCCAAACGCATTTTTACAATTAGGCACTGTTTCGCTTTGACAATTGCGCGGTCGTGCGACGTGGCTTCCAAACAAAATTGCGCTATTAACAAAAATAGAGCGACATTTTTGAAAAAAATATATATTTTTTACTTTTTGTTATAGGAAAAATCGAACTAAATTTTAGTCAAACATTTAGGCCAAAATGTATTCAGCCACATGTCTTTAGTAAAAAAAAATAGCAATATAAAAAAATAATTGGCTACCTAGCGGCAACAGTGACACTAATACAGCAATCAGAAAACCGGTCGCTTTCTGACACTGGCAATAGGGGGTGAAAGGGTTAACTAGGGTGGTGATCAAGGGGTTGGGGGGGAGGGGGGTACTGGCCTACCCTGGACCTAACACTAACTGCCTGTCACACCGACACTAAATGCAGTGATCAGTAAATATATGATCACTGCAATCAGTAATCACAATACTGTGACAGGGGGCTGGGGGGGGTGGTTAGCGGAAGGGGTTAAGTGTGCCTATGTGTACTGGTGTCAGTGTAGTGTTGGTGCGACTTACTGTGATGTCTTCTCTCCTCTCGCCGGATTGAAAATACTGCCGAGAGGAGAGCTCACATCACTTCCTCTGCCTATGTTTACATTACACAGGGAGAGGAAGTGCATGGCGGGGGCTCTGCTGATTCGCTGGGAGCGATTGCGAGGGGGCGGACAAAAACGAACAGCCGCCCCCTCATCCCAGATCGCTCCCAGAGGTAAGACGCCCGCCGCATGTAACAGAGGGGTCCCGATCAGACCCCCGACCCGCAAGGCAGAGACGTACATGTACGCCCATTTGCCTGTACGTGCCATTCTGTGGACGTACATATACATGCGGTGGGCATTAAGTGGTTAAGCATTTACTTTAATTGAAGAATGTTTTTTAAAATGACAAAAACAAATAAATCAACAGATTTATGTTTTAACATTATCAAAATGTATGATGTCATGTATGTAAGCCAGATGTATAGATTTCATTTTTTATAAATCATTATGTATAACTAATAATAAATTGCATAAAGAAGTCGAACCTTCGTTGAGCAGACTTCTGAGAGTCTAGGGCTGAGTCATTAGCTTGGGATGAAACAAAATCATCTGCATAGGAGACGCTGTTCTGAGGACTGGTTGCTGAATGCACAGGCTGAATATTTGGTACATTTTCTTCAGTATTTTCATTTAGCTCTACTTAAAAAAAAAAAAAAAAAAAAAAAAATTAAAACACCTATACATAAAAATGCATTGCATACTCTTAAAAGCATGTTGTAGTATCCTCACCTTTGCCATAATGCTGGTAAGATCTGGTAAAGATGTTTATGACACTGTGCGGACTTCCCTTGGCCAACTCCCCCCAAGGATCTGGTCTAATGCTAGACGTTGGCAAAGGTAGGTACTTATCAGCCTCCCTCTGAAACTCGGAAAGTGGTGCAAAAGATTTGGTGTCCCGGATGCAGAACTCTTTATTTTTAAGAGTTTCAGCTGGATTAGGTTGCGACTCGTGTTTAAGAACACCCTCCCCTTCAGAAAGACTGGCATCACTCAATATTGGCCCTTCACTAATAGAGCTGGTGCTGGAGTTTGGTGACAGAGAGGCTTTCTTTGACATTTCAGAAGGCCTTGCAGATGTTTCATGTTTTTGCACAGGCAATTTTTCTTCCTGTCCAACATTGTATGTCCCCAGCAATGTAGACTTGGGAGGAATAAGCTCCTCGGGATGTTTCCTGTAAAGATGGTTTGCCCCAGGAAGGTCATCCTGGGAGAAGTTACTTGAACAAGTGCGCAGCATTTTTTGCATCCTACTGGAGAAAACATCCTCTTGGCTTTCTCTTTCCGGGGGACTATCCGGCTTTTTCCAAGCTGATTTTATTGTCTGTCTCGGCTCTGGATCTACAGACCATGCCGATGGAAAGTTAACCGAACCACCAGCTAACTTTTTAGCTTCATTTTCAATTCTGGAGGACAGTGATACTGCCGTTGCTTTTAAAGATTCTATGCGATCTAGATTACTCTTAAAATTTGCAGATGGTTTTCCTTGGACACTTGCATTGTGATTGGATGGAAATACATTTGTCGAACTTTTCCAGTTGCTGAACAGAGATTCCAAGTCTTTAGGAAGGGCAAGATACTGAGGAAGAATTCCAGCTCCCCCTGATGTCTGGCCATAAGAATGAGGTAATAAACTTTCTGAGGTCAGTCTGTCTGGTTGAGGATAGATTGAGGTCTCTACAAGGTCATTCCTATAATAAAAAATAAAAAAAATAATAAATAAATAATAATAATAAAAATAAAAAAACACACGAATAAAAATCATTTATGAAAGCATGAACTATAACATTAAAGCAGAGCTCCACCCGCATTTTTTTTTTTTTCAAAGTCGGCAGCTACTAACAGTGTAGCTGCTAACTTTGAATAAGGACACTTACCTGTCCTAGGCGCCCGCGCTGACGGCCCCCGCCGATGCCGATCCTCGATCCTGGCACCGCCATCCACAGTCAGGGAAACAGGCAGTGAAGCCGTGCGGCTTCACTGCCCGTTTCCTACTGCGCATGTGCGAGCAGCGCGGCGCTTTGTGAATGGTCCGGCTGCTTTCTGGGATACACAGTTCCCAGAATGCAGCGCGGCCCATTCACAAGAATACACCGAGAAGAGGAGGAGGAAGAAAACCACACCGCGGAAGATGAGGGCAGATTCGGGACTTCCGCATAGCAACAGCCTATTTAGGGTGAGTATTTTTAATTTTTTTTTCCATTTAATTTTTTTTTAGATTTTTGAAAAAAAAATTTAAAAATCAGGGTGGAGCTCCGCTTTAAAAATTATAAAAGTGGAAGTTCAGCTTCAGGCAGGTTTTCCGAAAATACCCCAATACAATTCTATAACCTATGGACAGTATATACCATATCTCCCAATCTAAATGCAGCGGTTGTGGGTCATGTGCAATGCATCTTCTCCCAGCTCCAGTTAAGGCTTGATAGTGGCCGCTCCATGCTTTTTTAAATTCTGCTTGTGCAGAAAAAAAAAAAAGATGGTGCAGGAACTTCTCCATCAGGTCCATCACCTAAGTACACCAGCAAAACACTGAAGCCCCACAGAGTAGGTGGGGTTATAGGAGCGTGCACTGAGAGGCACTCCCAGGAAAGATTTTTACCAGTGTTATAGCGGCATACTGTATAATGGTCTACGACTACAAGTCCTGTACTGTACAATTAAGATAAACCAAAAACACTAGCTTATATGCAATGCATTTCCTTGGCTAGTCAAAAATTGGTAAGGTTGCCATTTTTGTTCAGCTTGCTAAAAAGATTATTGAAAGAATAGAAATGACTCACCTGAGTAGAGGCTGCAGAGGTTCGGAGAGAGAGAGGTCACTACTGGAGGAGGCACTATGAGGTCTCTCCTGGCCCTTATTCTCTTTGTCCGACTCACCCGAAGGTTGATACAAAGAATTCGTCTTTTTTGGAAAAAAAAATAATAAAAACACCACACACACAAAATTGAATATGTGCATTCTACATTAGCTGCAGTATAAAAAGTAAGCAGGCTTTTTGTAAAAAAAACTTTTTTTTGGTTAACATACCATATTTAAGCGGCGTATAACAGGCACAGGCGTATAACACGCACCCTAACTTTAAGAGGGCAGTTCCAGGAAAGAAAAAACTTTCCACAGCCCCCTGCATATAACACGCAGGCACAGTTTACCCTCTATTTTCAGGTGTAAAAAAAGTGAGTGTTAAACGCCAATATATACAGTATTTTCTTTTACTAAGCTTCCTATAAACAATACAGCAATAAACGTGGCCACAGTAGTAATGTATGTATATATACACACATACATACACATACACACACACACACACACATACATATATACATATATATATATATATATATATATATATATATATATATATATATGTATCTCACACACACACACACACACACACACACAGCCTTGCGAAAGTATTCGGCCCCCTTGAACTTTGCGACCTTTTGCCACATTTCAGGCTTCAAACATAAAGATATAAAACTGTAATTTTTTGTGAAGAATTAACAAGTGGGACACAATCATGAAGTGGAACGAAATTTAATGGATATTTCAAACTTTTTTAACAAATAAAAAACTGAAAAATTGGGTGTGCAAAATTATTCAGCCCCTTTACTTTCAGTGCAGCAAACTCTCTCCAGAAGTTCAGTGAGGATCTCTGAAAGATCTAATGTTGACCTAAATGACTAATGGTGATAAATAGAATCCACCTGTGTGTAATCAAGTCTCCGTATAAATGCACCTGCACTGTGATAGTCTCAGAGGTCCGTTTAAAGCGCAGAGGGCATCATGAAGAACAAGGAACACACCAGGCAGGTCCGAGATACCGTTGGAGAAGTTTAAAGACGGATTTGGATACGAAAAGATTTCCCAAGCTTTAAACATCCCAAGGAGCACTGTGCAAGCGATAATATTGAAATGGAAGGAGTATCAGACCACTGAAAATCTACGAAGACCTGGCCGTCCCTCTAAACTTTCAGCTCATACAAGGAGAAGACTGATCAGAGATGCAGCCAAGAGGCCCATGATCACTCTGGATGAACTGCAGAGATCTACAGCTGAGGTGGGAGACTCTGTCCATAGGACAACAATCAGTCGTATACTGCACAAATCTGGCCTTTATGGAAGAGTGGCAAAAAGAAAGCCATTTCTTAAAGATATCCATAAAAAGTGTTGTTTAACCACTTCCCGCCCGGCCAATAGCCGATTTACGGCCGGGAAGTGGTTATGAAATCGTGACTAGACGTTCTCAAACGTCTAGCACGATTTCATGCCGCGGGCGCGCAGCGCGGCGATCGGTGATGCGGGGTGTCAGTCTGACACCCTGCACCTCCGATCTCGGTAACGAGTCTCCGGCGGAGCCTCATTACCACGTGATCAGCCGTGTCCAATCACGGCTGATCACGATGTAAACAGGAAGACCCGCCGACGGCTCTTCCTCACTCGCGTCTGACAGACGCAAGTACAGGAGAGCCGATCAGCGGCTCTCCTGACAGGGGGGGTTCGCGCTGATTGTTTATCAGCGCAGCCCCCCCTCGGATCGCCACACGGACCACCAGGGAGTGCCCGCACTAGACCACCAGGGAACATAAAAAAAAAAAAAAAAAAAAGACAAAAAAAAAAAAAAAAAGTCAGCAAGAAAAAAAAAATTATGCCAATCCGTGCCAACACATGGGCAGTGATTGGCAACATTGATCCATCAGTGCCACTCCTCAGTGATCATCAGTGCCACCCCACAGTGCCAATCCATGCCCAGTGCCCACCTGTGCCACCTATCAGTGCCCACCTGTGCCACCTATCAGTGCCCACCTGTGCCACCTATCAGTGCCCGCCTATGAGTGCCCACCTGTGCCGCCTATGAGTGCCCACCTGTGCCACCTATGAGTGCCCAGTGCTGCCTATGAGTGCCCAGTGCTGCCTATGAGTGCCCATTAGTGCCGCCCATGAGTGCCCATCAGTGCCGCCCATGAGTGCCCATCAGTGCCGCCCATGAGTGCCCATCAGTGCCGCCCATGAGTGCCGCCCATGAGTGCCGCCCATGAGTGCCGCCCATGAGTGCCCATCAGTGCCCCATACCAGCGCCGCCTATCAGTGCCCATCAGTGCTACCTAATCGGTGCCCATCAGTGCCACCTCATCGGTGCCCATCAGTGCCACCTCATCGGTGCCCATCAGTGCCACCTCATCGGTGCCCATCAGTGCCACCTCATCGGTGCCCGTAATTGAAAGAGAAAACACTCATTTACAAAAAAATTAACAGAAAAAAATAAAAACTTTATTATTTTTTTTTCAAAATCTTTGCTCTATTTTTAGTTGTTGCGCAAAAAAAAAAAAAAATCGCAGAGGTGATCAAATACCACCAAAAGAAAGCTCTATTTGTGGGGAAAAAAGGATGCCAATTTTGTTTGGGTGCAGTGTAGCATGACCGCGCAATTGTCATTCAAATTGCGACAGTGCTGAAAGCTGAAAATTGGCTTGGGCGGGAAGGTGCGTAAGTGCCTGGTATGGAAGTGGTTAAAGTTTGCCACAAGCCACCTGGGAGACACCAAACATGTGAAAGAAGGTGCTCTGGTCAGATGAAACCAAAATCAAACTTTTTGGCAACAATGCAAAACGTTATGTTTGGCGTAAAAGCAACACAGCTCATCGCCCTGAACACACCATCCCCACTGTGAAACATGGTGGTGGCAGCATCATGGTTTGGGCCTGCTTTTCTTCAGCAGGGACAGGGAAGATGGTTAAAATTGATGGGAAGTTGGATGGAGCCAAATACAGGTCCATTCTGGAAGAAAACCTGATGGAGTCTGCAAAAGACCTGAGACTGGGACGGAGGTTTGTCTTCCAACAAGACAATGATCCAAAACACAAAGCAAAATCTACAATGGAATGGTACACAAATAAACATATCCAGGTGTTAGAATGGCCAAGTCAAAGTCCAGACCTGAATCCAATCGAGAATCTGTGGAAAGAACTGAAAACTGCTGTTCACAAACGCTCTCCATCCAACCTCACTGAGCTCGAGCTGTTTTGCAAGGAGGAATGGGCAAAAATTTCAGTCTCTCGATGTGCAAAACTGATAGAGACATAACCCAAGCGACTTACAGCTGTAATCGCAGCATAAGGTGGTGCTACAAAGTATTAACTTAAGGGGGCTGAATAATTTTGCACGCCCAATAAATTTCGTTCCACTTCATGATTGTGTCCCACTTGTTGTTGATTCTTCACAAAAAATTACAGTTTTTTATCTTTATGTTTGAAGCCTGAAATGTGGCAAAAGGTCGCAAAGTTCAAGGGGGCCGAATACTTTCGCAAGGCACTGTATGTATATTATATATACAGATATACACACACACACACACACAGAATATGCCACAGATATTAAGACTGAACTGGCCACACACCATCTGCACATTTACACATTCTGGATGTATTAACATTTACATAGAGGGTCGAAATATAATGACTATGGCGTGAACAAAAGAAAAAACAACAGGAAGCACATCAAAATAAAAACGGTTGCTAAGGGGGATGACAATAATGGCCAACCGCAGCTAAACATAGCTGCATGTAAACGCAGCTAATCGCAGTGTACAAATGCAGCCGATCGCTGTGCCTGGAGTCTTGAATTAAAAAAAAAAAGGAAACGTGCTTTTAACTGCGGCAGAACAGCCGTCCGTGTGAAAGGCGCCTAACTTGAGGAGCTGTAAACTTTGAAATCGAAATTTCACATAAAAACCCACCTGCTTTTCCTGTGTAGAGACTTCAGCCCATGCTTGTCCTAGCAGCAGTTTTGTGTAAGTATCGTTTTGTCGCCGTGTATTTGGCTCTAAAGACTTGCTTGATGCAGTGTCCTGTGCATCCTTCTCACGCTGTCCAATGGACGCACTTTTAGCTTTGCTAAAAGCCTCCTTTTGTTTTTGATACAATTCTTGCAGGCGCTTATTCTTCTGTTCCTCAGCTTGCCGCTGGGCCTCTCTTTCTTCATGCTGCCTTTTTTTCCTCTCCTCCTGTTGCCGCATAATATATAAGCGTACTTGCTCAGTGTCATAATGCCTTCTTTTCGAAGAGATATGTGGCTCTTCAGAAACGTGTCCCTTTTCAGGCTTCCTTTTGGTGGGGCTGTGACTTCTGTTACGAACCTGTTTAGTGCCATCAACCGCACTGTCCAACTGCAGATCTTCTAAGATGCCTCTGATTTCCAGTGGAAGAAAATCTTTTCTCACCTCCGATGATTCAGCCTTGGCTTTCTGCTTCTCTGCAGTCTGTGACTTCTTGTTATTGTTTGAACCATTTGTGTTGTTAATTTGGCCCCTAGTAGAATTCTCAGCAGGATGTGACTCGGAACGACTTGAAGAGTGAGCTAGAAATGTGAAAATATAAAAGTATTAAAAAGGGTTAACCACCGGGGATGGACACCAGGAGCTAGGTAGGTCTCTGCACTCAAGTTCTCAGCTTTCTCCACTATTGTGGACTTTAGGGGAGTGGCATTCTAAGGGATTCCTAAAATAGCATTGAGACTTTCAAATTTTGCAGTAGGAAGAATTATATTATGTAGCTAATAAAATTAAATTTCTGGCAAATATTGCTTCTTTTAGGTAAAAAAAAAAAAAAGAAGGTCCTATGAGAACACATTAACCACTTGCTTACTGGGCACATATACCCCCTTCCTGGTCAGGCGAAATTTCAGCTTTCGGCACTGCGTCGCTTTAACTGACAATTGCGCGGTCATGCGACGTGGCTCCCAAAAAAAATGTATGTCCTTTTTTTGCCCCCACAAATAGCTTTTTCTTTTGGTGCGGTTTTTATTTTTTGTGCTATAAATAAAACAAAAAGAACACCAACTTTTAAAAAAAAAAAAAAAAAACACAATATTTGTTGCTATAATATCCCCCCCAAAAAAATAAAAATTATAAAATCGCAATAAGCATATAGTGATTGGTTTGTGAAAAAAATACAAAATAGGGGCTAGAATTCTGACATATTTTTATTTTTTTTACTAGTAATGGCAGGGATCTGTAAATTTTTGTCAGGACTGCAATATTGCGGCGGACATATCGGACACATTTTTGGGACCATTCACATTTATACAGCGAACAGTGCTATAAATATGCACCGATTACTGTATAAATGTGACTGGCAGGGAAGGGGTTAACACCAGGGGGCGAGGAAGGGGTTAAATGTGTACCCTGGGAGCGATTCTTACTGTGGGGGGGAGTGACTGGGGGAGGTGACTGATGGTGTGTCCCTATGTATAAGGGACACAGCATTAGTCTCCTCTCCCTGACAGGACGTGGATCTCTGTGTTTACATACAGAGATCCACGTCCCTGCCCTGTCTCTGCCGATCGCGGGTACCTGGCGGACATCGCGGCCGCCAGGCACGCGCATCGGCATCTCAGTGATGTGCCGGGTAAGAAGATTGGTAGAACCCACGAACCTGATTTATTAGTCCTGTCCTGGTTCTCATTAGGTGGTTCTTTAGAAGAGGATCTTTTGCCAGCAAGTCGATCGCTTGACTTTGAACGCCCTTTCCGCTGCTGATCATCGGATGCCATTCTTCTTTCTATGCTCCTCTCTTTGGATGCTGACCTTTTATCCATTGCTGGGTTTGTGGAAGAAGTCTGTTTGTTTGTCTGATCATTAGACTGAGACTTTGCTTCTTTCTCAACCTTGGGTGCAGGACCCAAGATTTGTTTTACCAGTTTTTGACCATCTCTCCATGAAGACGTACTAACGAGATTTCCTGAATCACAAAATACAAGGAAAAAAACTCATGAATGACACAATATAGTTACTGATGCAAATAAAGCGAATCACAAGGAGGTTATGTGTTACTTACCCATTTTCCCCTCAGGACTTGCAGAGCCCGCCGCACCTCCCAATCTCTGCACCTTCCTTACTGGTCTAGATGTTCTCTTCTCTTTTGTCTTTTCACTGGAAGGTGTAACATCTATGCAAACAGGAGACGAGACTATTTTCTTTTGCACTGTCAATCTCATATTAGCTGATTTTACATTACTAATGCACAATTTTGTGATTCTTAAAGCAGAGTTCCATCCGTTATTTGTGTTTATTAAAAGTCAGCAGCTACAAAAAAAAACTGCTGAAATGTAATAAAAACACAAACACTCACCTGTCCCACGGTCCAGTGATGCAGCTGCCCAAAGACTTGCACCTCTCTGCAGCACCAGCATCACTATTGCGGGCACTCGGCTGTGACAGCTTGCAGCTTCACAGTCGGGTGCACACTGTGCATGTGTGAGTCACGCGTCCTGGGTGGCCGGACCTGTCTCAAAAGGATTGCTGGGAGGGGGGGGGCCGCCTAGGTGGCCCGGAGAGGAAGTGGGAGCTGAGTACGTGTAAAAACTGGGTACCTACTCACTTTTGGATAAGATAAGATTTTGGACAGAACACACATTTAAGTGAGACTTATACAGTACTTATGCATTTTGCCATTTCTTCCAGTCACTGGAAATGTTATTATTAGCACATCAAGACAGAGGTGGTGGATGTATACTTGCTTCTGCAGTTCATACCAATTCTGACAGGTACGTGCATCTATCCTTGGCAGTTGAAAGTTACTGAACGATTGCAAGGTTTGGGCTCCGTGCACACTAGGCCTCTTTGCACATAATACGCTTGTTTGAGCAGCTACTTTTTCAGAATTTTGTTTGCATTTTTATGTGCAAAAACGTGCTCTTGCATTCTTGTTCTGCGCAATATTTAAATGGACATGAACACGCATATGTGCGCATACGCACACAAGAGGCGAAAATTACTGACCAAAAAAAAAAAAAAAGCAGATTTTTGGCCTGAATTTTAGCTTTAAAAAAAAAAAAAAAAAGCTGTACTTGGCTTTTTCAAGCTGAAGTGTGCCTTGTGAGCTTTTTTTCTCTGCTAGAAGAGAATAATGTTATCCTATCAGCTTTTATAAAAAAAACTGCACAGATGTAGTTGAGCATAATTTAGTTTTTTTGGGGGGTTGAACAGAGAAAACATAAACCATTCATCTCCAGTCTGGGCCGCTGTACTAACCATCCAATGTTAGTACAGCGATCTCTCCCGCTGAGCTGTTGTGTTCTGACAGGGGGACAGTCCCCTACAACAGGGTTTAACAACTTTGCTTGGAATCCAGGAGCCAGCTAAAAAAGTTAGGAGCCAGAAAACGTGCCCCGTCCCGCCGAGTTTGCACACAGAAGCAAACACATACGCGAATAGCGCCTGCATATGTAAACAGTATTCAAACCACACATGTGAGGTATCGTTGCGATCGTTAAAGCAAGAGCAAGAATTCTAGACCTAGACCTCCCCTGTAACTCAAAATATGCAACCTTTAGGATATTTTAAACATCGCCTATGGAGATTTTAAAGGGTAAAAGTTTGTCGCTATTCCACCAGCGGACGCAATTTTGAAGCATGACATGTTGGGTATCAATTTACTTGGCGTAACATTATCTTTCACAATATAAAAAAAATTGGACTAACTTTGCTGTTGTCTCTTTTTTTTAAATAAAAAAAAAAGTTTTTTTCCCCAAAAAAAGTGCGCTTGCAAGACCACTGATACAGTGTGACAAAGTATTGCAACGATCGCCATTTTATTCTCTAGGGTGTTAGAATAAAAAATATACATAATGTTTGGGGGTTCTATCTAATTAGAGGAAAGGAGATGGCAGTAAAAACACTGTGGAAGCTACATTAGAATTGCTGATTTACTTGTCATGCCAACGGCCACTATAAGATGGCGCCAGATCACAAAAGGAAGCTTAGGCCTGCAGAAAGCCGCAGCCTTAATTACTGGCCGGTGTGGCTGGGAGACACAGGAGGGGGTATCCTGTGTCTGCGTGCACCCCCACCTCTCCCGCCACGCGATCACATCGGGCCGCGCCGGCCGGTAATTGAGGCCGTGGCTTTGCGGCCTTCTGCAGGCCTAAGCTTCCCCGGGCGCGAATTCTAGTCGCAATTTCGCAATTTCGACAGGGCGCCCAGATTTTGTCGAACCCTGTCCTACAAGAACACTGATGCTGTTTTTCCAGCATGCATGTTCAGCCGGGAGTTGTTTTATCCATATCTAAAAGGCAAGTAAATACCGTGCAAATTTCTTTCCTGAAACCACGATTTCCCCATCAAACAGTCAGTGCTGACAGAAGAATCCCTTCTGGAAAAACATTATCTTCTCCAAGAGGGGAATTTGCTGGAAGCTGTCCCCGCCTGGAGAATACAGTGACTATTGCTAGTGGCTATAGCAACCGCTAGCGATGATCACAAGTAAATCCTTTAGTTTCTTTATTTAAAGTAAGTAAACCCCCCTATAATTTTTAGCCAAGGAAGCTGCCATCTTTGCCCCTGTTTAATCTACAACTGCCATGATGCTGCACATGTGATGAGTTATGACACCAGCCATTGGATGGATTGACAGTTTGGGTTTCATTTACGGTTTTATGGATGGGGTTACTTCCACTTTAGTTCAACTTATACGATAAACCAAACAGGCATAGTTGCAGTTACTTAAAAGCGGAACTTCACCCAAAAAATTTACACTGTTCAACAATTTTTTTTACAGGAGGGGGGGGGGGGGGTGAAAAGAGCAGGTAAACAATTTTCACAGGTACCCGCTCACTCACTTTCAGGCAGGTGGCAGTGGCGATCCAATCATAAGTTCGCCGCCCCCCTTCCCCCACAGGCTTCTGGGGGGACAAAACACCTAATCAAGAGACAAGCTGGTTTTGAGAATGCCAATGGAGGGCAGTAATTTTTCTAAAAAGGATTTAACCCTTTATACTGAACCTAGATCTTCAAGTATTCTGTGGAATTAACCTTTCACTTAGCAGTCCATTACTGGCATTTACAAATAGGCTTTCTCCCGATTGATCATGCAGACACAACCAAATAAACTCCATTGTTCCCGTCATATACTAAACACTTACCCTGAAATGATGGTGCCAATGTACTATGGAGGTTCTGAAATTCTGCCTCCTGCCAGACTTTGCCATCTGGATTTCGGATTTTTGTTTCTGGGGGATTAAAACCTAGAGGGGGGGGAAAGAAAAAAAAAAGAAGTTGTGCGGTTTTACACAGCACTCCACATAAGCAATAATCCAATGTAATAACGGGGAAGAGAAAGGGAAGAAGCAGTCTATTTATTTAAAAAAAAATAAAAACAATTACAGTAAAATCTCTTTCTCTGAGTTCATTGATTATTTTAGACCAAAGAGTTTATAGCGCCATCTACAGGAGGACACTAGTCAGTAACTAAACTTGGCACCGCCTATTGACAGGCCTAGCTGGTATAAACCCCCTCTCTGCTATGGACCATTTAGTAACAAAGCAGTACAAACAAATAACCACAAAAGATGGACAGGTGCTGTATGAATGAATGAATGAATGAATGAATGAATGAATGAATGAAAACTTATATAGCGCGGCACATGCGAACTGAATCGCCTCTGGGCGCTTGTTGTTCCTGTCTCCTTTGATATCAAAAGAGAAAAGTCTTGACCTTTTTCCTAAATGCTAGGTGGTTCTCCTCCAACCGAATGCTGGTTGGTAAAGCGTTCCATAGTCTGGGACCTTGGATCGCAAATCTTCTCTCTCCTTTGGACTTGAAGTTGGCTTTCGGAACCTGGAGCAGGTTCTGATTCGTGGATCGCAAAACGCGATTTGGATTATGCGCTTTTATTAATTCGCATAAGTAAAGGGGGGCACTCTCATGGACACATCTATGCGTAAGACAGAGAGCTTTAAAAGCAATTCTGTCTTTGACTGGCAGCCAATGAAGGGATCTCAGTGAAGGTGAGATGGATTCCCAGGGTTTTTTCCCAGTCACAAGTCTGACGGCCGTATTCTGAACGACTTGCAGACGAGCGATTTGGTACTTGGGGAGGCCGAGGTAAAGGGCATTTGCATAATCCAGCCTGGAGTTTACAATAGCTCCCACCACGACCGCTAGGTCTTCTTTAGGGATGAACGGAGTGAGTCTGCGTAGTAGGCGCAGTAGATGGTGAGATCCGCTGACCACTGACCCTATTTGTGCGTCCATTGTCATAAAGGAGTCAAAAATGACCCCTAGGCTTTTGACTTTGGCGCTGGGGGTGATGAGTTTGCCCAAAATAGGCGGGGGGGTCCACGCTGTTGAAAGTTGATTCCTACGCTTGGCGTGAAACAGAAGAAGTTCTGTTTTCGCTCCATTGAGTTTAAGATAACTCTTTGTCATCCAGTCCTCTATCAAAGAGAGACATGTCTCTAGATTGAGGTGGTGATCCTGTCTGTTGCAGATGCGGAAATACAGTTGCGTGTCATCTGCATAAGAGTGATAAAGCAGTTTTTGGCTGCTAATAATCTCAAAAAGAGGACGAAGATAGATGTTAAATAGCACTGGTGACAGAGGCGATCCTTGAGGGACTCCGCATGTTACTGTGCGTTTTTCAGACGTAAACGGTTCTAGCTTCACTGTTTGCGATCGGTTTTCCAAAAAAGAGGAGAACCAAGATAAATCGCCTTCTGCGACCCTGGCTACTTCAGTAAGCCGAGTCAGTAACAGATTGTGGTCTACAGTGTCAAAAGCTGCACTTAGGTCCAACAGAACCAGGAGACAAGATTCTCCTTCGTCTGCGGCCTTGAGAACATCGTCCCATACTTTTAGCAATGCTGTTTCCGTCCCATGTCCGGGACGGAAGCCTGATTGCAATGGATCAAGTAGCTTGTGGGTATCTAGATGCTGTTGCAGCTGTTGTACCACTACTTTTTCCATTATCTTAGAGAATACGTTGAGGCTTGTTATGGGACGGCGGTGGAGTGGGTCCTTGGGGTCCAGGGAGGGTTTCTTCAGGATGGGTTGGATTATACCCTCTTTCAACTGTGAGGGCACTAAGACTGGTTGATAAGCTGCGTAATGGGAGGAGCCAGGATGTCGGCGCATTCCTTCAGCAGTTTTGTGGGGATAATGTCATTTGGCGCTGCGCCATTGCGCAGAGTACAAATGACATTTTTAGTGGACTCAACGGAGATGGGTTCTAGGGTAAACTTACCTGATATCGAAGAATTACTATGGGTGCTGTGTGAGAGGCTACAGGGGGGGCTGAGGGGAGAATAGTTTTGCTGAATGCTTTCACGGATTGCCTCGATTTTATCAACGAAATAATCCGATAGCTCATTGCAAAATTCTTGTGTGTCAGAACTGGGGGCTTCAATACATCCTGGTTTCATGGTCTGGGTGACCATCTTGAAGAGTTCGCAGGGGCGGTTAAGGGCCCCGTTGATAGCCTCCGAGAAATAATTCTTCTTGGCTTGGAAAATTCCTTTGTGGTATTTTCTTGTTGTCGCCTTGTAGATGGATAGGTTTAGCTCTGAAGAACATCTTTTCCAGGCAGATTCTGCCCTTCTGCGTTCTTGCTTCAGCAACGACAGCTGGTTGTTAAACCAGCTGCGGTTGTTTTTCCGAATGCGGGTTCTTTGTTTCGGCGCTACCAAATCGGCTGACTGTAGCATAGCCGAGTTGATGGCTTCCAATGTTTCAACGGCCGTTTGATGCGGCTGAGTTGTTTCTATTTTTTTCCTTAAAGTCGTTCTGAAGAGTTCCGAGTGGAGCTTCTTCTGACATCTAGTCCAGTGTGTTGTCACTGGATTTGATGTTTTTGTTGTGGGGGGGATTATGGAAATGAATTTAATTGCATGGTGGTCTGTCCATGGCAACTTTTCATTTTCCAAAATTTTTATTTCCAGATCTTGTCTGAAAATAAGATCAAGTGTGTGGCCTGAAGCATGTGTGGGCCCACATACTAGTTGCTGTAACCCTAAATCTTCCAGGTGGTCAATACAGGCATCCGCAACGATGTCTTGTGAGGAGTTGGCCCAGAGATTGAAATCCCCTAACAGCAACAAGTGTTTGCTGTTGAGGGTATAAGTGGAGAAGAAATCCGTCCATGATGATAGCAGCTGCGATTTTGGGCCCGGTGGCCTATAGCAGAGCAGAACGTGGATGGTCTCCTTTGAATTTGCTTGCAGTTGCAGAGTGAGGGTTTCCATGAATGGCAGAGGGTTTTGAAGGGCTGGTTTTGTGATTGCAAGATGAGTCTTGTGGATCACCGCCAGGCCTCCCCCTCTTTGCCCTATTCTGTTTTCTGTGATAATACGGTAGTTTTCTGGCACCAGTTCTCCTAGAATGGTGTTACAGTCGGCTGTGAGCCAGCTCTCTGTAATAAAGAGGCAGTCTAAATCGTGTTGTAGAATGAAGTCATGGATTTCAAGTCTATGTTTTACTGCCGATCTTGTGTTGATCAAAGCACATAAAATGTGCTTGGGCTGGGGTAAACGGCTAAAATTTTTGATGGTCGATCGTCGATCGATCCTCAAAAGTTGCTCCATTCTTAGGGTCTTTTTGGTGATGGCTGGCAGTATTGCGGCGCAACTCCTCAGATCCCAAATGGTTTCTGCAGAGTACCGCAGATTAGCCATGGTAGCCAATCACCGGGGCAAAGTAGTTATTTTTTGGAGACGATGGGGGGAGGATTCAGTGAATCCTCCCAGCTTGATCCAGAGGAAGGCAAAAAAACCCTAGCCGTGCTGTGCCAATATGCTTTGGTTGGGGAAAAAATTCCTTCCTGATCCCTGAATGGCGATCGGGCGAAGCCCCTGGATCAAGTATTATTAAATTATGAAACAGGGGGGTGAGAGCTGTCACTGCTGCCGGGGTGTACCAAGATGGCCGCCGACCGGGAGCAGGACCAGGGACCCAGGCTGATGTATAGTCAGCTGGAAGGACTGGGATGGGGGGGGACTGGTTTGTTGAGGGGTGGATGAGTCCTGCAGGGGGCTGGGGGCGAACTCCTGGGAGGTTTCTGGTGGCTTGGAGGGGATTCTGTGAGTGAAATTGCGGCGCGGGGTTAGGCCGCAGGTGAAGCCGCGGACTTTCCTGGATCGCGGCCCCGCGTATGAGAGAGGCCTGGCGCGGAGGTCCAGAAAAACGACCTGGAATGGCGAAAATTGCCGTGGAGAGGTGGCAAGTAGGTGCCTCTGAATGGTGATGGCTGTATGGGGGGCGTATGGACCAGAGTGAAGGAGCGGGGGAGCGGCTGGTTGTTGGGGGGGGTCGGAGCTGGAGGAAGCGGATCGCGGGGGTGTTGTATCTCCGCTGGGGGAGATTTAGGCTGCCGCCGTGGCTGTCCTAACAAGGACGGCCACCTACGGGTCCTGGGGAGGTGTAGATCGCCCTGAGTAGCAGGGGCTTACCTGGAGGGTGAGAAGCGGCCAGAGAAGGCGGATGAGAAGGCCTGCTGAGGCGGGGGGGTGGAAAACCCTGCCTGTCTGGAGCCCAGGAGCCACACGTCCTACTGGTAGGTACGTGCGCCGATTACTACTGGGACAGTTCTCGCCCTGGGGGAGGGTCACTCTTTCAGACCCAACAGGAAGAGCTCCTGGAATGCATTAATGAACTCAGAAAAAGGGGAGTAACAAAAATTCTGTTTTCTCTACAGATTCTTCTAATTCTCGACCATAGAGACACCCCAAAGCAGTGCCAAAATTGAGGGGTGGGAAACAGGAGCCAAAATAGGCCAACATGAATTCAAACATGAAAACACAAGCCCACCAAAACAAAGAAAAAGAACACCTCAACCATCACCTGCAAAACGTTGCCACTAAAACAAGCGTCCGAGGATGAAAAACATCCACCTTAAAAAACTTAGCAAAAAGTTGCGCAACTATGACCATCACCTTACAAATTTGCGATACAGACAACTGATGATGGAAAGCTCAAGAAGCACTAAGCAGCCTGGTAGAATGTGCCGTAATGAGGGGGATACCCGACCATTAATGGGATAAGCATGAAACACCATTTATCTGGCCCACCACGGTGGTAGAGAAGGCTGCCAGGCCCCTGTCTCGGCCGCCCATGATGACAAAGAGAAACCGATGTCTGAAAGACAGAATACATCCAAATTGTCCAGACCACATCCAAGGTGTGCAGTGCAACTTTCTTAGGATGCGAAGGATGTGGGCATAGGTAAGGTAGCACAATGTACTCAAATGAAAATCAGGCACCACCTTCGCAACTTAGGGCATGCCATAGGTGTGCGCAGCCTATTGCATTGGAGTGTGCGCTCCAATGCTCAAACAAGATTTGCCTGCTTAAAGTGGTTGCAAACCCTTACAGCACACCTTTTTGTTACATCTAAGCCTATAATAAGGCTCATCTGTAGCTACCCCGTATATATCTCCTAAACCTAAACGGTTTAGGAGATATCCCCTGTATTTGCACATGCGCACTCAAGCAATGGCACATACGTACCTTTTGCGTCAGTGAGTGTGCCGTTACTGGTGGCTTCCGCGCGCATTGGCGGGAGTGACATTGTGGCTCCAGCCAATCACAGCGCCGGACCCTGCGATACCTGGAAGTAACTCCGCGAGCAATGTAACCCTCGGAGCCATGTAGGATGACGGCTGCAGGGGCTTCGATCTCAGGTAAGTAATTCATAATGAGCTAGTATGCTATGCCTTTGTCTTGCAGCCCCCCCCTCTCTTTTGTCCTAGGGTTTACAACCACTTTAATGACCAGGCCATTTTTTGCAATATGGCACTGCATCACTTTAACTGACAATTGCATGGGCCAGCACTATCCTGGTATTTTTTTTTTTTTTTTTATGAAAACATTTGTCTTTTTCCGTTTTGAAAGTAAATAATAAAAATCCCAGTGGTGATAAATGCTACCAAAAGAAAGCTTTTTTGGTCTAAAAAAAAAAAATATTATTCAATTAATTTGAGGAACAAGTGTTACAGGATAATTGTCCAAATTATATGGAACTTTGACAATGCTCAAGAGAGGATAGTGGTGGTATCAATGTGCTATAGTTACTTCATTGTCCCCTTAATCTGAGTGAGGGGAGCACACAAAATGAAGCCCCCTTGTCCCTATAGTCACCAGTCAGATGGGCAAGCCCATCATGATTTCAGAAGATTGTTGAACTGTGCACAAGTAGGATATTTGTATCATTAAAAATAAATCCATGCATATTACAGATCTTGTGATAATGATTCTTGCCTGGAGTTCTGCTTTAATTGGACTCTATGAAAACTCAGAAGCAGACCAGTAAGATACATTAGTATATGATCACCATCTATTATAAACACAGCTTTAGAAACCACAGAATGATATTTTGTTAGCACTCATACCAGGGTAAGATGGAGGTGGAGGAGCAGCTGCTACTTTCCGTGTCTTTGTGCCTGCTGTAACATCTGTATGGTGTGTAGTGTTTGGACGTCGTTCTCTGTTGTCCTTCTCCACTGACACCTCCCACTGTCGGCGAATTCGCTCTTTTAGTTTCTCCAATTTTGTGTCAGGTTGCCGCCTCTTTAGAGTCTCTAGCTTATTACTTGAAGGACTAAATGACACATGCTGCTGGGAAGCTTCCGATGGTTTAATTTCTCTAAAACCAGTTTGTATGTCACCATAAGACTGCTGTAATCTCCACTCCAGAGCATCAATGGCTAGTCGGTCATTCAGATAGCGTACCGAGGTCTCATCCAAAGCTGAAGTACGAGTGCTGTCAAAGTCCTTTTCCTCTTGGACACCTTTATTTAAACCAGATAGAGGGTGCATAGTGTTTTTCTCATTTGAAGATGACAGCACGCTTGTAGCATCCCTAAAAGAGACAGTGTACATTTTATGATTAGTCTTCAAAATAGAAGTCCAGCTACTGATAGCAATGTAAAGTGAAAAGAAGGAACCTAAAGCATTGGGGGGGACAAACTGTTACAGAATTTAAATGAGTCTAGTCTCCAAGCCGACATCCTGTCTGAAGAATTCAGGAAGAACTGGCCAAAGGCTTAACAAAAAAAAAAAAAAAACACTAAAGGTTCCCGTATTTTGAAAAAAAATAAAAACATACATACATATTATACTTACCTCCACTGTGCAGCTTGTTTTGCACACAGTGGCCCCGATCCTGGTCTTCCTCGGCGGCTGTCTCAACTCCTCCCCACAAAAACTAACCCCCCTCATTTGAGCTCTCTCCCATAGGGGTTAGTTCTTGCTAGCGTGCTCCCGTGCTATAGCCGCCAACTGCATCACTCGACCCCGCCCCGCGCGTCATTGGATGCGATTGACAGCAGCGCGAGCCAATGGCTGCACTGCTATCAATCCATCCAATCTAGTCAATCAATGGCCAGACTGAGAGGAGAAGAGGACCTCGGGGGCAAGCGCAGCAGGTAAAACAAGCTCAGGTGATTAAAAAGATGGTGGGGGGGGGAGGGGGGGGGTTGCGTCATTGCAAGATTTTTTTTGCACCTTAATGCATAGGAAGCATTAAGGTGAAAAAAAAAGAAGGAAACTTTACAACCCCTTTAACCACTTCAATACTGCTTCACGTCCAAAGACGTGAACAGCGCGGACCTGAGGCGCCGGGGTCACGTCTTTGGACGTCATTTGCTTGTAATTCAGTCCCGACGCATCACCGAGGATCCGATGCGTGTACCCGGCGGCCGCGATGTCCGTCAGGTACACGCGATCGTCGGTGAGACAGCAGGGACGTGGAGCTCTGAGTGTAAACACAGAGCTTCACGTCCTGTCAGTGAGGTGACAGATGCTGTTTCTCTTGTACATAGGGAGACAGCATCGGTCACCTCCCCCAGTCACCCCCCTCCCCCCATACAGTTAGAACACACCCAGGCAATACATTTAACCCCTTCCTCACCCCCTAGTGTTAACCCCTTCAATGCCAGTCACATTTATACAGTAATTAGTGCATTTTTATAGCACTGGTCGCTGTATAAATGTGAATGGCGCCAAAAATGTGTCAAAAGTGTCCGATGTGTCCGTCGCAATATCGCAGTCCCAATAAAAATCGCAGATCGCCGCCATTACTAGTAAAAAAAAAAAATCATAATTATGTCCCCTATTTTGTAGGTGCTATAACTTTTGCGCAAAGCAGTCACTTATTGTGATTTTTTTTTTTTTTTTTTACAAAAATACGTAGAAGAATACGTATCGGCCTTAACTGAGAAAAAAAAATATAAAAAAAAAAAAAAAAAAATGGGATATTTATTATAGCAACAAGTAAAAAATATATATATTTTTTTAAATTGTCGCTCTTTTTTTCATTATAACGCAAAAAATAAAAACCGCACGGGCGATCAAATACCACCAAAAGAAAGCTCTATTTGTGGGGAAAAAAGGGACGCCAATTTTGTTTGGGTGCCACGTCGCACTACCGCGCAATTGTCAGTTAAAGCGACGCAGTGCCGGAAGCTGAAATTTTGCCTGGGCACGAAGGGGGTTTATGTGCCCAGTAAGCAAGTGGTTAAAGAAAAAAAAGGAAAACACAGACTGATTAACTGCCTCTTAAGATAAGTACACCTGAAGTTTAAAACCCGACAACATAAAATGTTGAAGCTTTGTTAAATATAGAGACTACATTACACCTACCGATATGAGGCCAAAGGCTCCCGGAACCCAACATGGTATGAACTTTTCACATTGCTCTCCAGAGTAGTGACACGCAGTGGACTGCGAGAAGACTTTTCTCTGATGGATTTTCTAGGGCGGGAAGACTTGCTTGGGTGACCATTTGTATCTTCAAGGTATCGACCATCTACAATTATAATTAAAAAGGAAAATTACAGAGAAAAAAAAAAATAGATATAACCTACCAGTTAACAGCCTAAGATGTATCCAGAACATCCCGGAGGCCTTTAGTGTTAAACCCATAGCCACATGTATATGGACCTAAACCTGCTGTCAGTTTGACAGATGAGGTCGGTCATAGCTGGCAGAAACGGCTGTATTAATCCAGTGTTTGTTAAATAGTAAACAACAGATGCACTGTAGCAGATTCTGATTAATTGCTCAGAAAGCCACAACTGCAAATTCCAAATCCCTGTGCAAGCTATCACCAAGGCAGCCTCATCACGAACGATAGGGTTAAGGGTAACTGAAGGTTGCAAATCAGGGAGGATGAAGCTTTAAGCGACCTGCAAACATCCTCCCCTCTCACCCACTTTTGGCAAAGGACCACCTTCGCCTACTGAAACCAGAGTGAGTCTAGAGAGGCATTCCTAGGCACCTCAAATGGTAAAAACCAACAAACAGGAATTGCTGTGCATGTGCCTGCCGGACTGCAGGAAACACAAGAACCGACGGGCAGTAGTGGGTGGGGAGCTTTTAACTTTTCTCTATGCTTGCGTTTTCTCTAGCAGGAGGGGCCTATTTCTCATGTGACCGTCCTGGAGGATGACTTGGGAAAGACGTTTTTTTATTCAATCAAAATGTATTTCCTATTTAAAAGTAGACCTGTGGAGATCCGCTGCCCTAACCTTTGATCAGCTCAAGGGCAAACTATCGTGGCTTATGCTAAATGAGGGGTTGACGGCCTGAGTACAGGATAAGATGAAGTTATTCCATAAAGTTTGGGACCCATGGATTAATTATCACATGACCCCCGGACTCTAGCACTCTAGGTCTAGTCTCGCGAGTGGGCTCCCTGGACATGGGACCGTGGCTCCTATCCTCCCCACCTTTCCTTCTTTGATCTCTCTCCTCTTTTCTTCTCTACCTCTCATTTCCAATGCCTCTATACTTTGAGTTTACAGAATTGTTTATTTATCGTAGACTAATATGCAATAGGGAAGCAGGGGGTCAATGTCCGCTTGAGTGGGCAAGTCGGGCTCCCCCTCTGGATGGGGGGGTAGTTGTCTTTTCCCAGCGTGTAATTGACCCGTTAAGGCTGGAAAATAGCATGAACACTAAGCACCAGATACAGTCGGCTGAGGCTTGTCGGGTGATACCAGCGATACAGAAGTGACTCTCTAACTTTACCGATAATTCACCATGCTATTCCCTGCATTTGGTTGGTTATATTTTGTACGATAAAAAGATGTGATTTTTCTGTTGTATTACTTATATGAAAAACTTTAATAAAAATATTGAAACATTAAAAGTAGACCTGAATGTATAACAGTTAAACACTACACTTATTTTTTTGTTGTATAGAGTGAAGCAGGATTAGAACACCCGTCAGGTTTTTATTGCCATCTGTGCCCCTGTTAAAGAGATTCACCCTCTCCATTTGCCCTGTTCAAGGTTTTCACCAAAGGTGAAAATGAATGAAAATCACAAATTTTGGGCTGTAACCTGAACAAAATAGAGGGGAACCTTCCGATGGGAGTACTAGTTCTGGTGACAACCTTTGGTGGGATTTCCTCACTCTTTGTTGTGACTTTGGCACAGAAAGGGAAGGGGAAATTTCCCCAAATCAAAAACAGATGGCAAAGAGAAAAAAGAAAAAAAAAAAACCCTCCCTTACTTTATCCAAAACGAAAAAGTTTGGCATTTAGCACTACTTTAGGAAGCAAGGGTCTGCTATTTTATAGAAACATTTAGAAATGTGGCAAATGTTATAGAAACAGATAGAAATTATTATTGTGCCTAGGTAGGAACCTTGACATTTTCCTAAAAAATAGCAATGCACTTTAGTGTCTGTGCCTCAGGCTCCATGCACACTGAGCACACTCCCAGAAGTAAAAAAAACGTCCATATAGAGAATTTTTTGTACAATGTTAAGACAAGTCTAGGAGAGTTTTACATTTTTTCTGCCTCCAAGCTCCAATCAGAAACGCAACCTGTTTCTAAAGGTTAAACTCAAAATATGCTTCTTAACGTCCTAATGTGCATGAACACATAGGATAACATTGAGCTACTTCTACAGGCAGAACACAAAACTCCTGTAGAAGCAACGTTTTTTTAAGCCAGTGTGCATGAAGCCTTAGGCCCCGTACACACGACCGAGTTACTCGTCGGGCTAAACTCATCGTTCCGCCCGTCGAGGTTCCCGTTCGGCTGTCGAAAAGCTAATCAAGCCAAATATCCCCATAGAACAACGAGGAAATAGAGAGCATGCTCTCTTTTTGGCTCGACGAGCTTCCCGACGGCATGCTCGGCGAAAAGTGTACGCACGACCGGTTTTCTCGGCAGAATACGTCTCCTATCGAGGTTCTCGCTGGATTCTGCCGAGAAACTCGGTCGTGTGTACGGGGCCTTATAGTTGTATACACTGATTACAAATAATATTATGGCCACTGACAGGTAAAGTGAACAAGGATTATCTGGTTACAATGGCACCTGAAAGTGGGTGGGATATTGAAGTTGATGTAAAAGATTAAAAAAAAAAAAAAATGGGCAGGTGTAAGGATTTGAGTGACTTGGACAATGGCCAAATTGTAATGTCTAGACAACTGGGTCAGAGCATTTCCAAAACTACAGCTCTTGTGGGATGTTCCCAGTCTGCAGTGGTCAGGGCGCAACAAGAGTGGTCCAAGAAAAGGTCATGGGTAGCCAAGGCTCATTGATGCATGAGGAGCCAAGGCTGACCTGTGTAGTCCGATTCAATAGGAGAGCTATTGTAGCTCAAATTGATGAAAACGGTCATGCTCATTTAGATAGAATTGTTTCAGAACATACAGCACATTGCAGTTTGTCAAGGAAGGGGCTGTGTATCCGCAGACCAGTCAGGGTATTTCTGCTGACCTGTTTCCACAGCCAAAAGCACCTACAATGGGCACAGGAGAAATCAGAACTAGACCGTAGAGCCAAGGATGGACGATGTGTCACTTACTCGGGGAAGAGATGGAACCAGGATGCACTATGGAAAAAGGGTAAGCCGGCAGAGGCAGTGATTGGATACTGATGGCTGGGTGGCAAATACCACCGCATACCTTCAAAGATCTGGTGGAGTCTATGCCTCAATGGGTTGGTGCTGGTTTGGTAACAAAAGGGGGGAACTACTTAATATTAAGTGGGTAGCCATAATGGTATGGCTGATCAGCATACCTGCAGCATTAGTTTATCTAAAGCCCCATACACACTATCAGTTTTCCTGCAGGTTTACCAAAACCACGTAGTACAAGGGCCTGCCTGATTGCTTACGAATTGAAACTCTTGAGGTTTGACCTCATATTAGATGGTTTTGGTAAACCTGAAGAGAAAAACCTGCAGGAAAACTGACAGTGTGTATGGGGCTTAAGGCACTGTGCTTTTAAGAACTAGTCTCATGAGATTTGGTACTGTAATGCTGTTTTCTTTGTCGGAGAGAAGAATTTATCCGAAGACCTGCAGCGTAGTTTTCTATTCAAATCAAAAACAAAAAAGGTACTTATTAAACAAATGTGATCTATAAAAAAAAGGTACATCTGCCAACAAAGAGGATGTAAATTTGATAAATTATGGTCCCTATGGTTGGACACACTGCTCCATTGCTGGTATGCGGTTTTCAGTTACTATTGTAGGCTCATGGTGTAATGTCAGAACTGAGAGATTGTTACTCTGAGGCAATTTGGCTTTGCTGTTTGATGTAGATTACTGCCATTTTTAAAAGTTGTACTTGCTCTGGAATGGTAACGTTTTATCAAATCATTCTCTGGCGTTACCTTTTGTACCACCACCCCCTCCCTTTAGAATGTAAGCCTTTTACAGTATACCCATGCAAAGACAAACCAGCCTGTGTGGCTTCTTCATCTGAATATATTTCCCACAGGGAGAAATAGTGCAAGAGGCGTCACAATGAGCCTTTGTAAATGTGCATAAGTTAAACAGATTTCCTGTTTGGGAAATTAAACCACTTTGACATGAATGTGGATGCTTGCCAATATCCATGGGAAGTGCATGCACTTATAATGGCAAGACCTTGTTCTACAAATGACTGCACACCATAGTATTGGCACAATATTTTAACAAGAATGCAATGTGAAGTGCAAGAGGAAGATTTAAAAGCATACAGTCCATTGATAGTGGTGGCAAAACATACCCTTCCTACTTATTTTCCGAGTAGCACCGACCGGCTTCCTAGCATCCATGATGGGATCAAAAATGACACTGCTTGTGGGGGCCACATCCAGCTTGTTTTCAACGTGTCTCAGCTGAGAAGGAACAGAAAAATACATTTCACAGAATAAGATCATTTACTGCAATTTTAATATTTCTCAGTCTAATTGTCAGCCATCCCAGCTTGCTGTCCTAAAACCTAAATCTCCATAGTTGATAGCACCCGCATCTTCTGAACAGCTGTGAGCCTAAGAGCGTGTAAACAAAGAACTGTGTTGTCACTGGTTCTAGTTCCACCATCCCTGAATAAACTGCAGCCTCTTCCATACAGACTCTGCAGTCCAGCTCAGAAGCCCACTTTGAAAGTCTAATAAAGTTGACTGCAATATATTTCACAAAGCTCACTTGTAACGCTACATTCACACAGACGTTTGTGTCGGACAACAGCCAAGCGCCACGAATATGCACTTGAAAAAGTAGAAATATTTCCTGCAGATAGCTGCATCAGCAGTTTCAGACTCCACATCCAAATTCCATACCAGGCCTTAAAAGAACCCATTTAGAAAATAAAAAACAAACCTTTACAACCACTTTAAGGGCAAACCCTGCGCCAAATAAAATAAAAAAAATGGCGTAGAGGGTCCCCCTCAAAATCCATACCAGACCTGAATTTTAAGGGGAACCCTGCGCCAAAAAATAAAAAAAAGATGTGGAGTCCCCCCCCCCCCCAAATCCATGTCAGAACATTATCCAAGCACGCAACCTGGCAGGCCGCAGGAAAGGGGGGGGGTGTTGGGGCCCCCCCCCCCCCCCTCGCTCCTGAACAGTACCAGGCCACATGCCGTCAACATTTTTATTTTGGCGCGGGTTTCCCCTTAACCACTTCAATACCGGGCCTATTTTGGCACTTCTCTCCTACATGCATAAATCATAATTTTTTTGTTAGAAAATTACTCAGAACCCCTAGGGAATAAAATGCTGGCCATTGCAACTTTTTATCTCGCACAGTATTTGCACAATCATTTTTCAAACGCTTTTTTTTGGAAAAAAAACAGTTTTGTGAATTAAAAAATAACAAAACAGTAAAGTTAGCCCAATTTTTTTGTATAATTTGAAAGATGAAGTTACGCCGAGTAAAAAGATACCCAACATGTCACGCTTTCAAATTGCGCACACTCATGGAATGGCGCCAAACATCAGTACTTAAAAATCTCCATAGGTGTCGCTTATTTTTTTTTACAAGTTACAAATTTAGACTTACAGAGGAGGTCTAGTGCTAGAATTGTTGCTGGCGCTCCAACGCACGCGGCGATACCTCACATGTGTGGTTTGAACGGCGTTTACATATGTGGGCGGGAAATACGTGTGTGTTCGCTTCTGAGCGCGAGCTACCGGGGATAGGGGCATTTAAATTTTTTTTATTTTCCTAAATTTCATTTTTACACTTTTTTTTACATTTTTTTTTTTTTTGATCACTTTTATTCCTATTACAAGGAATGTAAACATCCCTTGTAATAGGAATGGTTCGTGACAGGTCCTCTTTATGGAGAGATGTGGGGTTGAGATGTGGAAAGCATTAGATCGTGACAAAAAATTCACAGATCTAATGCTTTCAGCCGCTTTTCCGGCTGTGTTTACATTCCAGGACCCGGGCGTGACGTCATAACATCGCGCCCGGGCCTCCGACGATCATAGAGATGACTGGTGACCATCTGGTCACCAGTCTACTCTATGGTTTCCATCCGACGCCGGCGGATCGTTTCTCCGGGTCTCCGATGGCAAAGGAGAGCCCGGAGAAGCACCGGATGGCGGAGGGAGGGGGGGCGTCCCCTCCCGCCGCCTATAAGAACGATCAAGCGGTGGAACCGCCGCTATGATCGTTCTTATGGTGCACAGAATTGCCGGCTGAAGAGATGGATATCTGAATGATGTCTGTGGCTGCAGGCATTGTAACGGAATGGCCCGTGACAGACTGAGATATTCCTATGTCTAGGGTCACCTTATGTCCACTAGGGCCATAGGGTGACAAAGAATCATAATTCATATATTACATGAGATGGGACATTAATACTTCATATTTCAGGACTGAGATATCACAAGGAGTTCATGATGACCTGACCAGGTCAGCCAGCCAGCCAGTGAGTCATACCTTTGTATAATAGGCTATTGAAATATCTTAAGGTGTTGGCTATTCACTGTAAAGACATTCCATTGAAGGTGTTGATTGCACCCACTCTCACAAGACTCTGCCATTGTGTGATAAAGCTGTCTAGAGAACTTATTCAACTAGATGTCTGTGTTACTATTCAAGGTTAATTGAACCCTATTGATGATACGGTGCCATCATGTCTAGCTACCAATTAAAGTATTATCCTCAGTGAGTGAATAGGGGGGTGGAGATTGCATTGTCCTGTGATAAACTGCATTATGCTTGAGACTGTATAAGAAGCTGAGAAAATACCAATAAAATGTCATATCTTTGAAAACAAGTGCAGAGCTTGAGTCTCGTCTTGTTTATGGGAATGGATATGGATCGTGTATGCAATATTGTCGGAGTGTGTCAGATAAGCTTGTCGTGGATGGATGGAAGGTCGTAAGCGGTGGTGACCGTTACAGGCATCATTCAGATATCCTCACTGAAACCCAGGACGTCATTTCACAATGGGCCAGTATTGAAGTGGTTAACCACTTCCCGCCCGGCCAATAGCAGATTTACGTCCGGGAAGTGGTTATGAAATCGTGACTAGCCGTTCTCAAACGTCTAGCACGATTTCAATGCCGCGCGCGCCCATCGGTGATGCGGGGTGTCAGTCTGACACCCTGCACCTCCGATCTCGGTAACGAGTCTCCGGCGGAGCCTCGTTACCATGTGATCAGCCGTGTCCAATCACGGCTGATCACGATGTAAACAGGAAGAGCCGCCGACGGCTCTTCCTCACTCGCGTCTGACAGACGCGAGTACAGGAGAGCCGATCAGCGGCTCTCCTGACAGGGGGGGTTCGCGCTGATTGTTTATCAGCGCAGCCCCCCCTCGGATCGCCACACGGACCACCAGGGAGTGCCCACACTAGACCACCAGGGTACTAAAAAAAAAAAAAAGGACAAAAAAAAAAAAAAACACACATGGGCACTGATTGGCAACATTGATCCATCAGTGCCACCCCAGTGTCTGTCAGTGCCAATCCATGCCCAGTGCCCGCCTATCAGTGCCCACCTGTGCCGCCTATCAGTGCCCACCTGTGCCGCCTATCAATGCCCACCTGTGCCGCCTATCAGTGCCCATCAGTGCCGCCTATCAGTGCCCATCAGTGCCACCCATGAGTGCCCATCAGTGCCGCCCATGAGTGCCCATCAGTGCCCCATACCAGCGCCGCCTATCAGTGCCCATCAGTGCTACCTAATCGGTGCCCATCAGAACTACCTCATCGGTGCCCATCAGTGCCACCTCATCGGTGCCCATCAGTGCCACCATATCAGTGCCCGTAATTGAAAGACAAAACATACTCATTTACAAAAAAATTTACAGAAAAAAATAAAAACTTTATTTTTTTTTCAAAATCTTCGCTCTATTTTTAGTTGTTGCGCAAAAAAAAAAATAAAAAAAAAAAAATCGCAGAGGTGATCAAATACCACCAAAAGAAAGCTCTATTTGTGGGGAAAAAAGGACACCAATTTTGTTTGGGTGCAGTGTAGCATGACCGCGCAATTGTCATTCAAATTGCGACAGTGCTGAAAGCTGAAAATTGGCTTGGGCAGGAAGGTGCGTAAGTTTGGCAGACCCATGCCGTTTTTTCAATGACTTATCTGTATGGAGATTTTTAACCGTTAGCCGTTTAGAGTTACAGAGCAGTTCTTGTACTAGAATTATTGCGCTCACGCTAACAATCGTGGCAATACCTCATGTGTGGTTTGAACACTGTATACATTCGCGGGCGCAACTTACGTATGCGTTCGCTTCTGCATGCAAGCACTGAGGGATGGGGCGCTTTAATTTCATTTATTAGCATTGTCTATTTAAAAAAAAATTTTTTATCACTTTTATCGCTGTCACAAGGAATGTACACATCCCTTGTGACAGAATAGGATGCGACAGGTACACTTTATGGAGCGATCTGGAGTCTGTAAGACACCAAGCCCCTGCTCTGCACTTGAAAGTATTCAAAATGCCAAGATCTGTGTTTTTGAATACTTTTTTAATTTTTGAAAACTGGTGCCATTGGCTCCCAAGTAAACCAGAAGTCATGCCATGAAGTTGCTTCCGGGTTACCATATCGAAGATCCGTACATGCACACATACTCTAGAATGTCGTAGCCTACTTTCATATTGGCACCCTGAGCCACTCCTAAATGAAAGGATGTTGCCAAAGCAGCACATTTGTTACAGCACCTTTATATGAGCCCCTGAATCCTGAAGCAGCATCAATTACATTTGTTTATAAAGCCCTTGTGGTTATTATGAAGCATTTTTGTAATTGCACCTTTGGTGCAGTTGCACATATATCAGATCCCCTGTTGTGGGATCAATGGGGGGTGGGTGGAATAGTGCCCCACCACTTGGATCAATGGGGGGGGGGGGGGGACTAGTTAAAGAATTAATTGTGCTAGTTTATTAAAGTGTAGACCATAAAACTGTTATTCTATTTTTATTTAAAATGAAGCCGAATCTCTTGTACAGATTGCTCAGGCAATACTCACAGCAGCTTTGGCATTAGAGATCGCCTTCCACGCTTTGCTGATCTCTGCAAAAAGAAAAGTAATATTACTCCAATGCCTCCTATTAATATGGCATTCCATGTTTGGGACATGGTCGTTTTTTCTGCTCATAAACAGGAATTAAAACAACTCAAATCTGTCAGTCTCCAATGCAATCCACTTTCCCAGCAAAGAGTACAGTGCAAGCTTAGATAGTTTGCCTTTACTTTTCCTGGCTGAGAGATCTGGACAGCGTGCTGCAAACCTATAAGTAGAAACACAAACTGCATACGTAGGGACTAAACAGTCAGTATCAAGTATTTACTTTACCTTGAATAGTCTCCTGAGGCTGCAGATGTGTAGGGTCCTTGCAAAATGTCCCCGTCCTCCATAAACTCTTCTCAGCCATTCATCTATAATTAAACAGAAGAAACCATGCAGAGAAATGACCAAAGTGCAGAAAGTGAGAGTGTTCAGCTTTGCACACAGCTGCCCCTTACCCCCCCCCCCCCCCCCCCCCCAAATGCTCAGTGCAGGCCAAGCTGTCATAAGATCCATAGAGCTGGAGGCTTTCTCCAACAGCTGCCAGAGACGAGGATCAAATGAAGGCTCCCAGATATTAATGAGGGACAGTGCCCAGCAAATGTGTTACACGAAGGCCTGTGGAGACACTTAATGTCAACATCCAAAACTATAAACCCTGCATTATGCTTTACGGAGAGCCCTGGCCTTCTAGTGCTGACCCGTATAAGAACTGAAGAGCGGATATATTTATATAAAACAGCTGTTCAGTTTTGGCTGGATGGTAGCAGGTTGAGCAGTCTGCCAAGTTGTCATCTGCAGGTGTCGTTATATCACAGGATTTTCACTGAGCTCTTTCTAGCCTCCAATGTGGCAATCTAGCTAGAGTTGCAGTGTGTGTATGTATAGAGATAGATAGATAGATAGATTAGATAGATAGATAGATAGATAGATAGATAGATAGATAGAATGAAGGGAATGAAGGAAGATAGATATAGACAGACAGACAGACAGACAGATAAATTAGGGCTGTGGAAATTAAAGATTAATTTCTCGATTAATTCTTTTGATCGGTACTAGTGATGCAACAGATCGTAAATGATCTGTGATCCGAACGGGTCACCATATACGGATCGGCACACCACGTGATCCGCGGTGCTCCGCTTCTGCTTCGGCCATAGGAAAGGCTGCGGCTTCAGCCTAGCTCCCGGAGCGGCGGCCATCTTTGTCCACCCGGCGTCAGCCTAGTTGAGCCTAGAGCGGTGCGCTGACGTCATCACCCGGCCTCAACTGCTCGTGTTCGGCCGGCTACTCTGGTAAGACTAAGCAAACACTAATCTTCCTATACAGTGGGGGAGAGGTCGGTGGATATTATAGTGGGGACTATATATGGTGGTGATCCGAAAAATGTATGTGCGTTATAATTAATCAAAATCAATAAAAAAAAAAAAGATTTAATCGAACACGAAAATTTTAATCAGTAACAGCCCCAATTTTTATATATATATTGTGACAGGAAGTCGGGTAAATCTGTGTTGTCACAGACGGGAGATACATTTCTGCCTTGTTTAGACAATTCACCAATTACTATTAGGCGTCAGCTGCAGAAATAGCCAGAAAGGTTTAAGGCGTTGGAAAACTTCAGCTGTTCAAAACGAAGCAAATTAAGGCCTCTATAAGACATCCAAAAGGATGACTACTGATTGCTGCATCCTGAGGCTTTTGGAGTTAAGGAGAGCAGTCAGAAAGACTTCTGAAGAGGTGAGGTGGTTGTTGATTTTTCTGTGTGTTAAAAATCAAAAAGACTATTGTTTTTCTGCTGTAGGACCAGCAGTAGGCTGTGCCAGACTCCATAGATAGAGGTTCCTGTGTGGTGAAGGTAGACGCCCCAAGTGGCAAGGGTTTATTTTATGTTTTTGTTTTGTTTATGCGGTTTTGATGCTTGCACTTGTATCCAGCAATATGGAAGAATAAACCATATGCTTTGTTTTCAACCATCCTCAACTGCCTTTCTGTATAGTTCAGCGTGTAGTGAACCCATCCAGGGGGGTCACACACACCAGCTACCGAGCAAATAATAATAATAATAATAATAATAATAATAATAATAATAATAAGTGCTCTCTAATGTGGCTGACCAAGCCATAGATTATGCAATTTTCTTTTCTCCAACCACAGGAGATAAAAATCGCCCGATCCTCCCCTCTACACAGTCAGTGTTATCAGAATCCTTTCCACTGAGCTATTGTGTTCTTCCAGTGTCGGGCGCAGGGAATCGTCCCTGCTAGGAGTACACCGCAATTACAGCTAGTGGCCAAAGCCTCTGCCAATAATCGCATGCTGAAAATCCGACATGCTCGATAGCAGGGACCAGCCAAGATTCGATCTATGGCCGGTTCAACACTCGACTCTTGTAAACCTGTGTAACGTATTTTGGCGTGTCAAGCGTTTGGGAATTAAACAAATTTCAGTGGCCAGAATAATAATTTATTCTGTCCATTGAAATTAATTACCGTTCAAACAGAGAGAGAATAAGCCACAGCTGTGTGTGAAGGAACATGCAGAGCAGCAGCTCAGGAGTGAGCATATGTTTAACTACTTCAGCCCCGGAAGGATTTACCCACTTCCTGACGAGGTTATTTGAGATGCAGCACTGCGTCGCTTTAACCAACGGTACTGTGGCACTGTACCCAAACATAATTGACGTCCCTTTTTCACCAAAAATAGAGCTTTTTTTTTTTGGTGGTATTTGATCCCCTCTGTGGTTTTTATTTTTTGCTCTATAAAACAAACATGGAGAAATAATTTTGAAAAACCCAATATTTTTTACTTTTTGCTATAATAAATATTAAACGTTTAGGCCAATATGTATTCTTCTACATATTTTTGGTAAAAAAAATAAAAAAAATAAGTGTATGGTGATTGGTTTGCGCAAAAGTTATAGCAGCTACAAAATAGGGGATATATTTATGGAATTTTTATTTCTTTTTTTACTAGCAATGGCTGTGTGCAGTGATTTTTAGCGGGACTGCAGACAGATTGGACACTATTTTGGGACCAGTGACATTTATACAGGGATCAGTGCTAAAAATAGCCACTGATTACTGTATAAATGTCACTGGCAGGCAATGGGGGTTAACACCAGGGGGTGATCAAGGGGTTAAATATGTCCTAGGGAGGCGTTTCTAACTGTGGGGGGATGGAACTGACAGGGAATCGATAGAGATCGCTGTTACTGATCACAAGGAACAGCAAATCTCTCTCTACTTCCCTGACAGAGTGGGGATCTGTCAGTTTACATTTATATTTACATTTACTTTAAAGCAGCTGCCGTACAGAGCTTCGCGCACGGGAGCCAACATGCCGCCGTATAACGACAGTGGCTGGTCAAGCAGTTAAAGTGGATGTAAACCCCCCCCCCCCCCCCAAAAAAAGGATGTTACAATGTAGAGTATAAGATTTCCTATCATCTGTGCCCAGTCTTGCCACACAGAGTTAATCCAGCTCTGAAAAATCCTCTTTTATTGTTCAGTGAAAATTAACAGACTTCCAGATAAAAGCCTGTCTAAATAAAAAGTCCTGTCACTCAAAGCAAGGAGAGAAGAAAGGTTATTTACATATCTAGCTTGGACATGTTTATCATATGTTATGTTAAGTTTATCATAATATGAGGTGGGTTTACATCCACTTTAATGCCTGGTTCACGCCTATGCAGTTTGAAATTGATCCGTTTCTGCACCTTTTTTTTTTTTTTTGGTGCGTTTAACGTGTTTATTTTTTTATGCTTTTTTTTGGCTAATTTATTGTTGGAAAGATTAAAAAAAAAAAAAAAAAAAAAAAAAAAAAAAACATGAAGAATGTGCCAAAAAACGCACTACATGCTTTTCAGCAGTGTTTCCATTGAAGTCTATTAAACCAAAATTTGCATTTAAAGGGTTCCCTGGCCCTTTCCAAAAATGCAGTGGCTTAAAAAAAGCATAGATGCGAATGTGTCACATAGGAAACCATGTTAAACGGACTGTAGTGCGTTTCTTCAAACAGCACCGGAAAAAAAAAAACACACACACAGGTGTGAACCAGGCCTGAAAGCTGTAAACAGGCAAGAGCTGTTTTTAGCCAAAGAGCTGACACATCTTTTCTGGACAGATCGGGTAAAGGTCTTGCATCTATATGAGGTATACTTTTCACCAAAAAATGCCAGCTGAGGCATTACAGAGAAAAATTGCAATAGGACAGATTAGGATACCTTGTACACTCACTATACTTTCCAGGCTAAGCTAGTGACCGTAATAGTCTGATGCAACTCCCTCCTACATTGCAGAGCCAAACAAAAATGGCCAACCAAGCATCCATATTAGGAAGACACTTGTAAACGCAGGTTCCTAAGGACAGTGATTGTAAAGGATAAAGGTTTTTTACTCTAAATTTGCTTTAACCACTTCAGCCCCAGAAGATTTGGCTGCTCAATGACCATGCAATTTTTGCGATATGGCTCTGTGTTGCTTCAGCCCCGGACCAATATGCTGCTAAATGCCCAGAAGCGTTTTTACAATTCGGCACTGCGTCGCTTTAACAGTCAATTGCGCAGTCGTGCAACGTGGCTCCCAAACAAAATGTGCATCCTTTTCTTCCCACAAATAGAGCTTTCTTTTGATGGTATTTGATTGCCTCTGCGATTTTTATTTTTTGCGCTATAAACAAAAATAGAGCAACATTTTTGAAAAAAAAGAAAACAATATTTAGGCCGAAATGTATTCAGCCTCATGTCTTTAGTAAAAAATAAAATAAAATCTGCAATAATATATATATTTTTTTAGCTACCTAGCGGCAACAGTGACACTAATACAGCGATCAGAAAAACGATCCATTAGTGATGCTGGCAATAGGGGGTGAAAGGGTTAACTAGGGCGGTGATCAAGGGGTTAAAACTTTATTGGGGGGGGTACGGGGCTACCCTGGACCTAACACTAACTGCCTGTCACACTGACACTAAATGCAGTGATCAGTAAATATATGATCACTGCAATCAGTGACACTGTGACAGGGGGCTGGGGGTGATCGGAAGGGGTTAAGTGTGCCTATGTGTACTGGTGTCAGTGTAGTGTTGGTGCGACTTACTGTGATGTCTTCTCTCCTCTCGGCGGATTGAAAATATCGCCGAGAGGAGAGCTCACATCACTTCCTCTGCCAGTGTTTACATTACACAGGTAGAGGAAGTGACACGGCGGAGGCTCAGGGGATTGGCTGGAAGCGATCACGAGGGGGCGGACAAAAACGAACAGCCGCCCCCTCGTCCCAGGTCGCTCCCGCAGGTAAGACGCCCGCCGCACGCAGCGGAGGGGGTCCCGATCGGACCCCCGACCCGCAAGAAGGCAGGGACGTACATGTATGCCCATCTGGCTGTACGTGTCATTCTGTGGACGCACATAGTCGTGCGGCGCTGTACCCAAACAAAATTGTAATCCTTTTTTTCCCCCCACAAATAGAGATTTATTTTGGTGGTATTTGATCATCTCTGCGGATATATTTTGTTGCGCTATAAACAAAAAAATATATATTCTATAATAAATATTCCCATTAAAAAATATATATATTATTTCCTCAGTTGAGGTCGATATGCATTCTTCTACATATTTTTGGTAATAGAAATCTTAATAAGCAAATATTGATTGGTTTGCGCAAAAGTTATAGCGTCTACAAAATAGGGGAAAGATTTATGGCATTTGTTTTTACCAGTAATGGTGGTGATCTGCGATTTTTAATCGGGACTGCGATATTATGGTGGACAGTTTGGACACTTGACACATTTTTGGGACCATTGACAATTACACAGCCATCAGTGCTATAAAAATGCACCGATTACTGTGTAAATGTCACTGGCAGGGAAGTGGTTAACACTTGAAGACAATCAAGGGTTTAACGGTGTTCCCTAGTGTGTGTTCTAACTGTAGGGGGATGGAACTGACAAGAGGAAGGGACAAATCGTTGATCCTAGCTAGTAGGAACTCATGATCTGCCTCTTCGAACGGGGATTTGTGTACGCGCACCCCTGTTCTGGCTCATGTGCCCGCGACCACACGCGCGCCTGCTATTCTGCAGGAAGGAGCCAACGTACAGCTACGACGGTTCGCGGGATCGTGCCGATCTGCCACATATGGTTAAGGGGGGGGGGGGGTAAAAAAAATAAAAAAATACACCAAACACTCACTTCTATTGTCAGCCCCCTCCCCCATCCTTCCCCCCCCCCCCCAAAGACTTACCTGAGCCAATCTCGATCCAGTGCTACTCTCCCTCCTCACTGAGAGCAGGAGAAGTCGCTAGCTCCTGCTGCTGTTGATCAAAGCCAGCGACAAGGGAGCGGGGGCCAAGTGGCAGTGTGTGAGTGTGTGTGTGTGTGTGTGTGTGTGTGTGTGTGTGTGTGTGTGTGTGTGTGTGTGTGTCGATCAGGAATCTCCAAACTGCGGCCCGAGGGCCAGATGTGGCCCTTTGCTAGCCTTTATCCGGCCCTTGGGGCACTATTCCTCCCACTGGAGCACTATATATTCCACTGATACAAATAATGAGATACTATCCCTTTTACTAATAGGGGGAATACTTCTCCTCCTATTAACCACCAAACCTGAGGCCATATTTATTCTCACTGATGCTGGATGCCCGTGACATTTCCTACCCCTGCTGGCCACAATCCGGCCCTCCTAAAGTCTGAGGGACAATAAAGTGGCCCTTTGTTTTAAAAGTTTGGAGACCCCTGGTGTCGATGGACAGTCAGAGTGCTGTTTGAAATCAAGCCTGCACCTCTGCCATCATAGGAAACGGCTTACTATGGTGGCACACGGAGAAGAGGAAGAGAGCCAGCAGGAGACCCTAGAAGAGGACCCACTGCACAGAGCAGGCAAGTATGAAATGTATGTTTATCTTAAAAAAAGAGATTATTTGATAGAGAGAATATATATATATATATATATATATATATATATATATATATATATATATATATATATATATATATATATATAAAAATAAATATATGGCAAGTCAGCAAAACCCATCCTGCCTGGACAGATCTAGCTCGGACTCAGCAGGGGTGTGTTGGACCTCTGCATGTAGACCACTGCTTCCACACCGAAAGCAAGGGTCCTGCTCTGCTGCATGCTAGCAGGTGAAAGGTTTTTTGTTCAGGCTGTAGCTGCTTTCTAAAAACAACAAAAAAAACAAAAAATACACTGCAAAACTTTTAAACTAAAGAGTCAACTGGGCTTTAATGACCCCAATATGAATAACATCAGCAATTAAGTTTACATACAAGCTAGTGGACATAAAACGCCTCTAATGAAAGGCATAAGGGTGGAGCAGATGGGAGTGTTCAAAAGCAGAAGAACTCAATTACAGTACTTTCATATAATCATTCATAGGAGGGCCGGTCATGAAAAAAGAAATAGATGGCTATTGAGTGGAATTGTCCTTCATTAGGGAAGAGTAAATACAATAAACTACGATATGTTTTCATTGTTTAGACCTTCATTATAAAAGATGTGTATGTTCCAAGTTTGCCATCTGCTAATCCAGATTTGTGCTTCAATAAAAAAAAACACACACGTTTGTATATGTTTTATATATATTAGCCACCACTCTATCACACACACCAGTGCCACACTTCTTCAGGGGTTCCAGATAACACAGTGCCAAGCTTTCCACATACTAAACAATTTGCCTTTTAGTAGAGCCTTAGGCCTCATGCACACCGGACGTTAGGAAAAAAAAATTCATTCAGCGTTTTTTTAGCAAAACTATACTCCCATAAAGGTTTATGGCTCAAAAATGCAGAAAAGCCGTGTTTTTAAGAAGTTTTCAGCTTTTTTTTCAAAGTTAGAGCATTGTTACAGCTGAAAAACTCCTCTCAAACCCCACTAGCCAGAAATTGCCCCTGCTAAGGCTGAGTTCACACTACGATTTTCCCGTCCGTCAGCCGCATACGATTTATATGAAAAAACGTATGCGGCTGAAACGGATTGAACCGTACGTAAACGTATGCGTTTATAAAACGTATACGGTTCAAAAAGTGTGTACGGTTCCATCCGGTTTTGATTAAAAAAAACGCATACGTTTTTGGAATTGGTGTCATTTAATAAAGATTTTCTTGTTTTGAAAATGTGCATGCGCAGACGAAAAACGCATACGGTTTATACGTATGGAACCGCACATATGTGCGTTTTCCATTGACTTTAATGTAAAAAAAAACGTATGCGTTTGCCATACGGTTTCAAAAACGGACTCAAAACCGTGGTCGAACACGGTTTTGCGTACTGTTAAAAAACGTTTTGCCAGCAAATCGTACGCACCCGGATGCATCTGAGTGCATACGATTTGCAATGCATTGTCTATGTATGCGTTTTCCCGTACGGGCCCGTACGTTTTCAAAACTGAAATCGTAAGCGGCTGACGGACGGGAAAATCGTAGTGTGAACCCAGCCTAACAGCCTGTGTGCATGGACACATATAATATCATGCTGGAAATTTTATTGGCTGCAAGAAAAAATAAATAAAAGCAGCCAAAAACAACCGCTGTAAAAACATCCAGTGTCCACGAGGCCTTAAAGCGAAGTTCCAGGCTTTTTTGGTTTATTAAAAGTCAGCAGCTACAAAAAAAAGTGTAGCTGCTGGCTTTTTAATAAACAGCCACTCACCTGTCCCAGGGTCCAGCGATGCAGACTGACGGAGCCTCCATTGAAACTGTGGGCAGCTTGTGGCTTCACAGTCCGGTGCAAATTGCGCATACGCGAGTTGTGCTGCACTTTCCGATTGGACAGGCAATCTTCTTTGGACCTGTGACAAGTCCCAGAAGATTACCAAGAGGGAGGGGCCACCTAAGGGGAGAGGAAGAGTCACCTAGGCAGGCGGAAGGAGGAAGTGGGACAGGAAGTCCCACACAAAACCAGGCAATCCAACTCCCCCCCCCCCCCTCCCCAAATAAAATGACATGCCAAATGTGGCATGTAAGAGGGTGAGGAGTGCTTAACCACTTGCGGACCACCGCATGTATTCACGTCGGCAGAATGGCACATTGGCGTACCTGTACGTCCCTGCCTAGACGTGGGTCGGGGGTCCGATTATTGCCAGTGTCACTAAGCGACCATTTTTCTGATCGCTGCATTAGTGTCACTGTTCCTGCTAGGTAGCTATTTTTTTTTGTATTGCGATTTTTTTTTTTTTACTAAAGACATGTGGCTGAGAAAATTTTGGCCTAAATGTTTGACTAAAATTTAGTTTGATTTTTCTTATAACAAAAAGTAAAAAATATTGTTTTTTTTTATTCAAAAATGTCGCTTTATTTTTGTTTAAAAAATAAAAAAAATCACAAGAGGCGATCAAATACCATCAAAAGAAAGCTCTATTTGTGGGAAGAAAAGGACGCCACATTACACGACCGCGCAATTGTCTGTTAAAGCGACGCAGTGCCGAATTGTAAAAACCCCTTGGGTCACTTACCAGCGTATTGGTCCGGTCCTTAAGTGGTTAAAGCAGAAGTTCCACTTTTGTGTCCATGCACACACAGGCTATCAGCAGTTTTTGGCTGGGGTGTTTTTTTGGCTATTGTAAAACTTGCACACTGGGCTTTAAAAAGAAAGTTATAAAAAATGCCAGTAGCTTTGCAGTGAGTTTTTCAAAGGTTTTGAAATAGCGTTTTTTCCCCTTTTTTATTTTTTATAAATGACAAATGTGGCATGTGAGAGGGTCACCTTCACTTAACCACTTCAGCCCCAAAACAATTTAACCCCTTCCTGACCAGAGCACATTTTCCAATTCAGCACTGCGTCGCTTTAACTGACAATTGCGCGGTTGTACGATGTTGCACCCAAACAATTATGACGTCCCTTTTTCCCACAAATAGAGCTTTCTTTTAGTGGTATTTGGTCACCTCTTTTTTTGCTATAATAAAAATCCTAATTTTTTTTAACATTTTTTTTCCTTAGTTTAGGCCGATATGTATTTTTCTACATATTTGAAAAAAAAAAAACGCATTGAGCGTATATTGATTGGTTTGCACAAAAGTTAAAGCGCCTACAAGTAGGGAATAATTTTATGGCATTTATTATTATTATTATTTTTTACTAGTAATGGCGGCGATCTGTGATTTTTATCCTGACTGCAACATTATGGCAGACACATCAGACACTTTTGGGACCACTGTCATTTATACAGGGATCAGTGCTATGCACTGATTACTGTGTAAATGACACTGGCAGGGAAGGGGTTAACCACTAGTGGGGCAATGAAGGGGTTAAATGTGTCCTAGGGATGTGTTCTAACTGGGGGGGGGGCTACCAGTGGCATGACAGTGATCACTGCTCCCGATGACAGGGAGCAGTAGATTAATGTCCTGCTACTAGGCAGAACAGGGAAATAACTCCCCGTTCTGCCTCTCCTGACCGCGATCCCGGGCAGCCGGCGAACATTGAGTTCCTGAGACCTACGAGCACACTCCCGAAGCACGTGGCACACCTGCTGGGCGGCAAATTGAAAGGGACGTACAGGTACGCACATTTGCCTAACCGTGCCATTCTGCTTATGTATATTGGTGTGCGGCCGTCAGGAAGCGGTTAAAACAGAAGTACCATTTTTGGGTGGAACTCTGCTTTAATATGATCATACCAAGAAAGACATTTCACTGATCCAGAAGAAGCATACAGACTACAGACCAGGACAGCGAAAAGTATTTCTCTGCATGTCATGGGTCAGTAAATTCATGTATCAAGAGACAGCACAGCAGCCAGATGACAAGCTATGGCCCCTGACGGTTCGACTTGCAGTGGAAATGCTCATCTGAATAGACCGGACCATTCTAATTGTTCCAAGCTGTACCGACCCGAACCATTCCGCTCAGTGGAAACGAAGCATTAGAAGAGCCAAGCAATGACAGCCTACTTGTTCTCCTAGGACCAGTATCTATTTGTATTTTCAATCACAGACAACTGCAGATTCTACAATTTCCAGGATGGTTACCAAAGCTAGCCCTCCTGCACAAAAGTTCTTCGTTATTATTTAAAGCACCCTGTAAGTCTCTCAGGCCGCGTACACACGAGGGGATATGTCCGCTGAAAACGGTCCGATGGACCGTTTCAGCAGACATCTCCGCTCGTGTGTATGGGCTAGCGGACAGATTTCTCCACCCGACAGATTTCAAAGCATGCTTTGAAATCCATCCGGTGGGAATCTGTCCGCCCGACATGTCTGCTGGTTAGTACACTTACCAGCAGACATGTCGGCTCCCACCACCGCCGCGCCGCTGCCGAATGGATTCGGCGCATGCGCGGAAGTGTTTTACTTCCTGGTGCAGTGACGTGGTGGTGACGCGGCGGCGTCAACGTCACCGCCGCGTCACCACTACGTCACCCGCCATCGGATCAAACTCCCGATCGGACATATCCGATGGAAATGGTCCGCGGACCGTTTTCATCGGATATATCCGATCGTGTGTATGGGGCCTCAGAAGCTCCTAATAGCCGTCTTCTGCAATACAAGTGGAATTATATTCCCCTGTCCTGAGATCCGTGTCTGTCACCTTTTATCCATTCCAAACTCTGCCAATCTCTTCCGCTTTCAACACTTTCAGGAGTGGCAGGTGCTTGTGTCCCCCTTCCATACACTGGGGATCTATCCTTTGCTTGTGTCCCCTTCCATACACTGGGGATCTATCCTTTGCTTGTGTCCCCCTTCCATACACTGGGGATCTATCCTTTGCTTGTGTCCCCCTTCCATACACTGGGGATCTATCCTTTGCTTGTGTCCCCCTTCCATACACTGGGGATCTATCCTTTGCTTGTGTCCCCCTTCCATACACTGGGGATCTATCCTTTGCTTGTGTCCCCCTTCCATACACTGGGGATCTATCCTTTGCTTGTGTCCCCCTTCCATACACTGGGGATCTATCCTTTGCTTGTGTCCCCCTTCCATACACTGGGGATCTATCCTTTGCTTGTGTCCCCCTTCCATACACTGGGGATCTATCCTTTGCTTGTGTCCCCCTTCCATACACTGGGGATCTATCCTTTGCTTGTGTCCCCCTTCCATACACTGGGGATCTATCCTTTGCTTGTGTCCCCCTTCCATACACTGGGGATCTATCCTTTGCTTGTGTCCCCCTTCCATACACTGGTGATCTATCCTTTGCTTGTGCTCCCCTTCCATACACTGGGGATCTATCCTTTGCTTGTGTCCCCCTTCCATACACTGGGGATCTATCCTTTGCTTGTGTCCCCTTCCATACACTGGGGATCTATCATTTGCTTGTGTCCCTCTTCCATACACTGGGGATCTATCCTTTGCTTGTGTCCCCTTCCATACACTGGGGATCTATCCTTTGCTTGTGTCCCCCTTCCATACACTGGGGTTCCATCCTGTGCCTGTGTGTCCTTCTTCCATACACTGGGGTTCCATCCTGTGCTTGTGTCCCCCTTCCATACACTGGGGTTCGATCCTGTGCTTGTGTCCCCCTTCCATACACTGGGGTTCGATCCTGTGCTTGTGTCCCCCTTCCATACACTGGGGTTCGATCCTGTGCTTGTGTCCCCCTTCCATACACTGGGGTTTCATCCTGTGCTTGTGTCCCCTTCCATACACTGGGGTTCCATCCTGTGCCTGTTCGTCCCCCCCTTCCATACACTGGGGTTCCATGCTGTGCCTGTGTCCTCCTTCCATACACTGGGGTTCCATCCTGTGCCTGTGTCCTCCTTCCATACACTGGGGTTCCATCCTGTGCCTGTGTCCTCCTTCCATACACTGGGGTTCCATCCTGTGCCTGTGTCCTCCTTCCATACACTGGGGTTCCATCCTGTGCCTGTTCGTCCCCCTTCCATACACTGGGGTTCCATCCTATGCTTATGTCCCCCTTCCATACACTGGGGTTCCATCCTGTGGCTGTGTGTCCCCCTTCCATACACTGGGGTTCCATTCTGTGCCTGTGTGTCCCCCTTCCATACACTGGGGTTCCATCCTGTGCTTATGTCCCCCTTCCATACACTGGGGTTCCATCCTGTGCTTATGTCCCCCTTCCATACACTGGGGTTCCATCCTGTGCTTGTGTCCCCTTCCATACACTGGGGTTCCATCTTGTGCTTGTGTCCCCTTCCATACACTGGGGTTCCATCCTGTGCTTAAGTCCCCCTTCCATACACTGGGGTTCCATCCTGTGCCTGTGTGTCCCCCTTCCATACACTGGGGTTCCATCCTGTGCTTGTGTTCCCCTTCCATACACTGGGGTTCCATCCTGGGCTGTGTGTCCCCTAGTGACATATGGGTAGGAGAATAGAACCACAGCGTATGGCTGGAAACACAGGCAGCTAAACCTACAGCCCTTAAGTAGAGGGAAATAAAGAAAAATGGGTGGAGCCACCAGTGAAGGGAGAATAATAATACTTCTATCATAGGAGACTGCTATTAGAATAGGAAACCTCCTTGAATAATTATAAAGGTAAATGGGGTAATTTTTGTATTAAAAAATAAAGACTTAATTTGGTATAAAGGCATTTTATTAAAATTGTATTCACCGACTTTTAAATTGGGGGTGCGGCGCGTCGCTGATTGGACAGGCGATCGCATGGGACCTGTCATGTGTCCCATGCGATCGCCTACAGGAAGGGGCTGGTGTAGGCGATTAAGGCTTATTCGCCTAACCAGCCCCTCGGCGGAAGCAGGAAGTGGGACAGGAAGTCCCACTCCTCCTGAAGCCCCCACTCCCCCCCCAAAAAAATGACATGCCAAATGTGGCATGTAAGGGGGTGAGGAGTGGGATAAGCGGAAGTTCCATTTTTGGGTGGAACTCCGCTTTAAAGCAGACAGTAAAGTGGAACTTTACACATAATAACTTTATAAAAAAAAAAATGTTCAGCAAGGAAGATACATTCTACATTATTATGTTACCAAAATTAGTGTGAGCTATAAATTGCCTCCAGCATTGCTCCTGTTTCCACTTGCTGGAGGCTGCCAGTTTTGCTGAAGCCCAGAACCCCTGAACAGCAGTAAATCAAAGCAGATCTAAAACTATCAATTTAACAGTTTAAAAAAAAAAAAAGTCACATGTGCTTGTGTCCTCAACCAAAATATCAAATGGTTTGACAGTTGTACAGACGGTAAAGGATAGGGGGGATTAATTCCGCTTTGAGGCTGTCAGCAGATCAGCCTCTACAAACTCAGTACTGCCTAAATATGTGTAAAAATAGAGATAAACTAAGTACGTGCAGAGTAGGGAGAGACTGGGCTTTAAACAGTATAGACACTTACATTAAGGCTTTGTTCACACCTAATGCCTGTGCGTCTGGGTTCACCATTTCAAGTCTGATTACAGCAAAAATATTGTGCTAAATTCTGACCTGAAATGAACAAAAGACGCACAGGGATATCCTGTGCAAATTTGCATCAGAGATACGAGAGCCAGTCACAATCTCCCGCTATTGCGTATTGGATGTGGGGATTCTGCCTCAAATTTGCAATAGTATCACAAAGAAATTTGAAATAGTGTGAAGCTGGCCTTAAATAGAGCCGAAACAACTAATCGATTAATCGATCATGAAAATAATCGATTACAATTTTCATAATCGATTAATCGGCCAGTAACATAACAAGGTTAAAAAAAAAAAAAAAACTAAAATTAGCCCTTTTTAGTACAAAAAAACTACTACTGTAAATATTACTTTCACTTTCCCACAGTAAAAAAAAAATGAACCCCTTACAGTAATGATTATTTCTCTCTTTGAAATTATTTTTGGATTTTTAACCCGATTATGTTACTAAACCTCTCAGGCCGGGGTCACACCTCTGTGTGTTTTTTGGTGCTTTTTGCAGAAACACACTGTAGCGGAGTACAATATTAAACTCCACGATCTCCGCTGGTAACCAGGGTAAATCCACAGTCAGCATTGAAAAGTAAGGCAATGTCCCAAATCCCCCCCAGTAACCGGACAACACACAGCTCTGAGAGTCAACTGACTTTTTATTCACAGGCTTCCATATTTATAGAATTCCCCATGCAAGGGGTTTCCAAACAGCCAAATAGATTTAACAGGGGTAATACAGGGAGGACCAGATGGGGAACTTAACATTTTGAATAATTCTCCCATCAGGCATTGCTGCATGAGGGAAAAGTCGGTTGATAGCTGGGGTCTGGGGTTATGTGTTGTGGGAGTTCGGTTTAAAACTGCCGAACACTGATTGGGCAACATAAAACGAAGTACTTGAATGCTAGTGGCTTACGGCTGCCAGCATACCAATTACTATGCCCACATAAGACCCAGCAGAATACATAGCCTATAATACAGACAACCTTTTAACATGTAACGTCCAGCGTTCCAGAAGTGGCTAGGTTTGCCACACACACTACATTTAATTTACATGTTTTCCTATGGGACACATGATTTTTTTCTCAGCTGCTGCGTATTTGAAAAGGGCGGGGACTTTTTGACGTAAAGCGGCGCTATTTTTTTTGGTTCAATATAATTCAATGGATAAGCTGAAAAAAAAACGTGTAATGTGTTTTTGCGGCAATTTGTGTTTTGTAATCTGCCCAACAACAAATTGGCCCATTTTTTTTTTTTTTTTTTATTCAAATTTTTATTTTTTTTTAACGGCTATTATCCGATTAATCGAAACAATAATCGGCCAACTAATCGATTACGAAAATAATCGTTAGTTGCATCCCTAAAGATTTTACATGGCTAGACCTGCAAAGGGGGCGAGCCTGAAGTCATCCAGAAGGACCCAATTTTGCGACTAAAGTTACACTTTAACCCTCCTCACCCACTTTCCATTAGTTAATGTATATAAATGGGTAATCACTGACTCTGTTCATTCGGAAAAGATAGGAGCCGGGTTTAGCTGCTCCTACCTCCGCTTTCCATCCTGACAGATCGAGGACAGAGGGAGTGGAGAAGGACATTGAGAGGGGCGCGGAGGGGGAGAGCAGCAGAAGGGGGACACGGAGCGAGGACAGCAGCAGCACAAAGGGGGACATGGACCTGGAGAGCAGAATCACAGTTACAAGCACCGATCACCACTGTATAAATTTCACTAAAGCAGCTGAAAAGAGGAGGGGGGGGGGGGGGGGGGGTGGGGGAGTTGTCAGGCTTTATTGAAATGTATACAGGCAGACCGATGCATGCAACTCCCCCCGCGGCACCGATCATCCCTGACTGTCCAGGTATGCTCATACACCCATTTTATATATTTTAAATCTACAAAGTTTGGTACTCTCCACAATCTGTAATTAGAACTTGTAGATTATAATTATAGACATTTTAACATGAAGACATTTTTATTTTTTTAATTATGAGTGATACAATAAAGCAGGTGTACTAAATAAAAAAATAAATAAATCAGCAGACAGGTTGGAGGAACTGACCTTTGTCATTTGTCAGTTTTCACTCTCCTAGATTAAAGCAAGCAATTTTAAACTGAACACTAAGAAAATATATAAAAAAGACATACATACATACATATAATATAAATATATATATATATACATATATATATATATATATATATACACACACACACATATAAATATATATATATATATATATATATATATATATATATATATATATATATATATATATATATATATATATATATATATATATATATATAATATATATATATATGCGGCACTGTAAAGTCTGTGTCGCACCGATGTGAACAGTGCCATTGCCGACAACAGGGTGCGACCCATCATGCCTGTCAAATCGCATGACAAGTCGCTTCAATGTAAATGAGGGCTTATGATTTAGGCAGGCAGAGAGAAGCAATATATCGCCTTCTCATTGCCTCTCTAAAGCTTTCTGAAAAACAATTCATCAGATAGGTTTCTGCATGCCAGGAGGAGCTATAAGGGAAATTCTCAAAGCATGGCCTGTTGGAGGTACTGAGGTTGGGACCTACTGCTCCCCACCATTACACTGTATACACAGTAAGGATGTTGAAAACATTGGGAACATCGTAATGCAGCCTTGAATGATTCTTCATCGATGCAGAGGATGGCTACGTCGCAATTGCGTGAATGACATCATCCCGGCGCACCCTGTCTCTCCTCTCTTTATGTGGTTGTAAAGCCATGTTCTTTATCTATGTCCTATGCATTAGGGTAAAAAAACATTGACCGTGACATTGCGGCGGACATATCGGACACTTTTGACACGTTTTTGGGACCATTCACATTTACACTTCGATTAGTGCTATAAAACTGCACTGATTACTGTGTAAATATGACTGTCAGGGAAGGGGTTAACACTATGGGGCACTGAAGGGGTTAAAATGTTGCCTAAAGTGTGTTCTAATTGTAGGGGGAGGAGATCGATGTGTGTTCCTCTGTACTGGGAACACACATCAGTCTCCTCACCGCTGACAGGAGGTGGATCTGTGTGTTTACACACACAGATCCACACTCCTGCCGTGATCAGAGGGTGCCCGGCTGGAATCGCAGCGGCCGGCTGGAATCGCCCAGCAATCTCCCCCATCTGCTGGGTCTGCCGGCTGGAATCGCAGCCACGGGTGCGCGCGCCCGCCTAGAACGCCGTGAAGAAAGGACATTGTGCAATGTCCAGTCTCATCGGCGAGGGGTTGACACAGACGTCAATCCCCTATGGCGCGGTAGGGAAGTGGTTAATGGAATCCTCTTTGTTCCAATAACCACTTGCCCACTGGGCACTTAGACACCTCTCCTTCCCAGGCCAATTTTCAGCACTGTCACAATTTGAATGACAACTGCGCGGTCATGCGACACTGTATCCATATAAAATTTTCATCATTTTTTTTCCACACAAATAGAGAAACAGAAAAAAAAAAAAAAAAGTTTCATAGTTTGTTATACAATTTTGAAAACAAGTATATTTTCTGCTTCGTTGATGTGTGATGATGCGGCTGCACTAATGGGCACTGGTGGGTGACACCGATAGGCAGCACTGGTGGGCATTGATAGGTGGCACAGACAAGGCAGCGGCGGCTCTCTGTGTTACATCATGTGATCAGCTGTCATGAGATCCCCTTACTCCGATCGGCCATATCTCATAGACTGGGTGATCAGAGAGCGTGCCACACGCACCCTGCAGGGACATGCTGACATTTACCCATGTAGCAAAACTTAAGCAATTAACCCCTTCTTGCCCAGCCCTGGAGTTCCCATCCCTGGAGCGTAAAGACCCAGTTAAAGGAAGGACTGCTTGATCATGTAGTCACTGTGATTGGCTGTCACACAATCAGGAGCATGACGCACTGGCTCCCGACCATTACTAGAGACTGTCTATAACCACTAAGGCACAGATGTTCTCAGCATAGATACATACGTGCGCCATGGATTAGAACTCCTGTCAGTTTTTATTAGACACATCTTCTATTTGTCCTGGTGACTTATCACCAGGGGGGAATAAAGGAAATCCCACATTTTGAGTGGTCGCCAGAACAGGAATAGAGGGGAAATGTTCAAATGGGGACACTGGTGTTGGTGACTAGCAGGGATTTCCCTCACTTTAGAGTTAATCCCTTTAACCACTTCCATACAGGGGCACGTATACACCTTCCTGTCCAGACTAATTTTTAGCTTTCAGCGATGTTGCACTTTGAATGGCAATTGCGCGGTCTTGCTACACTGTACCCAAACTAAAATTTTTATCATTCTGTACCCACAAATAAAAGCTTTCTTTTGGTGGCATTTGATCACCTCTGGGATTTTTTTTTTCTTCCAAAAAAATAAAAAATGACCAAAATTTTTGAGAAAAAGAAAAAGTTTTTTTTTTTTCTGTTATAAAACATTGTAAATAAGTACATTTTCACCTTCACTGATGGACACCGATGAGGTGGCACTGATGTGGTGGCATTGATGGGCACTAATGGGCGGCATGGATGGGCACGGATAGGCGGCATGGATGGGCACGAATAGGCATAGATGGGCAGCATGGATGGGCACGGATAGGCAGCACTAATGGATGGCAGTGCCAAACAATGCCTGCCAATCAGTGATGCCCATTGTGGGCACTGATTGGCATCCATTGCGGGCACTAATTGTAATTCATTATTTGTGTCATTGTCATCCCTGGTGATCTAGGGTGGCATACCTGTGTTTTGCATCCCTGGTGGTCTAGTGGCATCCCTGGTGGTCCAGTGAGCATCCTCGGGGGGGGGGGGGGGGGGGGCTGTGCTGATAATCAATCAGCACAAAGCCCCCGTCAGAGGAGCAGCCGATCGGCTCTCCTCTACTCAAGTCTGACAGACGCGAGTGAGGAAAAGCCAATTACTGGCTTTCCCTGTTTACATCGTGATCAGCCGTGATTGGACATGGCTGATCACATGGTAAAGAGTCTCCATAAGAGACTCTTTACCTAGATCGGTCTTGCAGGGTGTCAGACTGACACCCTTCAACAATGATCGGCGCGCAGCGGCTCAATATCCTGAGGATGTCAAATGACATCCACTCAGGGTATTGAAACCACTTTGCCGATGTCAATCTGTCATTGGCGGGCAGCAAGTGGTTAACTTCCTCTTTTGGCTGTGATAGGAAAACCGGAAATGTATCTAAAGCAACGCAGATGGCAAACAAAAACCTCAGGGGTTATAACCCTTGAAAACATTTGCCTTCAATTTGACTTTAAATCGCAACATTTTTTATTTTTTGATAAGTGGGAAAGGACTAGAGCATGCTCAATATTGCTGTTTGTGTCCCTTCCCCATATTTGTTCTGGTAACCATTTACAAAAAGTGATAGAAAGCACAGAGTGTCACAGGAACAGGCGGTGAGGGGAAATCTTCCATCAATGACTGGCTTATTCGGAATTTCCCCTCTAATTTTTTGATGAAAACAACAAGCAGTGATCGTGATTCATCGCGGAATCGAATCGATGACAGGATAATCAAATCGTGAGAGCAGTGAAAAGATGCCCCTCTAAGGCTGGGTTCACACTACGATTTTCCCGTCCGTCAGCCGCATACGATTTCAGTTTTGAAAACGTACGGGCCCGTACGGGAAAACGCATACATAGACAATGCATTGCAAATCGTATGCACTCAGATGCATCCGGGTGCATACGATTTGCTGGTAAAACGTTTTTTAACAGTACACAAAACCGTGTTCGACCACGGTTTTAAATCAGTTTTTGAAACCGTATGGCAAACGCATACGTTTTTTTTTAACATTAAAGTCAATGGAAAACGGTTATAAACCGTATGCGTTTTTCGTCTGCGCATTTTCAAAACAAGAAAATCTTTTTTTATTAAATGACACTAATTCCAAAAACGTATGCGTTTTTTTTTAATCAAAACCGGATGGAACCGTACGCACTTTTTGAAACCGTATACGTTTTATAAACGCATACGTTTACGTACGTTCAATCCGTTTCAGCCGCATACGTTTTTTCATATAAATCGTATGCGGCTGACGGACGGGAAAATCGTAGTGTGAACCCAGCCTAAGACACTAAGTACATCCTCAGTCTGTCTGACACCTGGGAGGACTGAGGACATCTTGTGGTGAGAAGAGAACACTGCAGAGACAGCACCTGATATGAGGTGACTATTGGGGGCTGGTTATATAGGACACTGCAGGAGGTAAATATATAAACACCGGGATTCGGCCCCCTTTACTGAACACTCCAAAGCAGCTGAATGTCTGGCCAGGGCAAGATCCGGGCCACACACACCCCAATAATCCATGAAGACCCAGGAGTTCCCGGCTTCTCATCCCCGGAGCTTCCAACCCGCTTATTAGCGAGGCATGCTGGGATTTCTAGTCCCCCTCTAGGCACTGGACACACACAGAGTAGAGACAGACCCCCTCCATAGAGGCCTGAGTACAGCACCGCTCCCGGCTCCACCCGGGGAGAACAAACACACACTACAGGTCCCGAGTGACCCAACTACCGCCAGTACATTACAGTATTACCACTGACCTCATACCCGCTCCACAAGCGTCCCAGACCCTCTTCTATCTTCTTCTCTGCCAGATACAAGACTACTTCCGCTTCCGGGGCGGTTCGCTGCGTCCCATTGGTTGGCAGGGAAGGGAATATGGCATAGCACAGCAACAGACTTTCCAACAGCGCCAGTCAGGGCGGGAGGCAGAGCTCGCTCGCGAAAGGGGAAATCTCGCGAGATAACCGCCCCTCCCCCATTTGCGTTCCATTGTCGTTATGTTATGAATCTGTCACTCAGACCACTCCCCACTGCATGCTGATTGGTGCTGGGCGGCTCGTGACCTACTGCGATTGAGCAGGGAGATCGCCGTGTTCTATTCTACTATATGATCCCCTATGGCCTATGCTATGAGGAGGAATCCACTATGTGCACAACACGCTTCACTTACATTGTTCTGTATACATTATAATAACAATCTATTATAATCATAAGTGCCTATATCAAATGCACAAGTACATAAAAGTACTCAGAAATACAAATCATCGCTCCTGTCAGAGAAGTGCACGGCTGGCGCATGCGCCCTACTTAACCGCACACAACAACTGATTGTTAAACCCACTTTTTATCTACAGTTAAGCCTATATATAAGGCTTACCTGTAGGTATAAAGAATATCTCCTAAATCTGTACGGTTTAGGAGATATTCCCCTCTCGCATGCGCAGGGGGAATCCTCGACTGAAGGGACCGGCGCGCCGCCGACCTTACCGGAAATAAAATCTCCCAAGCGCATGCACGGGAGTGACGTCATCGCCGCTCCAGCCAATCACAGCGCTGGAGCGGTGATACCCGGAAGACACGCCGGTGCACCATCATACATAGACTGCTGCGGAAGTGCTGTGGCGCTAAACTGCGCATGCGCAATGCGTTCCAAACGCATCTGCGATGCGTTCCAATGCATTTACAACAGTGCACACCAGCGAAACCTCGTTCGGCATCCAGGCTCTTTCCTTAACATCCCCGTGGATTGGAGGATGTTAAAAAAAAAGAGCCAGGAGGCCGAGGCGAGCGCAGCGAGCCGTCCAAGCAAAGCGAGGACGTGAGGCTGACTGGCCACCTACCTCTAAGTCCACGTCGCCAAGAATGACGGCTTCGCTGGTGTGCACTGTCATAAATCTATTGGAACGCATCACAATTGCGTTTGGAACGCGTTCGCGCATGCACAGTTGCCCGCTACGTCACTTCCGTAGCATTCTGTGACGGGGAGCCAAATATGACGCGTCACCGGCGTGGACCAGGTAAGTCACTTCTCCTAGTTGCGAGGTAAGTATTTCATTATGAGCGAATATGCGGTGCATATTAGCTCATTATGACTTTTGTCTTGCAGGTGTAAAAAAATAAATAAAATGTAAATGCGGTTTACAACCGCTTTAACGATCAGCTGTTGTGTCGGCTAGACTGCGCCTGCGCACAATAGGCCATTGAAGAAATTATTTCAATGATGGGCAGTGCTTCTCGATAGAACAATGGCTCAGGTGGGAGTGGGCGTGATCAGAGCATGGGACGGGCAGGACCAGAGGATGGGATAGCCAATCTGGAAAGGGAAGAGGCGGAAGGAGAAAACATCTGCTCACGCTTGCATCACATGAACATGACACGTGACTTCATTTTAGGGGACGCACCCAACAGCTGGAACCGTAAGACAATGACGTCAGGAGTAGGCGTGGCTTGAGCTGATAAATAGCGGAGCGGGAGGGAGGTCGAGCGTCAGTGTGTCGTGTGAGAGAGCAGAGAAGAGGAACCAGCTTCAGCACAGAGCGCCTGAGGGAAGAGCCGTTTTCTGGACTACAGGCGGGGCACAGCGTGTCTGTGTGTCCGGGGATCTGTATCCTTTGGTCAGCTCTGAGGAGCTGCAACTCCCAGCAATCCCTGTCCGCATGGGGACTACAACTCCCAGCCTGCACTGAGTATGTAATGGGGCTTCAGCTCCCAACTTGCAATAAGATGTTACAGGACTACATATCCCAGCATGATTTTTTCTATAGCTGTACTACAGGTCCAGCAATCTCTACATGCCCTGGCCTGCTCCCCTCCCCCTCCTCAGGGGGTAATTGCACCCCACACTCCTCCCATGGGTGGTGGGTCTCCTCCCCCCAGGATATAGGGTGGGCCGGTCGGGCCTGCGGGGGAGGGGTATAGGGGCAGTGGGAGATGAGTGTGGGTGGCAGGATTGGGGGGTGCGGTTGTCAATTTCCCCTGAGGAGGGGGAGGGGAGCAGACTGGGGTATGTAGAGATCGCTGGGATCTGTAATATCTCCATAGAAAAAATCATGCTGGGATATGTAGTCCCACAGCATCTTATTCCAGGCTGGTATCTGAACCCTCATTGCTTACACCGTGCATGCTGGGAGTTGTAGTTCCTCATGCGGACAGAGATTGCTGGGAGTTGTAGTTCCTCAGAGGCGGCAGATTACACCGACACGCCGTGACCTGCCTGTAGTCCATACAATGGCTCCTCCCTCTGGTGCTCTGTGTGGGGGATGGTCCCTCCTCCCCGCTCTCTCTACACACACAGACTCCCACATCTTCACACACCTACCAGGGAGGGTGGGGCTACAATTCCCGCCCTTTGCCCCCCCCCCCCCCCAATCACACACACACAGGGCCGTTCCAGAAAATATTCGATTGGAGCACATTGG